>JAJKFI010000184.1:795-15009 GCA_029204185.1 Lerista edwardsae | reverse complement strand
CAATCAATCAATCAATCAATCAATCAATCAATCAATCAATCAATCAATCAATCAATCAATCAATCAATAGTATTTAGATGCCAGTGGGCCTGTGCCAAATCCAGCACATGTTAGGTGCACTGGAGAGCCTTCCCAGGCAAAGGCACATTTGTCCTCTTGCCCCAGGGGGGCTCTGGCTGCCCCATGGAGTTCCTCAGATCATGCCCCTGCTATTTAGCAGGTGCACAACCGAGGAAGCCAGTGGGCTCAAATCATGCACACCCCCTCACCCGCCCACCCTCCCTCCTCCCAGAACCTCCCTTGCGCCAGCCGAGTTCAACTGGCACAAGGGAGGCTCTCCATCGGCACTCTCGGGCCAATGGGACTGGTAGCATCAGCACGCGTGCTCTAGCGCTGACGCGGGGGTGCCACTCGGTGCCCCACTTGGTGCGCCCCAAAAGAAGGGGGGAATTCCTCACGTTGACGTTATGTCGAGGGCAGGATTGCACCCTTATAGACCGCTTTCCAACACAAAGTTCACAAAGCGCTTTACAGGCAAGTAGTAATAGTAAAGTCCAATGGCTCCCTGTCCCAAAAGGGCTCACAATCTCAAAAAAATGCAGAACACCACCGGCACACCCCCAGCAACTAGAAAGGCCCTGCGCCGGAGCAAAGAGGGACAATGACTCTCCCCCTGTTAAACACAAGGGGAACACCACTTGGAAAAGTGCCTCTTGCCCAGTTAGCAGGGACTGAGGAACTGCAGATAAAGCACATGCTTTAATAGTCTCTGTCGTGTTCTCCTGACGTCTCAGAGAAATTTCAGCCTGCAGGTTGTGCAGGCGCCAGACTCCTTAGCTAGTTGAGTAGGGAGCCGTCAAGGAAGTGCTAAATGTGATCCCAAGGGGGTTCCAATTCCTGTTTCTATCTGGAAGGAACGCTTACATGTTCTTCCAAAATGTTAAAGTTCTGTCTGTAATAGCAGAGTCAGTGCTGGCTGAAGTTTCAATTAACTAAGGAGGGTCTAATTCGCCTCAAGTTGCAAAACACTTGAAAAAACTGAGTTTGTTTTACTTATTTTTCATTTTTTTTAATTATTTGATGTTTCTTTATATAAAACATAGCACCACTCATGATTACAGTACACTGTATTTTTTGTTTAAATAAGTGAATACAAAAAATTGTATGGGAGGGGGGGTTGACACACCAGCAGAGTCAAGTTAAGTATTTTCCTAAGTTTTGACATGTCAAGCCCAAAAGGTTTGCCATCACTGCTATAGTGTGTGTGTGTGTGTGTGTGTGTGTGTGTGTGTGTGTGTCGGGGGGGCAACCGAATGCCTGGGAAACAAGCAGGTAAAAACATAGGTTAAAATATTTTTACTTACCCACCAGGAAGCTTCCTGGTCATGAATAGATCTCCTTGTACCCTAGCCAGTTATTTTGCTGGTGTATTTGTGAGGAGGGACACGGGCAGTGGTGGAATCTACCTGCACTAACAACCGGAACGCAGGAAGTAGCTACCGGGACGCACAGTTGATTGGCAGTTCCTCTGTGCATCCTCGCTTCCCCCGTGGTCCGCTGCCTGCCTGCCTGGCTGAAACCTCTGGCTGCGGGCGTGCAGGGCGCAGGCACGGCCAGCCCCATTCGCGTATTGCAGGGGCGCGTGGCAGTGACGACTGCAGTGGGCGGAGCCAGCCCTACATGGAACAACCGGAACGGTGTTCTGGAGCATCCTGGCTACATGACATCACTGGGCACGGGGCATGTTCGGCCAGGAGAATGGGGACCACATCAAAATTTCCACCTTCAAAATATTTTTTTTTTAAATTTTATTTGGGGAAAAATATATAAGGTATATCATTCAGGGGGAATGGACCAGAACGGGCGTTCCGGATCCTAACGGGCTCCGTGGCTGGTTCCGGGTTCCCGACAAGTGCCAATCAAAAGTGAGTTCCTGTTCCTAAATCATTTGAATGACACCACTGTATATATCCCACCTTTCCCTAGCCAAAGCAGATGCCCCAAGTGGCTTCTAAAGTTCCATAATAAGTGTACAATGTACCAAAGGAAAAATACAAACTAAAATAAAAAACTAAGACAATTCCTTCCCCTCCCACGCATGAAACACTCCTGCTGCTAGTTTACCTGCACTGATGTGGCATCTGGCAGCTGCTGCCATGCACACAGGGCCTCCAGCCATTTGTACCGGCAGCCCCGACGCGTACAATCTGTCACATCGGTAATTTACTGTGCCACAGCAGGACTTACAACAGAGGACTGGAGGTTCCCCCAGGGTAAGTGGCCCCTACGATTGAACAGTAAGTGCTCCTTCTCCTCCCCATTATACAGATTGGTTCTTGATGGGATTGGGTTCTGCGACTCCCTGCTGAAGCCAAAAACCATGTTAAGTCAAAGCAAACGAAACAAAACACGTGTCAGTCAGGCCGTCAATTAGAACTATTTTGTAGCTTGCGCTGAGAAAGGCATCCCCCCCTTCTAGCCCTCACTCACTGAAGAATGGAATGCAAAAGTGATCAATCTTTTCCATGTTCTATTGGTCAATGATCCAGGACAATGGAAGGGGATAATTTTTCTGGGAGTGAGCTACAAAATAGTTCTAATAGTCTGATTCCCTAGAAAAGCAGTTTTTAGAATGGGGGGTAGTAAAGGGTTGTGTTTTTCCCCTTCTCCGGGGATCTGCAGGGTCCTTCTTATCTGCATTGACCATCAGTGTCATAAGAACATAAGAACATAAGAACAGCCCTTCTGGATCAGGCCAAGGCCCATCTAGTCCAGCTTCCTGTATCTCACAGCGGCCCACCAAGTGCCCCAGGGAGGCATGAGACAACAAGATGCTTGCATCCTGTTGCCACTCCCTTGCACCGGGTACTCTGAAGTAGCCCACCATGAGTGTAAGGAGGTTGCACAATCCATCATTGCCTATAGCCCACGATGGACTTTTCTTCCAGGAATCCGTCCTATCCCCTCTTAAAGGCATCTAGACCAGATGCCTTCACCACCTCCTGTGGCAAAGAGTTCCACAGATTAACTACCCGCTGGGTAAAAAAGTACTTCCTTTTATCTGTTTTAACTCTCCCAACCCTCAGTTTTAGCCGATGCCCCCTGGTTCTGGTGTTTTGAGAGAGGGAAAAGAACATCCCTCTATCGACTTTATCCCTTCCATGCATAATTTTGTATGTCTTTATTATGTCCCCCCTCAGGCGCCTTTTTTCTAGACTGAAGAGCCCCAAACGCTGCAGTCTTTTTTCATAAGGGAGGTGCCCCAGCCCCGTAATCATTTTCGTCACTCTCTTCTGCACCTTTTCCAGCTCCACTACGCAGTGGCGTTTCTATAGGGAGGGCAAAGCTCTAAGTTTTGCAAGGAACCTTACCCTGTCATTTAAATCCCTCCTCTCCCTTGCTGCTGTAGCCAGTAAGCAACGCCAAGATGTTGCTTTTCCCTGTGAGGATTGGCTAAACCGTGCAGGAGAGGAGTGATTTCCACTGCAAGGTAAGGCTTCTTGCAAAACGTAGAGATTTGCCCTCCCTGTAGAAACGCCTCTGCCACTATGTCCTTTTTGAGGTGATGTCGAGCCTAATCCATGGACCAAAACTCAGTGTATTAAAAGGTTGGATCTGCACTGTTGAAGGCCTGTTCTACATATGCAGCAGAATAAGATGGTTGATTCCTGAATGGTAAAGTGCACCGAACCACAAGCATTTTGGGGGGGGGGGTGCATTTTTAATTGCAACAAAAAACCTCCCTGCAAGCAGCTCTCCCTTCTCCACAAGAAAACCTAGCATGTCAAGGAAAGAAATTCCATCCCAACTCATTTTGTGTTGTGCTAGTTTTTTACTTACAGAGAGATTGGGTGGGGGGAGTATTATAAATGGCACCTGTACTATGAATGCTACAGTCCAGGGCTCTACAATCTCATTACTCACTTCATTCAGCTATGTTAAGCCAGACCTGGAGTCTCTAAATAAGCAAGTCAAATAAAGAAATAGCAAGCAGCTAGTGTTGGCCCAAGGGAACTTTCAGGATTGCACCCTTAAGAACATAAGAAGAGCCCCACTGGATCAGGCCAAAGGCCCATCTAGTCCAGCTTCCTGTATGTCACAGTGGCCCACCAGGTACCTCAGGGAGCACACAAAACAACTAGATGCCTGCATCTTGTTGCCACTCCCCTGCATCTGGCATTCTGAGGTAAATTCTGAGGTAAACACACTGGTGGCCAGTCAAGATTCTCCACAGCATTTCCCTTTGGCAGCCACCAGAACTAGACTCTCCTCTTCAGACAGGAACTCATAGGAACAGTCCCACTGGATCAGGCCAAAGTCCCATCTAGTTCAGCTTGCTGTATCTCACTGTGGCCCACCATATGCCTCAGGGAGCACTCAAGCACCAATATCTACCTAAAAGGCAGCAAGAGACAATGATTTATCAGACAGGCCAGGTAATAGGAACTTGGGGCTGTCCTAGATAAATGGGAAGTTTGTATGTTGCCCTGATCTCCTTTCATTGAGGTGGTAAATCTATTGTCTGGACTATACCATTTACTTACTAACTGACTACACTGCTTTTCCATTGAAAGAGTCAAAATGGCACACAATGTAAACAGAAAACCTGAGGAATACGGTCAGAAAGACAATAAAACTAGTATAGTGATCAAATCAGTATCAACTGAAATGGATCTGTTACTTCCCCCCTTATTAATTCAAGTAAATTAATTGCTTGAATGACTCTGAATCACCTCCTACTCCCTGTTGATTCCTATGATGAAAGTTGGTGGGGCATGTGCTTCATAACCAGAGACGACAAGGCATGCACACACATGCTTGTTTGGAAGGTTGTGTAAATGCACCTTGCATGTGTCTCCAGAGCATGTTTGTGAACCATGTATTAAATAGGCAAGGCTAGATATTTATTATCCACTGGGTGGATAATGAGCATTGGGTGACTTTCGCCTGATCTTTCTTTTCCAGAAATGGGTGCGCATGGATACCAACCAGAGTTGGCTTCAGCTACAGTGGCTACCTGGGCATCCAGAAATACCTGGCCCAATCCAGAGGCACACCCAGGCTGAAAACCTGCTCCATCAAAGGAAGAACAATCCAGGACAGGACAGGTTGAACACCCAAATCTGGAGAAGCTGTAATACGTGTCTCGATTTAATTGCGGCTGTTTGGTCCATAACCAGCTTATCAGTGCTCCTAGGCATTGATTCAGCACACCCACTGCTTCCCAGAGAGAAATGAGAGACAGAATCGAGTTACATCAGCAAATTGATGAAAACCCTGCCCAAACAACTTCTCCAAACCTCTTCTCCAAACAGTTGTCTCCAAACATTATTCTGTGGAACTCCTGTGGCTTAATTAGTCTGTGGAATGCCTTGCCACAAGATGTGATGATGGCGCCTGGCCTGGATGCCTTTAAGAGTGCAATCCTAGGCATGTCTTGTTGTTCAGTCGCTAAGTCGTGTCCGACTCTTCGTGACCCCATGGATCACAGCACGCCAGGCCTCTCTGTCCTCCACTAGCTTCCGGAGTTCGCCCAATTTCATGTTCATTGCTTCGGTGACACTATCTAACCATCTCATCCTCTGCCGCCCCCTTCTCCTTTTACTTTCCATCTTTCCCAGCATGAGGGTCTTTTCTAAAGAGTCCTCTCTTCTCATAAGGTGGCCAAAGTATTGGAGCTTCAGCTTCAGGATTTGTCCTTCCAGGGAGCAATCAGGCTTGACTTCCTGTAGGATGGACCGATTGGATCTCCTTGCAGTCCAGGGGACTCTCAAGAGTCTTCTCCAACACCATAATTCAAAAGCATCTATTCTTCGGCGCTCTGCCTTTCTTAGGGTCCAGCTCTCACAGCCGTACATTGCTACTGGGAAAACCATTGCTTTGACTATGCAAACCTTTGTTGGCAGGGTGATGCCTCGGCTTTTTATTAAGTTGTCTAGGTTCGCCATAGCTTTCCTCCCAAGAAGTAAATGTCTTTTAATTTCATGGCTGCAGTCACCATCTGTGGTGATCTTGGAGAGGCATGTCTACTCAGAAGTAAATCCCGTTGCATTTAGTGGTTCTTACTCCCAGGAAAGTGTGTATAAGATTGCAGCCTAAAAGAGGATCGGACAGATTTATGGAGGAAAACTCCATTACAGGTTACAAGCTATGATGGATATGTCCAGTCTGAGATTAACAAGTTGCTCATCATGAGGGCCGGGTAGGAATTTATTTATTTATTGTCATCCAAATTGGTCATAGACGGCAGTTTTTTGCCTACCCCAGACTGGTTATGGAGGGATGGGTATTCAGTAGGTTTCTTCATTTAAAAACTGGTCACTTCTGTTGAATAAAGTTAAGCGCCAACCATAGTCTGGTGTCTTCCTTGGGGGTGGTGCAAGGGTAAGAGGCTACCTTAGAATGCCAGATGCAGGGGTAGTGGCAGTGAGATACAAGTATCTGATTGTCTTGTGTGCTCCCTGAGGTTATGGTGGGCCACTGTGAGATATATGAAGCTGGACTAGATGGCTCATGGCCTGATCCAGCAAGACTTTTCTTATGTTCTTACGTATCTGTCCAGCAGCTGGTGGACAGAATAGTACCATACGGGACCCTACAAGCTCACAGTCCCAGTGCCAAGCAGCAGGCCTCCTGATCCAGCACCACCTTTTGAGACCTGCCTTCACAATAGTGAGTCCCCAGTTCCATCCCATCAGGCAGTCTAGCAGGAAACCATGGCTGGTGGCATCAAAAACGGCTGAGATGTCCCATGAAACTACTCTCCTCAGTGCCAAAAACAGGCTGGAAGAGAGGTGGAAAAGGATCCAAAGTAGCAATTGCGGCCCTCTGGGCCCATTCTGACAGGCCTCCGGTGGCTGTTATAACTAACCAGCAAGGGGAAGGGGATACTTCAGTGGTTCTCAAACATTTTAGCACCAGGACCCACTTCTTAAAATGACAATCTGTCTGGGACCCTCCAGAAATGGTGTCATTGCTGGAAGTGCCGTCATTGTCACATTGTCTGCTGCTTTCCTGATAATTCCTGATGATTCAGCAGTAAGTTGGGTTATTTCTCAGCAGTGGCGCCAACTTGCTTTGATAAACGTGTGTGCCCATGGCCACGCCCCTGACGTTGATGTGACCACGCCCCCTGATGTAACGTAGCCACGCCCTTCAGAGCCCAGGTCTACCACCATCTATACTTACAATGGGTAGACCTGGGCTCCGGAGCTCCCTCGGTCAGGAGAGCAGACATCGTGTGCACGCGCCAGGAGTCAAAATGGCGTTGCGCGCTTCACTAGTTTGTCTCCCCAAGACCATGCAGGTTAGCTGTGGGTGCTTTGGAGCGGATTAGGTGTGGGTGCTAGATGCTGATGGGGCTGGCGTTAATGTGGGAGCTCTGCTCCCATGGGAAAAAAAACCCGTGGGGGCTGAAAAAACCAGAGCCACCCCCAGATGGCACCTTTGTTTCTCACCCATTTCCCACATAGCAAAGTGAATGAGAAAGAAAGAAAAACCTATTTACAACCTTGACACAAGCAAAACAACCACACAGACAGCCCACCCTCTTTCCAGTGTCTCGACTTCCCATATTTTCAATATGGCTGCTCTAGGTGCTTCGCGACCCACCGGTGGGTCCCAACCCACAATTAGGGAACCACTGGGATACGTGACTGAGCACAAATTTCTAGGAATCCTGTCCACATCCTCAGGCTGAACAAGATAAACTGAATTCATAGTAACTGAATAGACAATTGCCACAGGCATACTCATAGGAATGATTAAACCAGAGCACAGGTAGTCCCTGAGTTATGGACGTCTGACGAATGGGCGTCCTGACTTACAGGCAGCCTCACCTGTACTTTGTCAGAGGTGCAGTCTGTCCTGGCTGGTGCTTTCATACCCGCATGGAAGCGATGAGTTGGCAAGAGCTGGCTGGACAGCCACACTGGTGCTTTTGCACGGTGCATTCGGTCTTGTGCAGCTGCAATAGCACCAACCCAAAGTTACATCAGTTCCAACTCCTGGACAAATGTCCGGAATGGAACTAGGTCATAAGTCAGGGAATCCCGTATACGTCCGCGTGTAAGAACATTTGCAAGAGATTTCATCGGGAAAATGTTGAGCAACAGACTGGGTAGATGATTACGGTCAATGGTAAATGTAGGAGCAAAGGCTTTGTAGCCTGCCCCCCTTTCTCTGTGTGCTTTGGATGTTTGCGTTTTGCTCCCCACCCACCTGACTTGTGAGAGGGCAGTGCACAACTGCCGGTGTGTCCCAGTGGGAACCTGTTGGTTCCTATTTCAAAGTGGATCACAGGCAGGCGTGTTCTTTGCCTACTCTGTGCTGCCAAGTCAGTTGAGGAGGGCTGTCCCCGGGGAACTTCACCGAGGGGTGGGGAGAGGCATCCCCCAAAATATTCCAGATTGAGCCTATCTGGGGTTTTTCTGTCATGGAATGTTCAGAATGTGGTTCTCATAACCACATGTATTTCCTGCGTCAACTTTGGAAATTTAATCTGCCTCGTGAATTGCTTGTCCAATTTTACAGAGGCATTATTGAATCTGTCCTCTGCAATTCCATAACTGTTTGGTTTGGTTCGGCAACCAAACTGGATAAGCAACAGCTCCAGAGGACTGTTAGAACTGCTGAAAAAATAATTAGAACTGATCTGCCCTCAATAGAAGACTTGTACATTGCTCGGGTTAAAAAGCGAGCAGAAAAGATTGCTGCAGATCCTTTGCACCCTGGCTATAACTTGTTTAACCTTCTCCCTTCTGGTCGTCGATTTAAGACACCAAAACATCGAGGCACAAAAATAGTTTTTTTCCTTGTGCCATTAAACTGCTGAACTTGCAAATATGATGAGGCGACTTTGGAGTTTGAGGCGATGCTTTATTCTGAATTATGCCCTTATTTGTTCTGTGTAGTTATTGTTTAGTTATTGTTTATCATGTATGTGTAGTATTGTATGTATGTAGCCGGTGGCCGTATCAAATTCCAGGTATAGTTTATATACTTGGCCAATAAATTATCTTATCTTATAATGCAGATCGGACTCTTTGCTGATGGTGTGCATTTTATTATCTGTAATCAACTCCATGGTGCATGATCTGGTGCATCCAGTCATGGCATTCTTTGTACCTTGCGTTCTCAGCTAGCCTGCCTCCTGTCTCAGACCCTCATCTGCAAGCGCAAAGATCAAGTATCTATCGAGCTTCTAGATCTCACTTCAGAGCATAAGCTAAGAGCCCAGTCCAATTGGGCATACCGCCTGTGCTCCAGCCCGCCCACCCAATTAGTGGTGCAATAAGGCACTTTACTGGAGGTAGGAGAGACCCAGCTCCCATGCAGAGGCCAGCTGCAATTGGTGCTGGGCCTCAGTGCTGGGAAGATGTCCAGGAGGAACAGCAGGAAGTGAGTAGCCCTGCAGGCAGGAGGGAGGCATTTTCCAGGTGGGGGAAGGCCGGTGGAGTGTGGAAGTGGGCGGAGGGAGGATGGGCTAGAGGGTGGTTTGGGCATCGGAGGGAATAGGGATGGCAAGAGCATTTGCCACCAGACCATATGCCCCCCTCCAGAGCCACAGAGCCTGACATGGGCATCCTCAGTGATGTCATGTAGCCAGGACGCTCCGGAACGCTGTTCCGGTTGTTCCGTGTAGGGCTGGCTCCGCCCACTGCAGTCGTCGCTGCCGCACGCCCCTGCAATACGCGAATGGGGCTGGCCGTGCCTGCGCCCTTCACGCCTGCAGCCGGAGGTTTCAGCCAGGCAGGCAGGCAGGCAGGCAGGCAGGCAGCAGACTGCGGGGGAAGCGAGGATGCGCGGAGGAACTGCCAATCAACCGTGTGTCCCGGTAGCTACTTCCTGCGTTCTGGTTGTTAGCACAGGTAGATTCCACCACTGGGTATCCTGAGCCTGCTAAGTAGCAGGAGACCCATTGGGGCCAGCAGCATTCTACCTGGGGTAAGGGAACTGATGTTTCCTTACCCCCAAGGAGACTCCGGCAGCTACTCTGGCCCATGGGAGACAGCTGCAGCTATTTTAGTGACACTGTCCCTTATTGTGCCAGCATCCCATAGGATTGGGCTGTAATAGGGAGATAGCAGAGATGGGGCACATATGGGGCACAAGAGCCACCATAAAGTGTGTTTGGACCACTCTCAGAGTCGGGGAGGATGGCTCACGTCTGTGTGCTGGCCTCTCTGACTCCGAGAGTGGCCCAAACGTACTTTACGATGGCCCTGGTGCTGGCCAAACTTTGCTGCCTTAGCTTATGCCAGCCTAACTCAGTTTAGGATTGCGTAAAGTAAAGATACGTCTACATGATTATAATTCACAGTGCAATTTCAGGAGTGCGCAGTGTCGATGCAACGAGGCTGCAACAGCGCCATGCACTTAGTGCCAAAGCGGGGGAACCGAGTGGCACCCCCACGTCGGCACTACAGCTACGTTCCCATTGCGCCTGCGCTGCACATCTGTGGTGTTGGCTGAAGCCCATCGGCACAAGGGAGGTTGGGACGGGGAAGGGAGTGGGCAGGGGAGGGCAGTTCTGGGCAGGTAGTGGGGGGGGACGTGGGCAGGTGTGCAAGCCCGGGAGTGGGGGCAGGCCTTGGATTCAGGCCGTGCGGTCTCTTTGGATCAGCGCTGCTGTTTAGCAGGTGCAGATCCAAGGAGCGCATAGGGGAGCCTGGAACCTCCCCTACGGTAAGGGCACAAACGTGCCCTTGCCATGGGGAAGCCCCAGCCTCACCTATACTGCGCTAGGATATGGCGCAGGCCAGACGGCCTCCCCATTCCGGCGCAGTATAGGATTGCACCCTCAAGCAATCAACAGAATTTGTATACTGCTTTTCAACATAAAGTTCACAAAGAGGTTTACAGGCAAATGATGATGATGATGACGATGATGATGATGATGATGATGATGATGACGACGACGACGACGACGACGATGATGATGATGATGATGATGATGATGAAATGGCTCCCTGTTCCCAAAAGGCTCACAATCTAAAAAAAAATGCCAAACACCCTCAGCAGCAGCCACTAGAAAAGTCACTGCGCAGGGCTGAAGACGGCTGAAGAGGTAATTCAAGAGACCTTTTGTACTGTTTCAATGCATCCAGCCTGTCAACAGGTTCAATCAAAATAATTTTTGCAGGGGAGAGGAGCTGGGGTCCATTGTGTCCTGACCATCATTTGGGAACAATATGTTTTCTGTGCCTGCTTTGGTAACAGGTAAGTATATAATGCCTCTGCCTAGACTGGTGGTTTACGCCCAATACAAGGACAACAATCGGCTTGCGAAGAGAGCGAAGGCCGTCGTTGCACTGGGATGTAGAAAAACGGCTATGAATGAACAATTCAGGAGCATCTCAGCCTGGGAACGGGATGGCTGCCAAACCAAAAGAGGGAAGGCAGCCAAACAAGCAATCAGAAGTGCGTCTGGAAAACGTGTTTGCTAGACAGGAATGTGGTTCTTCGTTTTGGTATTAAAATGCGTATCCCGCCTTCCCTCCATCCTGCAATTGTTGCTGGCATGCCTGGGGTTCTCAGGTGGACTGTCTAATATACATCCTCAGACCATGCCCTAAGGGCTTGGCAATGCTGGCTCCTGGTTCTGATGCCCCGATATCTCTGCGGTGCTCAGACCACAGTTTCCCACACAGCAAACTGTGGTTTAACAAACCAGGAAGTTTTCTGCCCAACGGGCATATGAATGGAGGAAGAAAGCAGAAAGTGCACCAGTGGTGGTGGACCCCTTACGTCCAGGGGGGCAGGGGCCCCTGGACTCAGCTCTCCTGGGGTGGGTAGAGGGCGGGGACGAGGTGCCTCGCCTTGCCAAGAGGCAAGTGGTTTCGGCCCACCCGCTTGCCCCTGCCATTGTATGGCTCTGAAGTGGAGCCTGGCATGCTGTGGGGGCAGAGTGAATTGGCGCATGGGGGCAGGGAAACAGTGGAGGGGGCAGACCACCTCTTTCTCTGCCCCTGGGTGACCCATTGACTAGGTCCACAAGTGGAGTGCACCTGGCACACAAACTATTCTTGATCCAACATACTTGGCTTGTTGACCAGGAATATTATCCAAACTGAGAGTGCAATCCTAAACTGGAGTTAGACCGGCATAAACTAAGCCAGCAAAGTTTGGCCAGCACAAGGGCCACCATAAAGTGTGTTTGGACGACTCTTGGAGTCAAGGGGGATGGTGCACATCTGTGTGCTGGCCTCTCTGAGAGTGGTCCAAACATACTTTACGGTGTCCCTTGTGCTGGCCAAACTTTGCTGGCTTAGCTTATGCTGGCCTAACTCAATTTAGGATTGCACCCTGAGCCATAATATAAAGACTTATGATTGATTAGCTCACCATTTCTTGACTGATGAAGTGTAATTGTCTCCGCCTCTTGACAGAAGAGGTAAAAAAAATCTGAGAAATTTCTCCTTGCGTAAGTTTCTTGGTTGTGGCACCAAGAGCCTATTTTGTTCTTCATGATGCTGGGGAGGAGGGAGTTGAGTTCTAAGCAGCGGTGTTATGCTTCTGGAACACTGGGCAGGACATCCAGGTGATCGACAGCCTGCCCGTTGCATTCCGGAGCATTACGCCGTTTGCATAACCAATTACGCTGCTTGCGTACGTTACGCAAAAGGCATAACGCACCGGAACGCGATGGGCGGGCTGTCAATCACCCAGATGTCCTGCCCAGCATTCTGGCAGCATAACACCGCTGGTTCTAAGCCTCAGCTGGGGTGAGTCAATCAGTGGATGGAGCCAAAGTTAGCATTCCTTCCACCCTTGTCAAATCAAAATACGCCCCTGATCAAAGTGGGTTGCTAAGATGTTCAGTGGGGAGAGGGGAAAGATTAGAGACTGGGATTTCTTTGATGGAGAGAGGATTAATCAGATTTAATGTGGAGATATTTAATCAGGATATCTTTCCTGACTTGGCATGTCTTCAACAGGAAGTTCAGCTCCCCTCACATTTTACTGGATTCTTACATGTCCGTCATGTAGGAGAGAACATGCAATTCCTGGCTCAACGAGCATGCATGATGATCACCCGTGTGGTTTTTTTTAGCGGGCAAGCAGGAGATGGAAAGTCAGGGTTCATCATTGCTTCCCCAGCGCATGCACACAGTCCAGTGTGGCGATACAGCTGATACTAGTATATTCATATGGTCCATGTTACTTTTGAGCAGGCCAGAGATAGGAGCTACCAAAACAATTCAAAAAACTAAAGTGAGAAAAGCCTGAGGGTTCTTGTGACGGTGTATTCACATTTGTTCTCCTCACCGCCCTGCACCTTTCTCCACATGCTACTCTCGAAATCCCTCTTCATTTTCCATAAGGTGTGTCTCAGGTGTGCCTCTCCTCCCTAACCATTGGCTGTCTCCCAACCGCTTGATGTGATAAATTCTTCCTCATAACTGCTCCCATCGCAAGAGCTTGGAAGAGTCACCTGCTGCACACTCCACTGAGAACTTCTGAGGCAATTTGTCCTTCTGCGATTCCCATTCTTTGCTTCCCCCCTTTCTTCTAAAAAGTATCAAGATGAACAAGATTCTTCTCCTGAGCTTGTCTGTTCTGCTGTTCTGCGCAGCCGGTAAGTGCCACGTTGGAAAGGAAATGCGCAAGGGGGGTAGTTTTTATTGTCTTCTGAAAAGCGTTCGCATGGCTATTTAGCCAGAGGGATGGGATAATTTTCTTTGGAATAGAAAATCATGCATTGCCGTGATAGGAAGGTGGGAATCTGATGTTGTCCCTCTCTCTGCCTCATCTATTCCCCTTGAACTCTATCTATGGCTTGCCTGTGTTTGACCCATCTTATGGTGACTTGGCCATGCAATTGCTTAAACATTGTCTTCCGTACAATGTATCTGTATATATTTTTTATTTCTAAGGGGCAGAATTCCATCTGGTGCTGGGAAGCTCAAGGTATTGATTCAAATACAACATTTGTTATAAGTAGAGGTGGGAGAAACTGTTTTTTTGTGGATTTCTGCATTTTCCAAAGGCAGTAGCGCAGAAAGCAATGCTCTGTGTTTTTATTCAAAATTTACATTATAATTTACATTACATTATAATTATCATCACTTTAAAAATGTAGTAGGTAGTTGATACCAGTGGTATAGTATCATCAGATGAAGCCACAATCATTACCCATGCACCCTCATTAAATAATAAAAACCAAATAAAACAGTTTTATTTCTTGCAGATTTGGAGGAGTTGTTTTTTTTT
>JAJKFI010000183.1:540434-624167 GCA_029204185.1 Lerista edwardsae | reverse complement strand
AAAAACTTCAGCAGGCAAAGTAGAGCCACTGAAGTGTTGTGCAGGGTGGAAATACTGTGCATGGGCACACAAACACATACACACATTAATCTCCTTTTTAAGTGGTGCACTTAAGACAATATAATCTTCAGCCCCAAACTGGAAATGACCATTTTTGAGCCTTCTGGAAGCCTTTGGCCTTGGGAGAGACAAGGACTCTGTGGACGGCCGCCCTGCCCATCAGAACACCCTCTGGGCGCGACTAGAGCACAGCTCCAGTCCTGTTCAGATGACTCAGGGGGTGGCCCTGGGAGGTGTCCCCCAGAGCAGCTCTCCTTCCAGTTATGCCACTGCTTGGAGATCTTGCAGAGTGCTGAAAAGCGGTCAATTGCCCCGTTTTGATTTGTTTTGCGTTCCCATTATCAAAAACACAGTTCAGGATCCGAGTGCTCCTCTCCACCATCTGCCCTCAAGGTTCTGCTCCCGATCCATTCACTCTGGGTCACTACTCGCACTCCACTATCAGACTTCCAGGGCACGTGATCCAGAGGTCCTGGTCAACAAAGAACTGATAAGGGAGGTTTTCAGCTGAGCAAGGGAGGAGGACAGGAAAGGGCAGCAGTTTCACCTCCACACTCCCGCAAAAGGTTCTGGACTCTTCCTTCTCAGACTCTCCTTCAACACCCAAAGCAGCTTCAGCAGAGCCCTCCGCTCTTCCTCTTCTTCTACAGTGATGGGGATCCCAGGCTGTGGGCAGAGGTCGGGGCCATGCGCTGGCAGGCGCGTATCTTACCTGTGGCCCCGGATGGCACGAGCCATGGGGCGCCAGGCAGTGGCGGGGCACCATTGCACGCAATCAGGGAGAGACAGCGCGGTTTTCGGCCCTCCCACCAGCCCACGCTTCCGTTACACTCGGAAATGGAGCGTTTCTGGATAAAGGAGGCGTGTGAGCGACGCGCGGAGGTGGGGTGACATGGGGGGCGTGGTTTCAGCGCCAGCCATGGGGCGCGCTCGGGCCTCCATGCGCGCCTGTGCGCTTGGCCTGCTCCCTTTCCCTGCACATCCACCAGACTGTGGGCAATGAGGCTGCACTGGACCCCCACAGAAGCCCACCAGTGGGGCTTGGAGAGAGCAGGACCAAACCAGGCAGAGGGAGGAGGCAAATCGGTGGTCAGGAAGTCAACATGAGAACAGATTCCATGATCTTTGGAACCTCCCGGCCACACTGAAATAAAGTGCATGTTCTTACGTACAGGAGCACCCAAGAAAAACAAGAGAGGACTTGGTCGGCCCCATACACAGAGTCCCTTCCTGCGTAATCCAAGGAAGCTATTTGTTTCCTTCCCCTGGTGGGGAATCTGGGCTATTTCTGCCACCCTCTCACCTGCAGGAATTCCCTTGCTGGCTGCCGGCGTTTCTCCTCCATCTGCTGGATGAGACCCTCAAGAGAGGACAGCTCCTCCAAGAGTCTGGCCATGTGCTGGTCTCTCCTGATCTCAATCTCCTTCTCCAGCTCTTCCATCTGGGCCAGGAAAAGCGCCTTTTCTTCTTCCAGAAGCTGGTGCAGTTGATGGAAAAGAGCTTTTGTCTTGGTCTTCTCTGCTTCTATCTGGCTCTGCAACAAGCCGATGAAAAGAGGACAAAAGGAGAGAAATATCGGAATATTGTCAGCCTTTGCAGGTAGCTTGGGAGAAATCCCTAGTTAGAAACTTGGCAGGAAGAAGAGGGAGCTGGAGGTCGGGGTCTCCTTCATAGACACACTGCCGCCACAACTAGGTCACACCACTAGGTCATCTACCAGGGTCTCCTCCACCACCACCACCTCCAGGTCAAAGGCAAGTGAGTTGGTCCTCCTAGGGCCCCATCCTATCCATGCAGCACAGTGATGCAACAGGGCCCCAAATGCTGCACACTGTTGAGAGGACCCCACAGACTGTCTGTCCACTGACAGCTGCATTGATGTGGGGATCAGGCTGGGACAGGGTCAAATTGGGAGCAGATCTCAGCATCACTGACACAGGCCACATCCAGAATTCCCGTTCCAGCCCAGAATGCCCCACAAGACTCCTTTGAGGAGTCCCATAGAAGACCAGGCAGGGGTCAAGGGGATCATGTTTTTTCTTTCTCTCTCCCAGTCATCTTCGTCCCCACCCAGAGAAAGCCAACCAAGCTGGCCTAAGATCGAACTTTGTTGGCTGGCCCCTGATAGGATTCAGCTCATACAATAAAACTAAACACTCACTGAGGGTGGAATCCTACCTCGCGCCAGAACAGGCATGGTGGAGAGACTGGGCTATATCCAGCGCAAGGAAGGAGCAGGCTGGAGCCTCTCCCGCGCAAGGGCACATTTGTGTGCTTGCATGTGGGAAGGCGCCAGTCTCCCCTAGGGTGCAGATCTGAGGAGACCCCATGGCCCGAATTGGCCGAATGCCAAGCCCGCCCCCCTCCCCAGCTGGCACACCGGCCGGCCTGCCCACCCCCCACCCGAAATGCCCTCCCCCACCCCTCCCTCCTGTCCACCCATCTCGTCCCTCCAGTCAGCTTCGGCTGGCGCAGAGGACACACAACGCGGGCACTGGTGCTAACGACATGGCGCCAAGGCAACAAGGGGACATTGCGTCAGTGCTGTGGGGAGATGGGATGGAGCTGTGAGACTCAAGAGAGGGCCAGCCCTGCAAGGGAGGACACTTCTGATTTCTTACAGAGCAGCAGAAGACAGACTCCATCTCCAGAATGTTATTTCATGAATATTTGTGGAGATAGGAGGTCATTTTGACTTTTCTAACTAATCTCTAACTTTGACTAGGGCTTCCAGGGGTTGCTCACTTCTAGTACAAAAGAGACACTTACAAGCAGGTCTTGGCTTTCCTTTGCTGTTCCCTCTTTATCTGCCAGAATTCTCCTTCGCTTCCTCCTCAGAACTTCCAGACAGCGACAGAATCGGCCCTGAAGCAAAGAAAAAGACACGTTCTCTGGTGACAGGGTCTGGGTGGGTGTTTCTAGATAAAGGGGCATCAAGAGCTCTCCATCACAGTGAAAAGGCAGCTGCTGTGTCTGCTTGTGGCATTCCTGAAGGGGCGGAACCAGAAGACACATCTCCAGGGGTGCTTCCCATCCCTGGAGGTTTTTGGATAAAAATCGGAAGTGAGACTTGAAGGCCTTCTGGAGGCCCAAGAAGGCCTTGTGGGGGCCAGGAACAGGGGCTTCCCCAGCCCTGAGAGCCCCTCTGGGAAGAGGTGACAGATGGGGTGGCATGACTGGGGCTGCAGTGCCACTCGCCCTCCAGCTGTGCCGCCTGGGATCGACCCCCACCAGGTCTGGCACTGCCTTCCAGGGAGGTCTCTGGACTTTGTCTTCGACAAGGACAACTGACAGGAGCCCAAAGAGATGGAGGTTCGCAGTCCAAATCTGAAGTTAGACCACCAAAGTTTTGCCAGCACAAGGGCCACCGTAAAGGATGTTTGGAGCACTCTCAGGGTCAGAACACAGACGTGCGCCATCCTCCTTGACTCTGAGAGTGGTCCAGACACAATTTACAGTGGCCCTTGTGCCAGTCAAACTTTGCTGGCCTAAATGTGCCAGCCTAACTCCAGGTTAGGATTGCGCCCTGAATGACCTTCTAGATCCAGTTGAAGTTTGTGCTTATCCCTTCCTGAGATGGAGAAGAATGTCCTTCACCAGGGCCGCCTTGGAGCCAGCCTTGGGCCCAGGGCAAAAGACCTGATGGGGGGCTCACCTTCCTAAATGTGCCTGCCAATTCTTTTGAACTGTAGTTTGTTTTGCCATGGCCTAGGCCCCCTGGGCCCTGGGGTTTTTGCTCCATCTGCACAGGCCTGCCCTCCACACTCCCCTCTGGCCCATCAGGAGCATGGCTTCTAGTGAGGTCTCGTCTCCTGGAGGATGCAAACCCTTTTCCTACGCCAAGAGCTCCAGGTCACCAGCCTGTCCTCCATGGCTTCTCTCCGAATCAGTCCCGGTCCTACCATTGGGGGGGGGGAGGGAAGGGCTCCTGGATGCAGAGCTCCTGGGGCAGGCAGAAGGCTGCAAAAAGGCACCTCGTTGTTCAAAGAGGTCTGTGGTTTGGGCTCGCCCACCCCCCCTTGGCCCCAGACAGTTCCGAAGTGGAGCCTGGCATGCTGGGGGGGGGGAAGAGAGCTGGGGGCACAGAGGCTCCTGGGCGGAGCGTGGGTGGAGCGCACCACTGCTCCGAATCATGTTGCATGTTACTTCCATCATTGGCCCCAGAGGTTTGTATCCACTTACCTTGTATTCCTCGGCAGCCTCTTCCAAAAGTAGGACAGTGTGCGACTGATGTTCTGGCGATCGCTCACAGCCCACGCACACCAGTTCCTGATCATCCTTGCAGAACAGGTTGAGTTTTTCCTTGTGTCTTGCACACAAATCCTCTTTTCCCAGTTTGAGTGATAGATGTTTAATTTTGTCTACTATATTTGCCAGTTGCCAGTTTGGCCGCAGGTTCCCTTTCTGGATTCTGGCCTTGCAGAGGGGACACTCCAAGTCCAGATCTTCCCATGTCTCACAGTAGTGGGTGATGCAGCCCCTGCAGAAGTTGTGGCCGCAGTCCACGGACACGGGGTCTGTCAGGTCCTCCCTGCAGATGGCGCACTGGAGTTCCTCTCCCACATCCATGGTTGGTGAGGCTATGGCCATGGCAGATGGATGGATTCAGGCAGCTTGTGAAATCTGTACAAGGACAGCAAGATGCGTGTGGATGAGCAAAGGGAGAAATACCACAAGGAGAATCACTAATTGACAGACCCTCAATTGCAGAAGATCTGTGAAGGTTCCCATGTGATGCCCAGTTTCTGGGACTAATCACCAAAGGAGATCCAGCCAATTCACTGACTGGCTTTCTCTGATGTTCAAGACCTTCCAATAACCAGGATTTTCTGTATGGCTTGAAAGCTGCAGACTACAAGGGGGTTGAGTCACATATCATCATCATCAGTTCTCACTTTCTTTGCAGGGACATTGCAGACAAGGAAACATCTTTGTTCGCGCCATTCCCTTGAATACAACCCAGGCGCACATGGAGGCCTGAGCGTGCCCACGGCTGGCACTGAAACCACGCCCCAGGGCATTGCCCCACCCCCGCGTGTCACTCAGACACACACCCCTTAGCCCGGAAACGCTCTATTTCTGAGCGTTAGGGAGGCGTGGGTGGGCGGGAGGGCCGAAAACCGTGCGGTTTCACCCGGACCGTGCGCAATGGCGCCCTGCCGCTGACCGGCGCCCATGGCTCATGCCATCCCACGCATCCGGTAAGATACGCGCCTGATACAACCTGCACACCTGATGATCTAAAGGTGAAATGTGAGGACATGATGCAGATTTGCACATAGGACTGTGTAAAACCTCCTATCACCTTTTTATCCAGGGATAGATGTGGAGCCCCTCACCCTGGGTCCACTCCTCTCTGCACCCCACACTCTTCAGCCCACCTGCCCTGCCCACAAATCCTGGATCATCCTCTCTGCCTTCCCTGCTCATACATTCCGGAACATTCTCTCCCTTCTTCATGACAGGCCCTCACCCGGCTAAGTCGAGTTCTTACTTTTGCTGTGGCAAGTCCCAGAATGACAGGAAAGGGCAGATTTCAGGTCTCCTGGCACCCCAAACTTCTTCAGCTTCTTCTGGTTTCTTCAGAAAGAGCTGGAAAGATCTGCTACTTCCTTATTACGCCTGCCGATGCACATCAGCATATCAGTTGGTTAGCAAAAGCCATTCCATGCCTTGTAAATACACCCACCTAACATAAATAATAGATTTATGAATCCAAAGTCTGATCTGACGCATAAAGGCCCAAGTCCTGCAGAGGAGACCAGGCTAGACTCAGGTAGGGCTTTCTACCTCCACAGAATCAGCATTGGTTGCTTGGCTGTTTCCATGTCCAAAATGCACATAATTCACAGAATAACCAAGCATGGAAAATGATGTCTGTTTTTAGCAAAAGCATCCGTAAAAGGACTGGGCCGCTTATCTATGTGGCCTACACTGAGAGCACAATCCTCACCTGGAGTTAAGCCAGCACAGTTAGGCCAACAAAGTTTGGCTTACTCAAGGGCCATTGTAAATCACGTCTGGACCACTCTTTGAGCCAGGGAGGATGGCGCACGTCTGTGTGCTGGCCTCTCTGATGCCGTGACTGGTCCAAACCTACTTTATGGTGTCCCTTGTGCCAGCCAAACTTTGCAGGCCTGACTGTGCCGGCCTAACTCCAGGTTAGGATTGTGCTCTTGCTCTCGCTCTCGCTCTCTCGCTCTCACACAAACACACACACACACACACACACACACACAAAGTCCCTTTGTGGGACTTTGTAGGCTTTTTGGTTTCTGATTCATTTTGCTATTGGAAAACGGCTGAGAAATAACCCAACTGATTGCGGCATTCTCAGGAAAGCGGCAGGCTCATCTGTCAAAAAGACGGCACTTCCGGCGGGTCCCGGACAGGTGGTCATTCTAAAAAGGAGATCCCCGTGCTAAAACGTTTGAGAACCATTGCTAGAACCCTTGTCTCCCAGTCCGTGATGCACGTGCCTCCGTTTTCCTAAGCAACCAGGACTCTTCCACAGAGAGCAAGGACCAGTTACATACGAATAACCCAACAAGGAGTACAAGGTCTCAACGTGTGTCCACGGGCAAGCCCCTTGCCTGCCCAGGCACACATTCTGCAGGGCAGAAGACCTTTGCTTCAGTATCTGCCCCCACCTTGAATTAATACCCAATCCTAAACAGCTGGGGCGGGGGGAGAAAGCCTTTAGGCTAGTCCCAGCGATTACAGCCTCCACATTTAGGCTTACCAGACGTCCCGTTTTGACTGGGAGTTTTTGTAGTTGGCACAACCCCGTCTGCTGTCTAGATAAGAGGGGGCAGTCTAATGTCCGAAGGGGGCACAATGTGATGTCCTATGACCCGGACCCTTCTTACCTGTCCTCTCTGTGATTCCTGTGGGTGGGTGTGGCCTTGAACTTATTTCCTTTCCTTCTCCTCTCACCACCAAGCTGATAAGATGTGCATACCAAGGGCTCTGATGCCCCCACCATCCTACAGCTGCACAGCGATGCAGCTGTAGGGCCTTGCCTTCCAAGTGTTAGTTGTACTTCTGATCCTAATCAGACGCTGTAGATATGCACTGCATGGAACTGTGAGTAAACCTTTCTTTTTGCATCTTTACCAAACCTCTGCCTCATGCGTCTTTTGTTAATAGCAGTCAGCCTGGGTGAGGGAGGTTCCTGTGAGGTTACCCCCCAAGGGGGAAAATCCGCTGCTTAATTTATTCTGCTTTCCCCCATCACCAGTAAGAAATTTCCAATAGTTTGGGAAGGTTGTCCCAGTGTCCCGCCTAGTTTGAAGTCTATCCCGGTTTGCCCTGGACCCCACTTAAAGTGGAAGTGAATTTTGTTGCTCATCAGGAAGACTTACAAGGACTGCCGAGCAGAGTTGGGAGGGACATAAAGCGATGCTGCTTTGCTTTGTGGGAACTAGGAGACCACGTGAGGCAGCCAGCCAAAGATTGCAGAGCAGAGGTGGGAAGGGCACTAAAATGCGCGGGCCAATCAATGTGTTAATGTGAGCCAGCTCATTTCCATGTATCGTTAATACAGTTACCCCTGCTACCTGGGTAAAGGGGCACTTTTCAAAGTGGTGCTCCTCTTATAGTTAGCAGGGTGAGAATAACTGAAAGAAGAAGCCAAGTAAGGACACACTTCCATACGTCAAAGAGGTCAATGTCTCAGCAGGGAATCTACTAGTCACCTGATTCCTGGATAGTACACTGCCCCCCAGTGTCCCGCAGGTGGCATAGCACCCATTTCCCAACAGTATTATTGTTTTCCACTCTCTGAAGATTGTGGAGCTCACGTGCTAGGGATTTCCCACCACCACCACCCATTCCTTTCAACCCCCTGCTGCATGGCAAGTACTGTCCACACCTTCCCATCCTATGCATCCTTGCACATCATTCATTACCTGGGAATTGCTTCATGACACCCTTCAGAAAGGGATTGACATCATGGAATTCTCCGATTCTGCAGGTCATTTCAGGAGGAAAAGCAGCAGGATTCTCAAATCGTTCCTTCTTTTCATACCTAGTGCAGAGAAAAAAGGTCTTATCCTACAGTCCATCCAATCTGGAATTAAAGACATGGGGAAAAGGTGGAGAAGGAGCAGAAATCCTAAAGACATTGGAAAGGACAACAGTGGCATCACTTGGAGGTGTGGGCCACACCAGGTGAAGCAGTCAGGAGGGGGGGAGGAAGGTGTGAGTGACACAACTACTGCCCCAAAATGGGAAAATCTTGGTGTTTTTGGCCTTTTTTTTTTTTTTTAAACATTCTGTTACCCTTTTTCAGATATGGGTTCTATTCCAATGCAGCTGGGACACTTACAAGCAGCTCTTGGCTTTCCTTTTCGGTTTCTGCTTCCATTGCCAGAATTCTCTCTCGCTCCTTCCTCAGAACCTCCAGACAGCTGCGCAGTTGGCCCTGAAGCAAAAAGGAAAGTTTCTGGTTGGTTTCCTGTTCTAGCTGAGGGTGGGTGGCTGTGACTTTATAAAGGTGCATCAGGAACTCTCCGTAAGCTGTTTCTGTATGTGCTACAAGGGTATCTCACATGAGCCCAAATAAATTGAATGGACTCCTACACCCAACTACAGTTTGTATTTAGCCCTTCCTGAGACGGAAAAGGGAAAGAATATTCTTCACCCACCCCTTCTGTTCAACCCTGACATCAGGAGCACTGCTTCTGGAGAGATGTTATTCCCCTCCCCAGCAGAAAACCCCTTTTCCTTCTGTGGGGCTCAGGGTCACAACCCCCAATGGCTTATCTCAGAACGAAGCTGCAAGTCAAACCCCTCATCACTTGTTCTCTGGAATACCCCATATTCCAAGGCGGCATCTTCCAAGAGAAGGACAGTGTGCAACTGATGTGCTGGGGATCGCTCACAGCCCACGCACACCAATTCCTCATCATCTTTGCAGAACAAGTTGAGTTTTTCCTTGGGTCTCGAACACAACTCCTCTTTTCCCAGATTGAGTGAGAGCAGTTTAATTTTCTCTACTATATTGGCCAGTTGCCAGTTTGGCCAGAAGTTCCCTCTCTTGATTCTGGCTTTGCAGAGGGGACACCAAGTCTCCCAGAGCTTCCCATGTCTCACAGTAGCGGGAGATGCAGCCCCTGCAGAAGTTGTGGCCACAGTGCAGGATCACAGGGACTGTCAGGTCCTCCCTGCAGATGAGAGACCTGTACAAGGTAGCAGGAAGGGCATGGGTGAGAGGAGGAAGAAACACCTCTTGGGGAATAACTATTTGACAATCCCTCCATTGCAGAAAATAGACAACTAAGAGGCTGATTAATATTGTTGTTGTTGTTGTTGTTGACAATAACAATATAATACCATAATTATATTATAATTATATATAATATAATATAATATAATATAATATAATATAATATAATTATTATTATTATGAGTTGGGCCAGTCCTGCTCACCCACCCACCCCCAGTGAATATTAAGCTGAGAGAAAACATCCAGAGAGTTTCATGCCTGGCTGATGATGGGAACTCAGCTCTCCCAGCTCCAAGCCTGACACCACAAAGCACCAGAGGTGAAAAGTGGAGTGCCCCAGGGATCTGTCTTGGGGCTGGTGCTTTTCAACTTATTCATAAATGACTTGGAGACAGGGACAAACAGTGAGGTAGCCAAGTTTGCGGATGACACAAAACTTTTCCGGGTGGTCCCCTCGTCCCGCAGCCTCTTCCCGCAGCTCTCCGCAGCCATGGCGAACAACGCACCGGCTCACCTCAGCCTGGAACGAGTTCTGCTCTGCCTGCCCGCCAAGCACCTTTTGGCGGGAGTGGGCGTGTCTCTTCCCCAGAGCGCTGGGAGGGATCGGATTACGGGGCGCGCGCCTGAGCCTGGCCCGGGAACGGCTGTTAACGGCTCCTTAACTGTTGTTTTTTTGAAAACTGGGCGCGAGCCACAGAACGTGGCTGAAAGGAGACCAATGGGAGTCTTCCCAGCCCTGCTCAGCTTTTGTTCCAATTGTGTGACTGTTATGTGAGGGAAATAAAATGCCCAATGCTTACTCCCAAGCCTGAACCCCGCGCTTGTGGGGCTGCTCAAAAGTGGGGCTGCATGGCAGCTGGGAGGCAGCACCAGCCTTCAAAAGGGGGGCGGGCGGGAATGAGGAGACAGGAGCTTAAGTGGGGCTAAGAGGAAGAGGAGATAGTGAGAAAGAGGACAGATAGCCTCTAGCTGAGCATCTTGAGAGAGAAAACTAGAAGTCAGCCTGGGAATAGCAGTCTGCATTCTAAAAATGATTGGGGGGGGGGGGAGTAAGCTAGGAAACCCCAACTAGCTTATTATATTAGCTACATTGCCGCCTTTAGGTGCAGGATGCCCACGCAAAGTAATTTCTCCTTTCTCCTTGCCCAGCACAGCTTCCTGTTTGGGAAGATCATTCAGCTCCTTGACTATCCTTGTAAGGTGGGCCAGCTGCCCATCTGGCCTCAAGCCCTTTGTTTGTTTGTGACTCTCGCAGCTCTGGAGAATGCAGGCTTTGCAGGAATTGTGCCCCAGTCTAGGCTCAGTGGATCTGTGAAATAATCCAGGCAAATGGAGCAAGTCCCTTCAGTCTGATGCTTCCTGCAGCCCCACACAGCCAGCAGTTCTGACCAGGAGGCAGAACTGACCCTCGCTAGAATCAAGAGTTGGAAGGGACCTACAAGGTCATCCAGTCCAACACCCACCCACCCCCGTCTCTAGCAGGAAATTCACCTAGAGCATCTCTAGCAGGCGCCTGTCAAGCTCTAGGCTTCTAGATGCTAGAGGGTTTCCTTGCCCTCTAAGTGCTGAAAAGGAGCAGGTTGCCCTGCTACTAGGCTGCCTTTCTCAGAGGTCCCACTAAAAGATAATAGGTTAAGTAGCATCCATAGTCGGGATGGGCATTAGATTTTGCAAGGCATCTTCCCTTTCCTCCTAGGGGGCTGGCAAAACCAACCCAGACGTCACGCCTTCCACACCTCACCAAAACATCTCCAAATACACACCGGGGAGCCCCCACCTTGCCCTCCTGGGCAGCCTCTTCCACGGGCACCACGCAGCGCACTCGGTGCTCCTTGGCTTGGTCGCAGACCACAGATCAGAGCCTCATCATCCTGGCAGAAGAGCTTCAGGGGCTCCTGGTGCAGCTCACAGACTGCACACCCAGCCGCTTCTTTCTCCAGAAACTCGCTCAGCTTGACTGAGCTTCTTGATTGCTTTGACCAAGTTGACCAGCTGCCTGTTCGGCCTGTCTCTTTGCCCAGACATACTCTTTATGCTTACTCCCAAAGCTGAACCCTGCGCTTGTAAATGGGTTCTGAGACTCTGCCCTTATTCAGATCAGCCCTTCCAACCCAATAGTTCTATCTAACCCAATATCTAACCCAATAGTGATGTGCTTGATGACACTGGTGAAATGAGATTCTGACCATGATTGGGGTGAAAAATAAATTCAGTATAGGCTCCCCCAAAGGCAGGATAAATTAGGTTCCCCTCTTCCACCACCGCACAACCCATCAGCAAACGGCCATAAGATCCAAGCTGGATCAGGCCAAAGGCCCATCTAGTCCAGCTTCCTGTATCTCACAGTGGTCTACCAGATGCCTCAAGGAGCACTTAAGACAACCCGATACCTGTTACCACTTGCATCTGGCTTTCAGAGATCAGAGGCTGATCATCATTATGGCTTGTCAACTATGATGGATTTTCCTCCCATAATGTGTCCAATCACCGTTGAAGGGCAGTTCTGGAGAAAGAGCTGGCCCTTCCTTGCCCTCAAAGTGCCAAAATGAAGCAGGTTGCCGTGCTACTGGGGACAGTTGAGAGAATGCCTTTCCCAGAGGTCTCCCTAAAAGGCCATGGGTTCAAATCTGCAGGTAAGCAGCTGGAATCCTGAATCTGAAGAGCAATGGTGGAATTTCAGCCAGTGATTTAGTATTTCCAATGTGAACTGTTACGGTCCCCACCCCCTGCTCTAATGCAATTCATTGCATATGCAATGAGTACAAGGAATCATATAAGCTCTGCACATGCCCAGAAACACTCTTATCTGTTCTTTGAACCATGGTATTTAAAATGTTCTGGAATTTTGCCCTAGTAATCAGACATATCTAAGGCACTGATGCACATAATGTTATGGAAATCACATTACATCTCAATTTTGACTTATTGATAGATGGGGTAAGGCGCAATTCCCATTGTAAGGTGGTGCACAATCTCTTCCTTTCACCAGGAAGAAAAAATGTTCTTGTTATAACATTGCAATAGTACAATAATTTAATATTGTAATTTATAACCGTTGATAAGCAAAGCTTGTTATAATTGATTTATTATTAATAATTCAACTGGAAGTAAATATTGTTTTACAGTTTCAATTTATTTTAAGGCTGTTTTGAAAACAAAAATCAAACACCCTAAACTGGAGGTCTTCAAATTATTATTATGAAGTTTCCAATTGTAGGCTTTAATATCACATCACTGTTTTTCAATAGTTTCTAAATCCAACTGCATTCTCAATTTGAAAAAAAAAATGCAAATATTAAAATAGGGTAGTATAAAGTCAAAGTTCTAGAAGGAAATGGTAGCCAGAGCACTTGCTTTTTGTTCCCCCACTGCCTTAAAAAAATACCATACAAAAATGTGGTTGGATGAGAGAATAAGAGCCTGTCCGCGTTGTCTGGCAGCACAATCCTGCAATCTACATTGCATTGATGGAACGTTGTTGCGTCGGCGCTCTGTCACTAGCGCCGATGCGGGGGCGCCAAGCAGCACCCCCACATCAGCGCTAGGGCTCTCAGGCCGACGCTATAAGTAGCGGCCTGACAGCGCCGATGGCGAGCCTCCATTGAGCCAACCGAAGCAGGAAGGAGGGACGCTCCATCCCGTTCCAGGACGGAGATTGGCGGTGGGCGGGACATGGATTCGGCCACAAAGCCAAATCCTAAACCCACTCAGGAGGCCACGCAGCCCCAATTTGAGCAGCGCAGTCTCCTCGGATCAGCAGGTGCAGATCCAAGGAGCACATCGGGTCTCCAGCCTCTCCTAAGCAGCACAGGATATGGCACTGGCCTGTCAGCCTCGCCAGCACCCTAAATACTGCCAAGTACTTGTCATCAGTATTACATTGAACATTTGTTCTGTGCTTTATTAATTTTTTTCAAGGTGAGGTTTTTTCCCCCTTCCCTTGAAAGGGGAAAGAGTGAAGATGGCTTTGACTGACAGCCAATCAGCACCATAAGGGGTTGTCTGAAAATTGCTTGTGGTGCTGAAAACGAGGCAGGAGTTATTTCAAGATGGACACAAGGGCAAGTCAATCAGTGCTGCATAAATGCAGCTTCAGTTCAAACATAGGCAAAACGATGTCATCTCTAACGGCATGGGTTTACGGAAAGCATTTTATTTACTAAAGATTGCAGGTATGCAGTGAAGCGAAGTGCTTCACTGCTGCATTCATTTGACTGGCTCTGGGCTAGTTTCAGGCGGGCTTTTCCAGTCACATAAAAGAAAGGCAGGGCATTCCTCCTGGGGGGCACTTGTGTATGTGTGGAGATGGGCTCCAGAATCGGCATCAAAAAAGGCCACCTGCGCCCCAGCACAGTTCAGAGTGACTCGGATCCTCTTGGGTTCCTGACTCAGGGGCAGAGCAGCGTAACCTACGCCATTATTAAATCTGTACTGCCCTCCCCACTTCCCTATAGCCCAAATTCCCTTCACAGAACTAAACTCAAACTTGCCCTTTCTCCTCACAGACCGGCTGGCAACCCCCACAGCCCATCCACCCTCACTCCCCACATCAACTTCCCAGAAGTGTCTGCCTCCCACAAATTCCTCACGGCCCAGCACAAAGGACCAAGAGTCAAATCTCTCAGGATTCTTGGGCAGAAATTGACGTTTGTCTCCCTTTCTCACGCTTTTGCGATCCTCAGACAGGATGAGTTTGGGATGAGCCGTGGCTGGATCCAGAGTCACACTTGCTGTTGGGGTGGAGGGAGAGGAGGAAAAAGGACAATCCAGAGTCAGTCAAGTGCCTGATCAACTGCCTGGACAAATGGTTTATATAAGGTGGGATATAAATAGAAGAATCCCGAGCCTTGAAATAAAACCTGCCCTTTCCCCCGCCTTCTGGAGGTGGGCAGGGGTGTCAGGCAGAGTTGAGTGAGTAGCGCTGTGGGCATTTCTCAGCTGTAAGGACTTGGGTTTGATTCTTGGGTATGTTGCAATTACTTTTCATTGTGCCGCGCTGCAATACTATGTTGAACTAGCTTTATTTTGGATATCAACTGTCTTGGATTGCCTAATCAACAAGAACGTTGGGGAAACTTCTTTATTAAACCTGTAAAACTATGTAAATCAAAATGTATATTAAATGTATACTTGGATTCCACTGACAATGAAAAGTGACCCCCCCCCCTTCCAAAAGAAGGCAAACAAGAATGTTGAAAACACATCAGTTTTGTGGGCTTAACGACAAGGCCAACTGCAGGGACTGGCAGGGGACTGCCCACTGGAGGTGGGTCTGAACCAGTAGTTCTATCCAGCCGGTACACTGGGCGGGACTTACATTTGATCAGCAGTCTACCCATTGCGTCACGCCACTGCGTTCCCGCCCGAACATAAGTCCCGCCCAGCGTACCGGCTTGATAGCACTACTGGTCTGAACTGATGCCTCACAAGGTGCAGAGACACTCCTCTCCTCCTTTCCAAGCAGCAATTCCAGCAGCAGGGCTCAGGCACCACAACTGAAGGGCTAAGGCAGCTCACAGAGAGACTGGCTGCCACACCCACATCCCCGCACCTCAGAAGAAGCCTGGGAGTCGATGGAGCCTCTGCTGGACCTATGTGAGAACTTCCTGGCTTTGTTGCCTCAGTTTCATTCACTCAGGCACACCAGAACCAGGGAACAGCCACTAAAATTCAGTGGTGGGAGAATTAGAGCAGACAAACGGAATTTCCCAGCATATGGTTAATTGGAGGAACTCCTTGACACAGGATGCAGTGGTGGCACCTGGGCTGGATACCTTTAAAAGTGGAAGGAACCCCCATCACAGGTTACAAGCCATGAGTACTATAGGCAGCCTCTGGGTTTTAATGGTAGCCTAGCTCTGAATGCCAGATGCACGGAAGTAGGAAGTATCTTGAGTGCTCTTTTGGCATCTGGTGGGACACTGAGATGCAAGAAGCTGGACTAGATGGGCCCTTGGCCTAATCCAGCAGGACTCTTTATGTTTGAGCTTCTTATCCCACAGAAAGGGTCCACATATACACATAATTAAGCACTTTTTAAACAAAGGAAGGTTCACAGTGCAATATAAATAACATACATTTTAAAACAGTGGGATGAGTTTACAACAATTATCCCCCCCCTACTAAGAACATAAGAAAAGCCCTGCTAGATCAGGCCAAAGGCCCATCTAGTCCAGCTTCCTGTATCTCACAGTGGCCCACCAGATGCCTCAGGGAGTACACAAGACAACCAGATGCCTACATCCTGCTGCCACTCCCTTGTACCTGGCATGCTGAAGTAGCCTACTATTGACATAAGGAGGTTGCACAACACATCATGGCCTGTAGCCCACGATGAACTTTTCCTCCAGAAATCTATCCAGTCCCCTTTTAAAGGCATCTAGGCCAGATGCCATCACCACCTCCTGTGGCAAGAGGTTCCACAGATTAATGTCCTGCTGGGTAAAAAAGTATTTCCTTTTATCCATTCTAACTCTCCCAACACTAAATTTTAGTCAATGTCCCCTGGTTCTGATGTTGTGAGATAGCAAAACAGCAACGTCCTTCTATCCACTCCATGCATAATTTTGTAGGTCTCAATCATGTCCCCACTCAGGCGCCTTTTTTCCAGACTGCTGCAGTCTTTCTTCATATGGGAGGTGCCCCAGCCCAGTAATAATTTTTGTCGCTGTCTTCTGCACCTTTTCCAGCTCCACTATGTCCTTTTTGATATGTGGTGAGCAGAACAGTATGCAATACTCCAGCTGTGGCCTTATCATTGATTTGTACAATGGCATAATAATATTGGCTGTTTTTTCTCAACCCCTTTTTTAATTACCCCCAGCACGGAATTGGCTTTCTTCGCCGCTGCCGCACACTGGGATGCCACCTTCATTCACAGCGCAATCCCAGGAGAGGCAAATGCGGATGCAACATCATTGCCAGCCAGTGCAGAGGCGGAATGAGGTGGGCAGGAGTGGGGTGGACATTTCTGGGCAGGCCTGCAGGTGTGCCAGCCTGGGGGGGCGGCGGCAATCCCAGCACGGTTCAGAACTACTCGGACCCTCTGGGGCACTGCACTCAGGGACAAAGAAAGGCTTCCATTAGGGCTGAGAACCCTGAAAACTGCCCACTTTTCCAAAAACCAGAATCAGTGGGGTGTGAATTTTCAAAACTGAATGAATGGGAGGAAACTAAGCATTGGCATGAAACGGTCCCTCCTCCATTCCCTAATCAAGCCACTGATGAACCCTGAGGAAAATCCAATGAAAGCCTTGTGACAAGTTCCCCATCCCTGCCATGAATTCTCTCCTCCATCTGGCCCCAAAACTTACCTTTCTTAAGCTGCAGTTCATTTAACAGAGTATCTGGGGAAGAAAAGGCAACAGATTAGATGTCACACCACTGTGCTTATAACAAAGGCTGTGTGGGGGAAAAATTAGTTGATAACATGAGATAAATTTTCTTAATTCAAATTACAAAGCTGTGAAAGGCACAGAGGGCAGGCAGGGCTCCCAGAGGAGTCACATCACGATGTCATTGCCCCAGTGGCCAGGGGAAGTGACGTCTCAATGATACTTCCAGGTTCTCCCCAGAGGAGGGAGCATTCGTTGATCTTTCTCCATGGTTACTGGGAGCCTCCACAGGTGAAGAAACAGGTGCACGAAGCTGCCAGTCCCTCCTCCTTCAGGGAAAACCTGGAAGAGACGGCTTTGTGCCTCTTCTGGGTTCATTCCCAAGGAGGCAGCACTTGCAGGTTTGTGCGCCCCATTCCTGCAACCAGGGGTGTGGCTAAAGTAGTGCAGGGGGCTGCAATTGCAATCGGGGGGGGCAATTTTAGGGGGGAAACGAGCTTGACATTTGTGGCCAAAATTATTTTAACCTTAGTAACCATGAATAATACCATCATGTTATATATCATCGGAAAGGTAATTTAATGCAGAATGCAATAAAACAAACCGGAGTATAATATCTTTACTCTGTCAAATGCTAAGGGCCCCCTTCCCCCCAAAAAACCCCCAGAAAATAAAAATACGACTGTCATGTAAAAATTGTGGTTTGTTAAAATTCTGGTTTTTAGGAATAAGACTGTCATTTTATATACCTGTGATTCTCAAACTTTTTAGTACCAGGACCCACCTTTTACAATGGCAATCTGTCCGGGACCCACCAGAAGTGATGTCATGACCAGAAGTGCCATCATTGTGACACCCTAGCCTGCTGCTTTCCTGAGAATACAGCAATAAGTTAGATCAGTGTTATTCAAACTGTGGGACGATAGCCACTAGGTGGGTCGCGACCTGATGTCAGGTGGGTCATGGAAAGCTGGGAGCAGCCATCTTGGAAACTGCAGACCTTACTCTTGTTATATTCCTTTTGTGAGTGCTGTTTGAATTTTCAAGTGAGCTTTTTTAAAATTTTGTTTTACATAATATTTTGTCCTCATCTTGCTTTCTGTCAGAGATGTTTCACGGTAGTACAATTGCTGCAGTTCAAGAATGCCAATCTGCATTTCAGGAGTGTCATTTTAGTATGTCCCAATGTCAGCATGCTTGACGATGTCACTTCCTGCCACATCATTTTCAGGTTAATGACATCACTTTTGGTGGGTCCCGACACGAGTGCTATTCTAAAAAGTGGGTCCTGGTCTAAAAAGTGTGAATACCACTGAGTTGGGTTATAGGTTATTTCTCAGTCATTTTCCAATAGCAAAGTTAATCAGAAAAAAAGCCTATTAACAAAAAAAATAAAAACCTTGACACCAGCAAAACAACCACAGCCCTTCCCATTTCCAGCATCCCATCTTGAGTGGCTCAAGAAGCACATTTAGGTCCTAGAATCCACATTCAGTCTCCAGACCTTAATCCCATAGAAAATCTGTGGCAGGAGCTGAAGGTTCGAGCTGCCAAACGTCAGCCTCGAAACCTTAATGACTTGGAGAGGATCTGCAAAGAGGAGTGGGCCCAAATCCCTCCTGAGATGTGAGCAAACTTGGTGGCCAACTACAAGAAATGTCTGACCTCTTTGATTGCCAACCAGGGTTTTGCCACCAAGTACTAGGTCATGTTTTGTGAAGGGGTCAAATACTTATTTCACTCTTTGAAATGCTCATCAATTTATAACTTTTTTGAAATGAGTTTTTCTGGATTGTTTTGTTGTTATTCTGTCTCTAACTGTTACAATAAACCTACCACTGCAATTATAGACTGATCATTTCTTTGTTAGTGGGCAAACGTACAAAATCAGCAGGGATCAAATAGTTTTTTCCCCTCACTGTATTTCCTATGTTATTCTTCTTGCATGGAGCTGAGGATTGAGAATATGTTATTCTTCCTGCATTGAGGATTCCCAAGCAACTTCCCCACCACAAATACTCCAGACTCGCAGGTACTTCCAAATCCATGACCAAATGTCAATCATTGTCAATCCATTCTTGAGACCCAGCTATGACAAACTCAAGCAAATGCAGCAACTCAGAAAGGCCAGTTTTAAAAGACCCGGTTTGGTCACATTCATACAGAAACAGCAGCAAAAGAATGGAAATGCCAGAAAGGAGAGAGGCTCAAATGTGCTCCTGTTAAGAGAGAAGGCATCAAAGAATCAGGTCTGGCTCCCCTTTATGATGCTATTTTTTTCCTTTCCTCTCTATTAAATAGAGGACATTGAGGCACCCATAGCTACAAATGGCTAGAGAGGAAAACTTGCAAAACATGATACAGAACAGAACGGTTTTCTGTCTCCAGTCTTTTCAATGGTGAATATTGTCTCCTCAATAGAACCAGAACTTGCGCGTCTTCCTGGCATCCTCTGACACTACAAGGCATCCTCCGACACTCTGAACATCTCATGTCCTTATCTTCACCCACCTAACATCCAGAATAAAATCCTTGTAGCCATTTATCTTTACCTTTGAACTGCTTCATGATGGCATTCAGAAAGGGATTTATGTCACAGAAGTCACGGATTTTCCACTTCAGTGCCACAGGAAATGCCACAGGATTCGCAAACAACTTCCTCTTGCACCTGAAGGAGATATCATGTCAAATCACCATCCATCAGTTCAGTATTCTCAAGTGAAGTAAGAAAAAGGAATGGGGTGGAAGAAATTAGCAAGAAGTCTAAAGACTCAGACAGGTGAAGCATAGCAGAATGGATGCGTTCGCTGAGTAGACTCACAATGGTTGCTCCATAGAATGGGATTGGATGCAAGGGAATCTCTGCTACCTGGGCCTGTGGGGCTTCCCTCCCCTTCACACACCCTGGCATTCAATTGGGCAGGCATTCATTCTTCCTCACTCTCATCTATGCTCAGTCACATTCACTGTGTATTCTCCAGTCCCTTTAAAGAACTTCACACTCCTTTTTCCAGTCCAGAGTGTGTACAACTTCTGTAAAAGCTTGTTTTATCTGATTTATTTTTCAGCAGTAATACCGGAAGCCCAAGTATTATTTATTTATTTAAAAGATTTTGATCCCGCCTTTCCTCTGCCAAGACAGACACCCATGGCGGCTCACAATTTTCAAGTTAAAAGAAATATATTTCTTTTTGTATTTCTTTATTTCTGTATTAGGAAGAAAATTATTTCTTCCAGGTACGCTCTAATGGAAATCTCTTAATTGACCTGTCAAGTGGGCCTATCTTACTTATCTGTTAAGCAGGTTGCAAACTCTCCACTGTGGATTATTTTTGCTAAGTAAATCTAAGGACACTCCCTATGACTTGCCCCCACTTTAGAGACAACCAAGCCACAGTTGTGTCTGCTCGACTTTTTTTCTCATTTCCTTTCAGCTTAGTCTCCCATGCAGACTAAGAGTGCAATCCTAACCTGGAGATAGGCTGGCACAGTTAGACCAGCAAAGTTTGGCTGGCAAAGGGTCACCATAAAGTATTTTTGGACCACTCTCAGAGCGCAATCCTACCCTGCGCTGCAATGGCAAAGCTGGCCAGCCGGCCAGCGCCACACCCAAAGCTGGGTCTGGAAGGCTGGAGCCTTCGCGCAGTAGGGGAGTGTGCAATCCCTTACCGTAGGGGAGGCTCCAGCCTTCCCTATGCGCTCCTTGGATCTGCGTCCGCTAAAAAGCGGGCGCAGATCCAAGGAGACCGCACGGCCTGAATCAGGGCCACGCAGCCTCTGCAACGGGCCTAGGATTTGGCCTCACGGCCGAATACAAAGCCCACTCATATCCCACCCTCCTCCCATCAATCCCCAGGGCATGCTGTCAGAGCACCTCCCTTGCATCAGTCGCCTCCGATGCAAGGGAGGCGCTGTGCAGGCGCTACAGGACCGACGCTGCCAGCAGCGCCAGCCCTGTGGCCTTAGCGCAGACACCGGACACCCAATCGACGTCCCTGCGTCAGCGCTAAGCGCTGGCTCAATCCCATTGTGCCGGCGCTACACAGGAGGCAGGACTGCGCTGCCCAAGTCAGAGAGGCCGGGACACAGACATGCACCATCCCCCACTCTAAGAATGGTCCAAACACACTTTATGGTGTCCCTTGTGCCAATCAAACGTTGCTGGCCGAAATCCAGGTTAGGATTGTGCCCTTAATCCCAGAATCCTGGTGGCATGGCTACCACCGCTTCCCAAGGAAAAGATCCAGCTGTTTCTCTGCAACAAGTTAGAGATTGCAAACTGAATGACGAGTTTCAGGCCAGATCACTGATCCCCTGATCTTGACCATTCCTAGAATTGTGGTGCATGATGTAACGTGGGCTCTACTCACCTCGCCAAGATGTTCCCAATATTCTAGAGAGAAACAAGAGAAGAAAGATTTCAGCAGTGGCCACAGCGCAAGAAAAAAATTTATGAGACAATGAAATCTGGCTAATTTCTTAAACATCCCTACCAGAGGCTGAAGATCTCCTTATATTTCCTGGGTACCAGGCACAAACGTTTCTCAATGGCAGCACAATTGCCCTCCCGGAGGACATCCAACACAGCCCCTCCTTATCTCCTTTCAAGCACACACTCTCTTTATATTAGTAGAACAGTTCATTATAAGAAGATCCCTGCTGGATAGGGTCATTCATGGTTTTCACACAAGAGTCTCCCTGGAATCTTCACGTTCACAGATGTTTCCCTAATTCAGCAGGCAGATAAGGTCAGGGGTCTGCGTGGTCCAACACCTGCACAGGTCCAACTCTGCGTCTTCCAACAGCAGCAAGCGCAGGAGCCACGAAGCGGAAGCTTCTTAGTACGCCTAAGAAGGGCTACTGAATTATGCTTTTCAACCACACTAAGCAAGGGAAGGAAGGAGGCTGTTACAGAACAGCTAGTGTGACAGCCCCGTTCTGGGTCAGAGTCATTCATACAAAGGTGAATTCAGCAATCAATTTCTCTTGCGTGCACCTAGACAGAACACAGCTGGTTCTAAAACTGGGCTCCTTCTCTACCTGTCTTCTACCTGGAAGAACTAGCATTCTCAGGTTCATAGCCTGGGCTGTTCCTGCCACTGACTTACCTGCAGGAGTTCACTCACTGACTGCTGCTGCTTCTCCCCCATCTCCTGGATAAGACTGTCAAGGGAGGAGACCTCTGCAGAAAGGCTGGCCTGGTGCTCATCCCTCCTCCTTGCAATCTCTTTCTCCACCTCCTCCACCTGGGCCAGCAGAAGCTTCTCTTGTTCCTCCAGGAACTGGTGCAGTTGTCTGAAGGCAGATGAGGTCTTTCCTTTCTCTGCTTCCAATTGCTCCTTCAACAGGAACATGAAAAAGTAGAAACGCTGGTCAGACTAACAGTGTCAAGGCAGGTGATGATTCCACGGCAAGGGCGCTTGGGCCTTTTCAAATGGATTATATCAGCATTAATCAGGGGAAGAGTTACGGCTGATTTGCCTGATCAGCTTTTCATGAATATGAAGATCAAATTCATGAAGATTTTCAGGGGAGGTTAGGCCATCCCAAATGCCTAGTGATGTAAGAAGGGTGACGCTTCCTCGGGGCACTTGACTCTCCTGCATTTTATATTCAGTTAATTTACTTTAAAGATCCAGATTAATAATATTAATTAAATTTTAAGATTAAAAATATTAAGATTAAAAATCAGTAATACTTACAAACAGGGATTGAGTTTCCTTTTCATTCTCTACTTTATGCAGCAAAATAGTTCCTCTCTCCTTCCTCAGGCTCTCCAGGGAGCTATTGATCTGATTCTGGGGGTGAAAACAAAAGGCCCACTTGACCACTTTTTTCTCCTACACTCCTAACTTTGCAATTTTTCCCCCGTGCCATAGATGTGTTCTGTTTCATTGTGATTTTACAATTTGTATTTGAATTGTAAATTGCCTTCAGCATTACACTGGAAGTATAAAGACATTGTAAAGTACGGTAGAAATTGTAAAGTAAGAAGAAATGTCAGACATTTCACAAATAAACAAGTAAAAGCTTAACTAAGCAAGTATGCAAGGATGGGAACTGTAATGAAGAAACAGACAAGCAGATTAACAGGAAATCCTGTCCTCCGAGTTGCGTTTCACTGTCTTGGGGCTCTCCCAAGCCCCTTTCAGTTTGCATCCTATTCAAGCCCACAAGTGGGTTGCATAGTGCCCTAGAGATCCAGGCCTCCTTTGACCCTCCCTGCAATGGATGAGGGAGGCACGTGCCCAAACCCTCCTTCTAAAGCTCCACCACTCGCAGGAACTAGCTCAGGGCACGCAGTCTGAATGCATGCAGCGATTTTCCTCCAGTTGTTCCAGATCTCCTGAGAAGGGGCTGGAGATGAGGCGAGGGTTACTCCAGTCCCCTTTCCCATCCCAGAATCCCCCCCCATACACACGTGGAGCCCCCACCATGTACTCCTGGGCAGCCTCCTCCACGGGCACCACCCCGTGCGCTCGGTGCTCCTTGGATCGGTCGCAGACCACGCAGATCAGAGCCTGGTCGTCTTGGCAGAAGAGCTTCAGGGGCTCCTGGTGCCGTTCGCAGACTGCCGATTCCTGCTTCGGAAGCTCGCTCAGCTCCTTGACCGCCTCGACCATGTTGGCCAGCTGCCGGTTGGGCCGCAGCCGCTTCGTCTGCACGTTCTCCCTGCACTGGGGACAGGGCGCCTCGCTTGGTGACTCGCCCCAGCACTTGGCGATGCAGGCGCGGCAGAAGTTGTGCCCGCAGTCCAGGGTCACGGGGGCTGTGAAATACTCCAAGCAGACGGAGCAGGTCCCCTCGTCCCGCAGCCGCTTCCTGCAGCTCTCCGCAGCCATAGCGTCCAACGCACCGGCTCACCGCAACCTGGACTTCGAGTTCTGCTCTGCCCGCCCACCTTTGGCGCGAGTCGCGAGTGGGCGTGTCTCTTCCCCAGAGTGCTGGGAGGGATCGGATTACGGGGCGCGCGCCTGAGCTTGGCCCTGGAACAGGGAGCGCCTCTTTAACGGTTGTTGTTTTTTGAAAATTGGGCGCGAGCCACAGAACGTGGCTGAAGGGAGACCAATGAGACTCTTCCCAGCCCTGCCCAGCTTCCTGTGCCCAATTGTGACTGTGAGGGAAAATATGCAGCCTGCACATGCCCAGAAGCGCTCTTTATGCTTACTCCCGAGGCTGAACCCCGCGCTTGTAAATGGGCTCTGGGACTCTGCCCTTATTCCGATCATCCCCTCCAGGCATATCTAAGCCTGAAACCCAGTTCCAGTTCATGGTTGCAGCTCTGAGCAGGGAAACATCTTCCCAAATATAAGACATTAGAATCTGCTGCCTGTGGCCTTGGCAGTTTGTTCCTTTGCCTCATGATTGTTGCATTTGCTGCCAGGTTGTTAGTGAAGATCTTTGAAACTTTGTTGGGGTCCATATGCAGAACCTCTGTCAGATCACTGGGCTCCAAGAGGGGTTGGATGGTACTCAATGATCCCCTCCTGTCCCGCCACTTTCAGCCAGAGGTGCCACCCCTGTTGATACTGTTTGTGAATGTAATCAAAAGATATCAAGGGGGGGAGACAAACTTCCCATGGGAGGGACTTCCATATGGAGCTCCCCCTCCCAACAGTCCTCTGGCGTCTCCCCTCAGATGCTGGCGGGACACACAATGGAGCCTCCTCGTGGGTCTCAGAGCATGGGCACATTCCTGGAGGAAGATGGTCCGTCCCAAGGAGTTTAGAGAGCTTTGAAGACCACAAGCAGCACCTTCGGTCACTCCTGGTGACCAGCGCAGCCGAAACAGCAGAGGCCAGGTGTGGTCAGAATAGCTTGTATCTGTCAGTGCCTTTGTGGCCACATCCTGTACCAGCTGCAGCTTCCAAAGGGTGTTCAAGAGCAGGCCCAGGTAAAACCTGTCATCATGCTGTGTGCCTCTCGCCCAGGGCTGACAGTTCTGGGGTTGTTCATCTGCTGGGATGGTTGGCAGCTGGGAGCCAGCAGCACCAGCCCTCAAAGAAGGGGGAACAGGAGACCCACCTGAAATTGGCTTGCAACCCACTGGTGGGTCCAGACCCACAGTTTGGGAACCAATGATGTATAACATGATGGTACCAAGATCTTACCATTTGGGGCAGTAGTGGTGATCCCTCACCCTCTGTGCACGTCACCTGGTGTGGTCCGCAAATAAAACTTTTATGTGTTCTCTCAAGGCTGAACCCTGTTATCATGTCTGTCTAACATTCCCCAGTTCCCATTGTTAATGTGATGGCCCTGGGCTTGCAGGCTGGGAGAGAGAATAAAGTGGCATAGCAAGAGTTGCCCTGCTTCGTGGTTCAGGCTTTGAGAAGGAAATGTCCTCAACTAGGCCAAATATATTTGCTTTTCTCCTGAAGACGGTACGTCCAAAGCAGTTCAGAGCAGTGTTTTGTCTGAAAAAGAGTCCTTTTTTATCTGTGTTGTGGTGCTGAAAATGAGGCAGAAGTTATTTCACGATAGACACGAGGGCCAGTCAATCAGTGCTACATAAGCGCAGCTTCAATTCAAACAATGGGGAGAAAAAGTCGTATTTCAGGAATGCATTTTATTTGTAATATTTCAGGAATGCATTTTATTTGTAGTATTTCAGGAATGCAGTGAGGGAAGGGAGTCTGCCACTGCACTCATTGACTGGCTCAGGAAAGTTTCAGGTGGGCTTTTCCAGTCACATAAAAGAAAGGCAGGAGAATATTTCCGGAGGCTCCTGAGTAGGTGTGGAGATGGGCTCCAGAATCGGCATCAAAAAATGCCACCTGCCCCCCAGCACAGTTCAGAGTCACCCGGATCCTCTTGAGATCCTGGCTCAGGGAGAGGGGAGGGTACTTCAGGTGACTGGTAATTCTGTATTTCCCTCCCCACTTCCCCACAGCCCAGATCCCTTCCTCAGGTGTAAACTCAATCTTGCCCTTTCTCCTCACAGTGTTTCTGGCCACCCCCACAGCCCACTGTTCCTCACTTCCCACAGCAATTTCCCAGAAGTGTCTGCCTGTGGTGAATCCTTCACGCCCCAGCACAATGGGCCAAGAGTCAAATCTCTCAGGCTTGTCGGGCAGATCTTGCTGTTCCTTGTCCCATGTCACACTTTTCCGGTCCTCAGACAGGATGAGTTTGGAATGAGCTGTCTCTGGATCCAGAGTCACATTCGCTGTTGGAGGAGGGAAGGAGAGGAGGAAAAATATGACAAAGTCAGCTGAGTGAGCGACTAACCTCCTTGAAAAAAGTTTTTGATAAGGTGGGATATAAGTATTATAAATCAAACAAAACATGCTCTCCTCCCCCCCTTCTGGAGGTGGGGAGAGATGTCAGATGGATCTGAGCAAGAGGAACTGTGGTGATTTCTCAGCTGAAATGACTTGGGTTTCATCCTCGGCCACCTCAACATTGGTTTTCATAGTGCTGCTGTGTGGTATTATTCTGTGCTGTTTTTATTTTGAATATCAATTGCATTAACATACTATTCTCTCTCTCTCACTCACTCACTCACTCACTCACTCACTCACTCACTCACTCACTCACTGTTTGCCTCACAGGCAAATAAAGGTTTTGAGGGCAGGGCAGGTTTATGGGGTTAAAAACAAGGCCAGCTACAGGGCTGGCTGGGCAGAAGATTCCCCACTGGGGGGGGTGGGCCTGGACTGACAGAGTCCTGGGGTTACTTCTGCTGCACTCAGTCTGAGACTATCCTCACCTAACCAGGCTTAGGCCCCACAATCCTTGTGCTAAGCCTGGCTACTACCCTCACACATCCCCCATCACTGAAGAATCAGGTGTCAGTGGAGCTTCTGCTGGGCCTATAGAGCCCTGCTGGATCAGGACAAAGGCCCGTCTAGTGCAGCTTCCTGTATCTCAAAGTGGCCTACCAGATGCCTCAGGAAGCACACAAGGCTACAAGATTTCTGCATCCTGTTGCTGCTTCCTTGCACCTGGCATTCTGAGGTAGCCTATTTATAGAACCATAATGACTTGTAACCTGTGATGGATGTCTCCTCCATAAATCTGTCCAATCCCTTTTTAAAGGTACCCAGGCCAGGCACCATCCCCATATCTTGTGGCAAGGAGTTTCACAGGCTATTTACACTCTGTATAAAGAAATATTTTCTTTTGTCTGTTCTAACTCTCCCGACACTCAATTTTATGGGATGTCCCCTGGTTCTGGCATTGTGTGAGAGGGAAAAGAACATCCTTCTGTCCACTCCTTGCATGACCTTGCATGACTCCTTTGTATGACCCTGGCTTTGGCTCCCCAGTCGCACATCAGAACCAGGGAACATCTCAAATTTTCTGAAAAACAGACAACTGCCTGGTCAAGGACAGAGGAAATCCCTCCCTCATCAAGGTGACCCAGGCTATGGTTATTTATTTGGAAAATTTACCTCCTCTTTCAACTGCCATTTTAACTTGCAACTGAGACAGTTGGAAAAGGCATAAAAGGATTTCTCTGGCCCTCTTCTTAAGGGAGTTAGCAAAGGGAGAGAGGCAGAAGAGAAAAGCATTTGCACTCCCTTGACATTAAACTGTGAAACTCCTTGCCACAGGTGGTGGGTGTTGGCGTCTGGCCTAAGTGCCATTAAAAGGGGACTAGACAGATTTCTGGAGGAAAAGTCCATCGCAGGCTACAGGCCATGATGGTAGTGCAACCTTCATACTTTAGAAGTAAGCTACCTCAGAATGTCAGGAGCAAGGGAGTGGCAACAGGATGCAGGCACCTTGTTGTCTTGTGTGCTCCCTGAGGCATCTGGTAGGCCACTGTGAGAAACGGGAAGCTGTATTAGATGGCCTTTGGTCTGATCCAGTGAGGCTCTTCTGATGTTCTTATGGAATCTGTACCATTGCCCATTGACCGCTCTTCTCAGCTCAAGCTACCAACATAGAACTCTTATTATTCAATAAGGATCCAAGGGGTGCAAAAATATTGGGCATCCATTCAGTTATCATTGCCCAGACTAAGTGAGTAGTTGTTTACAAGCCTCCCTTCAGGTTAAACAAAGGCAATGACTGCAATCTTCAGGCAGTTCTTGGGAGTTTCTGAGGTATCTGGCTAGCCACTGTTGCACTATATTATTAGGCACCAAACCACAGCCCGCTGGCAGGCTTCAGTATGTCAAAAACGTTGTCCAAGGCACTTTCTGTTGTGCACGACAGCCTCCTCTCTTTTCAGCCAGTCTCTTCAGAAACCCAGGCTGGGCAACTGCTTCAGCAGAGCATGCTGGGGGGATGAGAAGCAGAAGTGGCTACCCAGAGCGAGTTTCTGAGGAGATCAGCTGGACAGATAGGAGGCTGCGGTGCGGAACAAAAAGCACCACCCCTGGACAGCTTTTTTGGCACACAGAGTTCCGTGGTTTGGAACCTGCTGGACTAGATGAACTTTGGGCTGACCCAGCATTAGGATTGGCCTGTGTGTTGGCCTATGTCAGTGTTATTTAAACTGAGGGTTGGGACCCACTTGGTGGGTCGTGACCTGATGCCAGGTGTGTCGTGGAAAGCTGGGAGCAGCCATCTTGGAAATTGCAGACCTTACTCTAGTTATATTGCTTTTGTGAGTGTTAACAGTTTGAATTTTCAAGTGAGGGTGTTTGTTTTTTTTAGTTCAGTGCTTTTACGTCATATATTGTCCAAATTTTGATTTCTGTCAAAGATGTTTTATGATTGTGCATTTGCTTCAGTCAGAGAATGCCAGTTCACATTCTAGGAGTATCATTTGATTATGTCACACTGACAGCACTTTCTGCTTGATGGCGGCACTTCTGGCTATGACATCACTCCCAGGTTAATGACATCACTTCTGGTTGGTCTCCAGGCAAGTGCCATTTTAAAAAGTGGGTCCCAGTCTGAAAGCTTGGGAACCACTGGCCTATGGTATTTGTGAGCTGCGCTGGTAGTTCAAAATTCTGAACAGTGGGGTGTACATTTTCAAAAATGCATAAAAACATTGAGAATGGGAGGTGGGGAGTAAGTATTGGCATGAAACGGATCTCTCCTCCTTTCCCCGCTACTCCTAATTAAGCAATGAATGGATCCTGAGCAAAATTCAGTGAAAGCCTTGTGACAAGTTCCCCTTCCCTGCTATGAATCCTGTTTTCTATCTGACCCGGCAACTTACCTTCCTGAAGCTGAAGTCCAGAAATCAGAGTGTCTGGGGAAGAATAAGGAACAAAGAGTAAATGTCACATCATTGTGCTCATAATATGCTGGGCAGAAAAAAAATCAGTTTATATTATACAGGATAGCATCTAATACGTCTTTGTTCAGATCACAAAGCTGGGAAAGGCATGGCGGTCAGAACCCTCCCCCAGTTATACTCTCTTCTGAAATACAAGTGTTCCCCAGTATTTCTGGGGCATAGGTTCCTGCCCGCACCACCCCTGTAGATATCTGAAAGTGCAGATCAGAGGGAACCCTATGTTAATTATAGGGTTCTCCCCTGCCCCCACCTGAGCAAGAAGGTTTTGGTGGGACACTGAGGCACCTGGTGGGCCACTGTGAGATACAGGAAGCTGGACTAGATGGGCCTTTGGCCTGAGCCAGTGGGGCTCTTCTTATGTTTTTTAGAATTGAAATGGAATTCGTGGATACAGGGGCTCACCCTGTATTCACATTTCTCATCTCTTAAGGGACATTTCGTTCACAGTCTCAATTATGCCTATCTTGGATCTTAAACAAACACAGGAGGAAAACTACCCAATCTGGCCACAACACTATTATTGCCTTAAAACAGTTGTAGATTAATTCTAAGCATGGCTAAGAAATCCCCTTGCATGAGAACCATTTGGTATGATTACAGAATGAGTACAGTGGGCCCTCATCCACAGGAGTTCCATTCTAGGAACCCCCCTGGATACAGAATTCCACAGGGACTGATACCTGCAGATCTGAGCCCCACCCACCCACCCACCCTCCAAGACCAACAAAAGCTGAGCTCTAGTCAACTGTGCATGGCATCTGCAGGCCTCACAAATGCCCATTACGGACAAAAAGACCCAGCTTCTGGCTTCCTTTTTCCTGGGGGAAACTGGGAGTGATGTTTTTTTATGCCTTATAACGCATTCTGAGGCCCAGCTCCATTGTTGGCAGAGGGTTTGATTTGGGCTGTTAGTTTGGCTAAAGGAAGCCAAATTGAGGTCTACATCTTCACAAGTATCTCCAATTTCAAAAGCACAAGCTGAATTTAGGCACAACTCTGCACCAGGATCTAAGAATTCAAGGCTTCAGGTTTAAGGAACAGCCCACAGTCAAAAGGCTGGGGAGGAAAACTCCAAAAACCAATACAAAATGCTATCCTATTCGCAAAGTCTTTTCAACTGTGATATTGTCTCCGCAATGGGAACTGACTTTCCACATCTTCCTGGCATTCTCCTGGCACTACAAGGGACTGGGAGCATTTCGTGCCTGTATCTTCACCTCCGTAATGTCCAAAATAATTGTAAGCAGCGTTTACAATTTAGTTAGCAGCTTACCTCCTTGTAAGCAGCGTTGTCATTCAGCCGGAATGCTGGGCAGGAGCAACGGGTGAGCGGCAGCCCGCCCGCTGCGTTCCGGTCCGTTTTGCCGTCTTCCCCGCCCCCGCTGCCGCTCACCCGTTGCTCCTGCCCAGCATTCCGGCTGAATGACAACACTGCTTGTAAACATTCATTTTTACCTTGGAATGGCTTCATGATGGCCTCCAGAAAGGGATGCATATCAGCGAAGTCCTGGACCCTCCACTTCAATGCAGCAGGAAATGCCACAGGATTCTTAGTCTTCTCCTTATCAGCCCTGGTAGAGAGAGATACTGTCAAGGAACCATCCATATAGTCCAGAATTCCCAAGTGCAGTAAAAGGAAACAACAGAAAATCTAAAGACTCAGGCAGGTGTAGCACAGAGGAACGGATGCATGGGATGGATGGAGTGGATAGAGAGATGTTCTTTTCCCTCTCTCACAACACCAGGGGACATCCACTGAAATTGAGTGTTTGGAGAGTGAGAACAGATAAAAGGAAATGCCTTTTTACCCAGCAGGTCATTAATCTGTGGAACTTCTTGCCACAGGAGGTGGTGATGGCATCCGGCCTAGGTGCCTTTAAAAGGGGATTGGACAGATTTCTGGAGGAAAAGTCCATCGCAGGCTACAGGCCATAATGGGTAGTGCAACCTTCATACTTTAGAAGTAAGCTACCTCAGAATGCCAGGTGCAAGGGAGTGGCAGCAGGATGCAAGCATCTTGTTGTCTCATGTGCTCCCTGAGGCACTTGGTGGGTCACTGTGAGATACAGGAAGCTGTACTAGATGGGCCTTTGGCCTGATCCAGCAGGGCTCATTTTCTTATGCTCTCTAGTGAGTAGCCTCACAGGTGCTCCATAGGATGGGATGGCATGCAGTGGAATCTCAGCTACCCAGACCAGTGGGGCTCCCCTCGCCTTCATACTCCCATGTTCTTTAGATACCATCCCAGCAGAACTATACTTGGCTGGAAAGCCCTGTACTAAATAGCTAGTGAAAAGAGTCACCCTACACTCAAATTAACACCACAGTTTGGTGTTTATACTCCAGCCCCTTTAAGCACTCCATGCGCCTTTCCCAGTTCAGGGTGTGTATTACTTCTGTAAGGGAGCAATCCTAACCTGTGCTGAAACAGGGAGGCCGGCTGACCTGCGCTGTATCCAATGCAGGTTGGGAGCAGGCTGGAGCCTCCACTGGGCAAGGGAACATTTGATTTTGGTTTGATTTGATGAAGGAAAATGTGGGCTCACCTGACCAAGATGTTCATAAGATTCTAGAAAGAAGAGGGAAAAAAAAGAGAACTCAGCACCTGCCACAGCACGACGAAAGTCTTAATGAGACCAGGAAATTTGGCTAAGGCTGAAAATTGGCTAAGGCTAAAATGTCCCTATCAGAGACAGATGATCTGGTTTCTGACAAGCCTTAAGCTGGGGGAGTGGTGGTAGATTCTCCCACACTGGAGACCTTCGAGCAGAGGCTTGACAGGCATCTGCTGGAGATGCTCTAGGAGGATTTCCTGCTACAGGCAGGGGGTTGGACTAGATGACCTTGTAGGTCCCTTCCAGCTCTATGATTCTATGAAGTACATTTCCTGGGTACCATGAACAAGCTCAGTGGCAGCTCCACAACTGGCCTCCCTGAGGACATCCATCACATCCCCTCCTTGTCTCCCTTCAAGCACACGCTGAAGATACTATTCTTCAACAGAGCAATGGTGAAGACCTTGAGTCTCATTTACCATCTTTTAGTGCTGTCTTTCTTCACTGTCTTTCCAAAACGTTCTGTTTTGATCTTTTAAAATTGTTTTTACTTCTAATACAATTTTAACATTCACAGTTGACTTATGATGATCTGCTTTGCAAGGCAGGTTCCAAATGGATGAAATACATTCTCACTCAACAGGTGAATCAACGGGTGAAGCATGCAATGGAAGTGAGGGTGCCATCCTAACCAACTTTCCAGCATTGGGGTAAGGGGAATGCAGTCTTGAGGTAAGGGAACAAATACTCCTTTCCCTTGAGGAGGCCTCCGGGACTACGACTCCACTGCAGGATGCAGCACATGCCCCATTGGCACAGCTATGCCAGTGCTGGAAAGTTGATTAGGATTGTGCCCTTAAAGCGCAATCCAAACCCTGGGCTGGAATAGGCAGGCCGACATGCCTGCCCCATATCCAGCCTGGGGCTTGGATGTGCTGCCATGCTACCTGGGGAAAGAGGAATTTATTCTCCTTCCCCTGGGTAGCTCACAGCCCCCCACATGGGGCTAATAGGAGCTGCGTCGCCAAAATTGGCAGTGCAACTCCAAGCAGCTGAATCGGGTGGAAGTTAGGATACGGTCCAAAAGCCGGAACTTGTCTCCAAGCCTCTCCCTGGGCCGGGCCACCCACTGAGTCCTCTCCTCGGCTCCCCCACCCCATTCTGCCCATCCCCGTGCCCTGCAGCCAGTGGTGTCATTCACATGATTTAGGAACAGGAACTCACTTTTTGATTGGCACTTGTCGGGAACCCGGAACCAGCCACGGAGCCCGTTAGGATCCGAAACACCCGTTCTGGTCCGTTCCCCCTGAATGACATCACTGCCTTCGCCCCCCTAGGAATCCAGAGTCGCTCCCTTTAACCCTCTGAGTGCCAGCCAACCAAGAAGAAAAGCTCTTTGCAGAGGAATTGGGAGGGGGGAGGGGAGAGTGAAGTGGGCGGAGTCAGCCCTAATTTTAACTAGTGGAACTGAGTTCCCCCGTGTTCCCCCTGCATGACATCACTGCCTGTAGCCCTTCTGAAGTCCCTGTGCCAAGCCTTGCAAGGCCAGCCTAACCTTTGGGCCCAGGATCTGGCTCCCCAAGGCCAGCACATGTCTATCCGCTGGCCTATCTGCTCCAAAAACTGGGGCAAACTTGCTTTGGGTGCGTTTGTGACAGCCAGAGGCCAGCACGTGGGACTTGTGGTGGCCTTTTGGCCGGTTTGGTTTGCCCTCTTCGTAGCTCTAAGAAGGGCTACTAAGTGCACAGAAGCCTGGAAAGGCCTGAATTATGCTTTCCCAACCCCACACTGCAATTGTGGTCTCTGGATTGCAAGAAGAGAATCACCAGCATTGCCTGGATTCTCCTTACAAAATAAGGAAATGAAGGAGGCCGTTGCAGACAGAACAGCTAGTACGGAAGCCCCCGTCTGGGTCAGAGTCATTCACAAAAAGGTGAATTCAGCAATCAATTTCCCTTGGGTGCGCTTAGTCAGAACGCAGCTGTTTTGCAGTCCCTGAAACTTGGCTGCTGCACTACCTATCTTGGTGGAGGAGTAGCACGATGGCTAGAACTAGCCTTCCCAGGATGCAACTGGGCTGTTCTGCCGCTGACTTACCAGCACGAATTCGCTCACTGGCTCCTGGTTCTTCTCCTCCATCTCCTGAATGAGACTGTCGAGGAATGTGAGTTTCCCAGAAAGCCTGCCCATGTTCTCATCCCTCCGCCTCACAATCTCCTTCTCCACCTTTTGCATCTGGGCCAGCAGAAATTCCTCTTTTTCTTCCAGAAACTGGCGCAGTTCTCTGAAGGCAGATGAGGTCTTTTCTCTCTCCAATTCCATTTGTTCCTGCAACAGGAACATGAAAGAGGAAAAAGGTAAGCCAGTCTTGCAGCATCAGAAGGCAGGTGAAGAGGACTCCATAGAAAGGGCATTTGGGCCTTTTCTAACAGGTTGTATCTGTATTAAGGGTGCAATCCTAACCTGGAGTTAGGCCAGAAAAGTTTGGCTGGCACAAGGGACGCCACAAAGTATGTCTGCACCACTCTTCGAGTCAGAGAGGCCAGCACACAGATGCGCACCATCCTCCCTGACTCCAAGAGTGGTCCAAACACTCTTTACGGTGTGCCAGCCAAACTGTTCCAGCTTAACTCCAGGTTAGGATTGCACTCTAAATCAGGGAAGAATGAAGGCCCAGCCTTACATGAATATGAAGATCAATCTATGGATAGTTCTCAGGGGGCATTAGGGCCATCCCAAATTCCCGGTAACGTTCAGTCAGAGGAACTGCCTCATGGCTAGGGGTGTGTGTTTTTGGTGATTTTTTCCCCATAATTTCTTGATTAAAATAGAAAATTGTGGTGTCATGTCTTTTTATTCCACATTCTCATTCCAAGTTCTCATTTTTATTAATTCTAAATGCTTTAAAAGTGTACCAGATAGAGGATACAGGTGATATAGGGTTGGCAGATGCAGCCACGGCATTATTTCCAATTGGAAAAGTCATCTGTTTTCATTTCTGGGAAATATCTTCAACAACAAAATGTGGTGGTGTGTTTTTATTCAGATATTTTGACCATCAAAAGGTGGTGTTTAACTGCCAAAAAGCAGTTTTCAACACACACAAAAAACCCTACCCCTACTCATGGCTCTCATGTCTTCTGCATTTTATATTCAGTTTATTAACTTACAGTTCCAGATATGTTTTATTTCCCAATGTTAATAATCAGTACAACTAATACATACAAGCAGGTCTTGAATTTGCTTTTCGTTCTCTGCTTTGTACAGCAAAATATCTTCTCTTTCCATCCTCAGGACCCGACTGGTGCGATTCTGGAGAGAAAACAATAATGTTCCAGCTGGATTGTTTTTAAGGGGTTTATTTTTTCTCCTAAATTCTTGGCTTTGTTAATTTTTTTTTCTGCTATAGTTTTGTACTGTTTTACTGTGATGTTAATTTGAACTGCCTTCAGCATTCTATTAGTGTAGAAAAGTGGTTCTCAAACTTTTTAGAGCAAGGCCCACATTTTTTGGCAGGACCTACCAGAAGTGATGTCATTAACCCAGACATGATGTCATGAAGCAGGAACTGCCATCATTGTGACATAATAAAATGACACTCCTGGAATGCAAACTGGCATTCTTGGACTGCAGGCATTGCGCAACAATGAAACATCCTTAACAGAAAGCAAGATTAGAACAAAATATTATGTGAAAGTACTAAAAGCAAAATATTATGTGAACTAAAAACAAAATTATACAAAAAGCCCTCACTTGAAAATTCACACTCACAAAAGAAATATAGCAAGAGTAAGGTCAGCTTTCCCACGACCCATCTGACATCAGGTAATGATCTACCAAGTGGGTCCTGACCCACAGTTTGGGAAACATGTAGAAAGACATGGTAAAAGTTTAATAATTAAGCAAGTATGCAAATCTCAGAACTGTAATGAAGAGTCAGGCAGATTAAGAATCTTAATGTTCACCTCTGAGTTGCACATAGTGATGTTTGGGCTCTCCCAAGTCCCTGTCAGTCTGTATCTTATTCCAGCAGACATGTTACTTCGCATACTGCCCTAGAAATCCAGACCTGTGGAACTCCTTGCCACAGGAGGTGGTAATGGCATCCGGCCTAGATGCCTTTAAAAGAGGACTGGACAGATTTCTGGAGAAAAAGGCTACATCGCAGGCTACAGGCCATGATGGGTAGTGCAACCTCCTTAGTTTAGAGGTAGGCTACCTCGGAGGGCCAGACGCAGGGGAGTGGCAAATGAGGTGCAGGCATCTAGTTGTCTTGTGTGCTCCCTGAGGCATCTGGTGGGCTGCTGCGAGATGCAGGAAGCTAGACCAGATGGATGGGCCCTTGGCCGGATCCAGTGGGGCTCTTCCTATGTTCTTATGACCCTCCCTGCAAGGGAGGTGTATAGTCTGCACTGCCGGGTCCAAAAAACTGCTGTGGAGCGCCCAGTCGCAAATGGCCTGACTCAGGGCACCCTGTCTGAATGCAAGCGGCGGTTTCCCTCCAGACCTTCTTCCAGATCTCCAGAGCAGGGGCTGGAGATGAGGCGAGGACTCTTCAGCCTCCCACCCCCCCCCCCGCAGTCCCCCCCTTCCCCAAATACACAGCGGGGAAGGCGGCGCGCCCACCTTGAACCCCTGCGCAGCCTCTGCCACGGGCAACACGCGGTACTCCTGGGATCCGCCGCGCATCACGCAGACGGAGGATTCGTCGTCCTTCAGGGGGAGCTTCATGGGCTGCTGGCGCCCCGCCGCGTGAATGTCCTGCCCTCCCGGCTCCGGGCATGAGAAATCGCTCAGCATTTTGGCGATCTCGGCCACGCTGGCCAGCTGCCGGTTTGGCCTCAGCCGCTTGGTCTGCACTTTCACCCTGCACTGGGGACAGGGCGCCTCGGAGAGCGACTCCCCCCAGCTCTGGACGATGCAGGCGCGGCAGAAGTTGTGCCCGCAGTCCAGGGTCACCGGGTCCCTGAAATAGTCCAGGCAGACGGAGCAGGTCCCTTCGTCCTGGAGCCGCTTCCTGCAGCTCTCCGCCGCCATCGCTCCGAGTGCCCCTTGCATCGCGCCGAGTTTCGCCGCCTCCTCCTCTGCAGCTCTTGGCGGGAGGCGGAACAGGCTGTTTCTCTTTCGGATCTTGCTGGAAACGGTCTGGTTGCGGAGCTCGCGGAGGGCTTGCCCGGCCCAGGAGCTGGGAGATTGAAGAGTCTGTGCGAGCGGCGGAACGTAGACTCTGCAGGGAGAACGCTGGGAGGATTCTGGCAGGTGGGCTCATCCGGACTCAGGTTTTGTGCCGTGGATTTAAATTGTGACGTCAGCTCTCGCGGGCGGGGGGGGGAGGCTGTATATATGCCCTCTGCATGCAATACTGCTGAGCACACAATACTGTATATGCAGCCTGCACATGCCCAGAAGCACTCTTTATACTCGCTCTCAGACCTGAACCCATTATTGCAGACTGGCTCTGGGACTCTGTCCTTATTCAGATGAGCCCTTTGAGGCATACTTTGATGTGCAGGATGAGGCAAGGGAGAACTTGACCCTATTGATAGATGGGGTGAAAAGCGAGTTCAGCAAAGGCAGAGATAATCTAGTTTCCACTCTTCCACACACACACCCCCATTCCATCAGCAAAAGGCCATAAAAAGACCCCTGCTGGATCAAGCCAAAGGCCCATCTAATATAGCTTCTTGAGTTTTACAAGGTGCACTCAAGCCAACGCCACTCCCTTGCATTTAGCATTCAGAGAGAACCAATAATACCCAGAGGCGTCATATAGTCATCTTGCTTGTAACCTGTAATTGACTTTGAAAGCCATTGAGGCCTTCAGCTGCAAACACCACATCCTGTGGCAAGGAGTTCCACAGATTAATTACTTGCTGGGTACAGAAATATTGTAATTTTTTTTTCGTCTGATCCCCCAATTGCTATTGTGAATGTGATGGTCCAGGGCTTGCAGGCTGGGAGGGAGAATAAAGTGGCACAGTAAACACCCACTACTGTGTGTGTGTGTGTGTGTGTGTGTGTGTGTGTGTGGCGGGGTGTGTGTCAGAGCGCTGTGTTTTGACAGGCGCCTTACCTCCTCAAGGTAAGTAAAGTTTTGCTTGCTTACTGGGGAAAGTCCCAGTGTGTAAAGGCGACAGCTGAGCTGAGAGACAGGATTCAGCTTAACTTGACCATCCCAGAACCTGCCTTCGATATGTCCTTGAAGAAAAAACAGAGAACACACCCGGCCGTGTGCAGAGAGCGTCTTTAGTATTATTATTAATTTTTGCCTGTAAACCGCTTTGTGAATTTTTTGTTGAAAAGTTCATGTATAAGCATGATAGATTTTAACATTGTGCCTCAACCTGGCCATCAAAGAGTTAAACCTTAGGATTCCCCGCCCCCTACTTATTATGGGCTGGAGCTGGATTCGCCCTTCCGCTTTTCCTTCTTGTTGCTTTCGGTTTTAAGCATAGAGTTATTATACACTGGAGAAGCCATGACGTCACATTCTTGAAGCCATGGACAGAACAATATGGCTGACTCAGATCATCGCCGCGAAGGAGGAGGATTGCCGCGAATTCTCGAATAAAAATCTCCCTGCACGCGTGTAAAAGTTAATTTCAACCTCTTTAAGCATGCCTGCGTGTTCTGCATACGGGTGTGCGAATCGCTGATATGAACGAAAAATGGGACTTAATTTCCACGGAAAGATTCATGTATTCCATAGAGTAAAGATAACTAGAGGCGGCATAATGTCGTTTTCTTGAAGCCGTGGGTATACAAATATGGCTGACTCAGATAATTCCCGCCAAAGCGGATTGTCGCGAATTCAGGAATGAAAATCTCCCTGCACGTGTGTAAAAATTAATCCCAACCTCTTTAAGCATGCCTGCATGTTCTGCATACGGGTGTGCGAATCGCTGTACGAAAAATGGGATCACTTTGCACAGGTACTTAAAATCATTGTGATTCATTGCTACTGAAAAATATTACTTCCTAAAGTATGCAGGCCTCTTTAAGGAAAGAAAATCCGGGACACTTGCACATTTTACAAATGAAAATCCAGAAAATTTAGTAAAAAGTCAGTTTCCATGTTAAAATTATCCCTGCATATATATTCCCCCCTCCCTTTCCCCCCTTCCCGTTTACACTTTTTTTTCCACCTTCCATTTTCTACTGTAATATTCTCAAAATTCTGAACATTAACAGAATTTGTATTTTTGGGGGGGGAAGGAGTATAGAAGGTAAAAAAAAAACCTCTTAATACTCTAGAAGTAAAAAGAAATTACTCTCATATTGACCACAACTTATGTTATGAAGAGATTTTAATGACATGCTTGTGTAGATTTCAATAAAGTCTGTCAAAATAGTGCACTCTGAGTTAAAATAGACAGCATTTCGTCTGGTGTGTTCAGTAATATAATTACGCGGAATTAAACCTTGGAATTGCATATTAACTCATAATAAGGTTACCAATGATGTTTCTACACGATCACACGTTGTTATTTTCGTAAGTTTTTATTTCAGGAGTAAACGATTCATGCCTAAACAGTTCGCGAAAACCAATCTGAAATGCTTGGAATCAGCATTGTTTTGAGTAAACGAACATGGCTGCTAAGCCCGCCCCCAGGCTTCATTTGGTTCCCTATTGATTGTTAAAGCATGCCGCCTCTAGTTATCTATACTCTATGATGTATTCACATTACATCGGCTCAATAAAACTACCGTTCAGTGAGTACTGAACATTAACAGAATTTGTTTTTTTTCTTTGGGGGGGTGAGTGTAGAAGTTAAAAAAAATACTCTTAATAGTCCAGAAGTAAAAAAAAATTACTCTCATATTGACAACTACTTGTGTCATGAAGAGATTTTAATGTAATTTTCCTTCGCGGCGATGATCTGAGTCAGCCATATTGTTCCGTCCATTGGCTTCAATTCGTGCCTATTAATTGTTAAGGCAGGGCCAGGGGTTGGTTTTAAGCGACGGTAGTTGTGATCTGCCATTTAATCAAGGATTACTGATTATAATAATCAATTATATTGATTGCAAGGTACAGGGTTACTGTATTTTTTCTGGAATCCCCGCCCCCCAAAAAAGACCCGTGCCTGGGTTCTTCGCATTTAGGCTCCAAACAGGGCAGGTGCAAAGAGAATCCGCTGTGTTTCCCCCGCCCCATGTCCCCTCCAGGCACGTTTCTTTGAACCCGGGATTCTCGGGGAAGGAGGCGCTCCTGACGCACGACTCTTTCGCCTCTAGGCTTGGCTGGGTGCCTCGCCGGTTCCTTGAGAAAACGGCCCAATCTAGCTGGGAGGAGCAGAACAGGAAGTGAAAGGCAGCTTCTTGCTCTGCTGGGCTCCAGCCATGGCTGATCCCTGTCCCAGGAAGAGGCTGCAGGAGGAAGTGATTTGCTCGGTTTGCCTGGAGTACAGGCGTGCGGCACGATATCCAGATTATCCAGCATACAAAATTATGCATGGGAGGGATAGAGGGATGCTCCCCCCCCCCAGTACCAGGGGACATCCACTAAAGCTGAGTGTTGGGAGAGTGAGAACAGATAAAAGTTTGTTACCCAGCAGGAAATTAAACTGTGGAACTCCTTACCACAGGAGGTGGTGATGGCGTCTGGCCTAGGTGCCTTTAAAGGGGGATTGGACAGATTTCTGGAGGAAAAGTCCATTGTGGGCTACAGGCTTGATGGGTGGTGCAACCTCCTTATGTTAGAAGTAAGCTACCTCAGAATGCCAGATGCAGGGGAGTGGCAACAGGATGCAGGTATCTAGTTGTCTCATGTGCTCCCTGGGGCTTCTGATGGGCCACTGTGAGATACAGGAAGCTGGACAAGATGGGCCATTGGCCGATCCAGCAGGGCTCTTCTTATGACTCAGTATCCACCGTTTCAGCTATCCGTGGATACTGGGATGCCTATTAAAAAGATAGGGGAACACCAGTGGTTTTGCTACAACAAGGTTTTTTAAAAAAGATTTCCCCTATCTTTAGAAAGGCATCCCCAGTATCCACGGTCTCAGGTATCCACGGGAGGGTCCCAGGGTGGAATCCCAGCGGATACTGTAGCATGTCTGTATTTCACAGATCCAGTCACTCTGGATTGCTGTGCCTGCATTGCCAAGAGCTGGGGGGGGGGAGTTTTTGCAGCTTGGCGGGGGAAGAGTCATTCCTCCTGCGCTACTGAAGATCCCAGAGAACATAAGAAGAACCCTGCTGGGTCAGGCCAAAGGCCCATCTAGTCCAGCTTCCTGTATCTCACAGTGGCCCAACAGGTGCCCCAGGGAGGCACGAGACAGCAAAATGCTTGCATCCTGTTGCCACTCCCTTGCACCCGGTACTCTGAAATAGCCTACTACTAACGTAAGGAGGTTGCGCAGTCCATCATGGCCTATAGCCCACGATGGACCTTTCTTCCAGAAATCCGTCCAAAACCTCTCTTAAAGGCATCTAGACCAGATGCCATCACCACCTCCTGTGGCAAAGAGTTCCACAGACTAACCACCCGCTGGGTAAAAAAGTACTTCTTTTTATCTTTTTTAACTCTCCCAACCCTCCGTTTTAGCAGATGCCCCCTGGTTCTGGTGTTTTGAGAGAGGGAAACTGTATCCCTTCCGTGCATAATTTTGTATGTCTTGATCATGTCCCCCCTCAGGCGCCTTTTTCCTAGGCTGAAGAGCCCCAAACGCTGCAGTCTTTCTTCATAAGGGAGGTGCCCCAGCCCCATAATCATTTTCGTTGCTCTCTTCTGCACCTTTTCCAGCTCCACTGGAATTCTCCTAGGGGGAGTCTTTGTCCTGCTTCTTCCCAGCCAGGGTTCAGGAGTCTGCTGAAGACCTCTCTGTATATCTAGGCCTGCAGGATGACACAGCTGGTTACTCCTTAGTGTTTGTTTGCTGCTGGCTTTTGTTGCTATATTGTCTGTATTTAGGTTTTCTGTGGTTTCCTTTTGATTAATTTGTTGTATGGGATTTATGACTCTCTTACTGAGTATCTTTCCTTGAATGTAAATCAGTTGTGAAATGTAATACATAAAGAAGAAGTAGAACACATCCTAGTCATTATCTCGCCAGATAGTGGCCAGATAACTTGTTTGGGGCAATTGCCCCCCATAAGTAGCTGAGGGTGCAGTCCTAACCAAATTTCCAGCAGCGGGGTAAGGGCAATGCAGCTCCGAGGGAAGGAACAAACATTTCCTTACTTTGAGGACTCCATGACTGCCCCCTAACTGCAGGATGCAGCACATGCCCCATTGGCACAGCTGTGTCAGTGCTGGGAAGTTGGTGCGCCTGCAGTCATGAGCACAGCTTTGCACAGAAAGGCCTGGAGTTTGGATTTGCAGATGGGGTTGATAATACATGAGATGCATTGGACTTTGCTGTTGTCGTAAGTAAGGCAACTCTAGCGGTAAGCTGACTGATTTATTAGGCAGAGCTGTGAGCTGTATTCAGGAAGTCTGTAAGTTGATGTGGGAGGTCTGCAGGCAAAAGTGATTAGAGCCGTGGTTCCCAAACTGTGAGTCGGGAGTGGACCCACCAGTGGGTCACGAGCCCATTTTAGGTGGGTCACAAAGCACCTAGAGCAGCCATATTGAAAATATGGGAAGATGGGATGCTGGAAAGAGAGCGGGGCTGTGTGGCTGTTTTGCTTGTGTCAAGGCTGTTTTTCTGATCCACTTTGCTATTGGGAAATGGCTGAGAAATCACCCAATCCCAGGAAAGCAGCAGGCTCTGGCATCACAATGATGGCACTTCCAGTCATGACATCACTTCTGGCGGGTCCCAGACAGATTGTCCTCCTAAAAAGTGTGTGCCAGTGCTGTAAAGATTGAGAACCACTGGACTAGAGTCTACTAGGCTCCAGTTGCACCTGAAATGGTCAACATGAGTTAACTATGCACATGCTGGAACAAAATGTGCCCTGGTTCAAACTACCCAACTCCTTAAATTGAATTTTTGATTGAGGGAGGGGGGAATCGAGGCTCTAGCATTTTAATTGGGTGTTCAACTAGGAAACCTGATGTCAGCCTCCCAGAACTCCTGGGGAAGTCAGGAGGAAGCAGGACACTAGTTTCAAGGGTAAGTACAGGATATACAACTTCAGCTCCAGGTGGAAGTTAACATACTGTACCTGCCTCTTCTCCACACTTCTTTGCCTGCACCATAGAGCAGTGGTTTCCAAACTGTGGGTCAGGACCCACCAGTGGGTTGTGAGCAGACATGTCATGTAGCTGGTATGTGAGTACCCGTTCCTGGGATTAGGGCTGACCCCACCCATTCGCCCGCCCACTCGTCAACTCCGTCAGCACTCCGCTCCGCCCCCTGCAACGTTTGAATTGCCTGCATGTTTGAGTTGCCTGCACGTTCTCAGAGCCAGGCAGGCAGGCAGCGGAGCGAGGGAGACCGACGGCAGCAGCAGCGTGAGCAGGTAGGCTGCCTGGGGCTCCCTCCCGAGGAGGTGTGGCGGTTCCAGGGGGGGGAATCGGTAGCCCGTGCGGCGGCCTCGGGGAAGGCCCGGGACTCCTGGGGGCAGTTCCTGGGTTCCGCCTATGACCTCACTTCCGGTGGGCGGGCCCCGACACAAGTGCCAATCAAAAGTGAGTACCTGTTGCTAAATCATTTAGATGCCATTACTGGTTGTGAGCCAATTTCCGGTGGGTCATGTAGCACCTAGAGCAGCCATATTGAAAATATGGGAAGACGAGATGCTGGAAAGGGGAAGGGCTGTGTGGCTGTTTTGCTTCTGTCAAGGCGGTAAAGAGGCTTTTTCTTTCGGGCAGCCCAGTCCTAAGCAGTGTCAGAACAGGCAGGCTGGCGGGGCTGTGCTGTCTCTAGCACCACTTTGGAGGATGCCGGAGCCTCCCCAGTGTGCTCCTCGGATCTGAGCTTTTGAAATTACAGGCGCAGAACCAAGGAGACCATGTGGCCCAAATTGGGGCTGCGCAGCCCAGGGATGCGGCCTAGGATGGTCTTGAGCCATGTCCCAACCCCACCCACCCCTCTCCCAGAGCCACCCCCGTACATCGCGTTGGTGTAACAATGTTGTGTTGATACGCCAGGGTGCCCTGATTCCATTTGGAAAATGACTGAGGAATCGCCCAACGTATTGCTGCATTCTCAGGAAAGCAACAAACTCTGCTGTCGCGATGGCACTTCCAGCCACGACATCACTTCCGGTGGGTCCCGGACAGGATGTCATTCCAAGAAGTGGGTCCTGGTGCTAAAATGTTTGAGAACCACTGCCAGAGAGGAAGTCCAGGCCTAGCAAAGATGCATATTCTTTATTATTATTATTTGCCTATAAACCGCTTTGTGAGCTTCATGTTGAAAAGCGGTATATAAATTCTGCTGATTGATTGATATTCCTATGTGCCTGATGGGGATAAAACTGGCAGAAATACCTTAACCCAGACATTAAAGTTTCCTAAATGCAATAGTAAAATTAAAGGTCACACGGTTTGAGATCTTTATTTTGTGGGTGTAGTAGAGGCCGTGAGTCCCAGAGTGTAATGCTAACCTGGAGTCAGGCCTGCACAGTTAGGCCAGCAAAGTTTGGCTGGCACAAGGGGCACTTCCTGACTCAGGGAGGATGGCGCACTGAAGCAATCACGAGTCAATGATGAGAGGAGACAGGAGTTGCAGGTTCGAGGAGCAGAAGCTTCTCCTAGCTCTCAAGCTCTCCAAGCTTTCAAGCTTCCCCAAGCTTGCTTCCAAGCTTGCTCTTTTCCGAGAGCTCTGTCCTCATTTTTATTAGGCTAATTTTGTCTACGTGTTACAAGTCAGATGCTCTGTGTTCTAATGATTAAACTTAAAGTACATTTCTAGAATCAACCTTTTGTGCTGTTTCAGGAGTTCAATGGTTAACTTTTAGGTTTAGGGTTTGTGCCGGGTCAAAAGGGCTCTCTGGTAATAGATTAAAATTGTGGGGGCCAAGTCCTGGACTGGTTATGCTCTTATCTGAATGCTAGCGCTCTGGGTTTGCCCAGAACTCAGCTGTGGCTGTGTGAGCAAACAGATACCAGCATTAGGATTCAGCACTTTTTCTATCCCCCAGGTTTGAGGAAAGTTCACGAGGGCAGAGGGTAGAATTCCTTCAGCGCACATCTGTGTGCTGGCCTCTCTGACTCTGAGAGTAGTCCAAAAATACTTTACCGTGTCCCTTGTGCCAACCAAACTTTTCCAGCCTAACTAGGCCACCTAACTCCGGGTTAGGACTGCGCCCGCAGTGAGAGACACTTCCATACGCATACAAGCTTGCAGCTGCTAGCCAAAAGCGACATAGGTTGGCCTCATGCACTAGAATAGGAAACGGGTTTACATGCTGGAGAAAGGCAGTCGGGATGTCCAGGTGGAGAGACTTCCATAAGGCGCCATGACAGAGATGACAATTGCATTCAAGCCCCTGAATCCCAAAGGCAGGATTGTGACATAGCTATGACCTATGACACAGGCTGACATAGCCACCATCTTACAGGCATTTCTTCCCTTTCTAGCCCATCTTCCCAGCCTGCCCTCCTTTTCCACGTTGCACAAGCTGCTCCCCATCAACCAAGCCACTGAGAGTCCACCTGCCATGGCCACGGCCACACCAGCCTCGAGCGTCGAACAGGAAGTCATTTGCCCCATCTGCTTAGAGTGGCTGACCGAGCCAGTGACTCTGGACTGCGGCCACAACTTCTGTCGGCGCTGCAATCTCAAGTACTGCGAGAAGTGGGAGCACCTGGGGGATCTGGAGTGTCCCGTCTGCAAAGCCCGGATCCAGAAAGGGAGCGTCCGGCCAAACTGGCAGCTGGCGAATATATTAGAAAGGATTAAACTCCTGCCGCTCAAAACGGAATCGGATTCATGCCTAAAGCATAAGGAAAAACTCAACCTGTTCTGCAAGCAAGATAAGGAATTGGTGTGTGTGCGTTGTGAGAGATCTCCCGAACATCGATCGCACACCATGCTGCTACCTGAAGAGGCAGCCCAGGAATGCAAGGTAGGCAATGACCTTAGGGTCATGGAATAAAAACATATAATAAGAAAAGCATTGTCGGATCAGGCCAAGGGCCCGTCTAGTCCAGCTTCCTGTGTCTCACAGTGGCCCACCAGGGTGCCTCAGGGAGCACACAAGGCAACCAGATACTGGTATCTCGCTGCCACTCCCCTGCAACTGGCATTCTGAGGTAAATTCTGAGGTAAACACACTGGTGGCCAGTCAAGATTCTCCACAGCATTTCTCTTTGACAGCCACCTCTTCTTTGATGCTCCTCTTCAGACATGTACTCATAGGAACAGAGGAACAGCCCCACTGGATCAGGCCAAGGGCCCATCTAGCCCAGCTTCCTGTATCACAGTGGCCCACCAGATGCCTCAAGGGGCACACAAGGCAACCAGATACTTGTATCTTGCTGCCACCCCCTTGCATCTGGCCATTCCAAAGTAGCCTATTATCCTTGCATGACCCCCAAAGACACCAGACTGAGGCTGGCATTTAACGTTTTTAAACACAAATGTAAATCATGAGACCTACTGAACTCCTGTCCCTCCCTTGTCAGTCTGGGGTAGGCAAAAAAAAACCCTGCCATCCATGGCCAATTTGGATGACAGAAAAAAATTCCTTCTCGGCTCTCAACCAGCTAATCTTAGACAGGACATACAGCCTGATAGTCCGTCTACCATCCGTAAACAGAACCGCAGATTCTCCTGCTTAGCTTCAGGCAGTAACAGCAGCTCAACCATCAGTTCACACCTCCTGCCTCTAATACGACTTACCATATTAGAATAATAGAATCAGAGTTGGAAGGGGCCTGTGAGGTCTTCTAGTCCAGCCCCCTGCCTGTAGCAGGAAATCCTCCTTCAGCATCTCCAGCAGGTGTGTCTGTTGAACCTCCAGGGAGGGAGAATCCACCAGCTCCCACAATGATCTGTTCCATGTTTGCATGTTCAAGTTCCATTTTCTAACCTTATAGCTCTAATTCAATTAGCTCTCATTGTGAAAGGATCCCGGGATGAATTCTTTTGGTGACTTGCAATCATTGCACTGAGAGTTTGCACAGCTGGACACAAATTAAAAGACCGTCAGGATGCACCTCCATGAGGCTGCCCGATAGAAGATCATTGGGGGCCGGGGACTTACCCGTGTCTGGGCCCTCGCCTTCTCTGCACCTCCCATTCTCCAGATTGGAAAAGGCCAAGGGGGATGGAGAAGAAGAAGAAGAAACCTGGGGGAGTGGAAAGTGGTGGGCTGAAACATTCCCTACGCCCTAGACCAGGGGGCTCCAAACTCTGGCCAGTGGAGCAGATCTGGTCCCCCGAGTGAACAATGTCTGCTGTTCCACTTAGGGGAATGTGAATGTAAATCACAGGCTCATATGCCCTATAGCCAGCCCAGGGCCCATATGAGCTATGAACTTTCAGCAGAGTGTGTCCTTAAGTGCTTACCAGCCAAGGCAACAAGGCACACAACCTCTGCTAGAAGCCTGGGGACACAGCTAAGAGCAACAGCCTCTAAGAGCACTGACTAACCCCTGCTAACTGGGCAAGAGGCACTTTTTCAAGTGGTGTCCTCTTATATTTAGCAGGGGGAGAGCAATTGTCCCTCTTCACCCCAGGGACAGTGTCTTTCTCGTGGCTGTTGCTGGTGGTGTTCTCCATTCCTTTAGACTGTGAGCCCTTTTGGGACAGGGAGACATTTAACTTCAATGTTATTTGCCTGTAAACCGCTTTGTGAACTTTGTGTTGAAAAGTGGTATATAAATACTAGTGATTGCTTGCTTGCTTGCTTGCTTGCTTGATTGATTGATTGATTGAACAGTCTCTTAACTTTAAAACTCCCCAGGCTAAACTAGCCCCAACTACAGGGATCTATCCCAAGTTATAAACTTTAAAATTGGTAAGCGTACCAAAACAGCAAAACTGAATTTAGTCTGGTTCCAAATACAAACAAAGCTTTATAGATTAACTGTAATTTATTAATAAACAAGTGGTTACAAAACTAGGAAAGGCTTAAAAGAACTAACAGAGACTTAACTAAGATAGACCTTAAAGCAACAGAACAACTATATGCCTAACTCTAAACTAGGCCCTCGTACCTGCAAGGTTGCTAGCCTTGCTAGTTCACCCCTTCTTGGTTCATGCCGGCAGCAGGTCCATGCTGGGCATCTTGGAGAGGCTTGAAGAAGGTGATCTTGTAGGTTTGAAGGTCTGGTGGTCTTGACAGTGGGTGTGCTGAACTGTACCCCCAAACCTGGGTATTTTTAAACTCCTCTGGGACAATCAATTATCCAATCAGCCATCCCCTGATGGAGTGATGGGATGTTCGGAGGTCACAGAATGGTCAGAAAAGGTTACATAAACCACTTAAGTGATCGGTCTCAGCTGTCCAGAGTCTTCCTGATTGCAGCACTAGCTGGATGGAACCTTCCTGATTAGATTTGCTCTTCCTGACCCCAGCTATGACTTCACACCTTTCTGCAGAAGCAAAGCAGATAGGCAGTTACACTCTTGATTGCGTCAGGAAGTGAGCTGATTACCACCAGCTGGTATTTAGTAGTTTCAGCTCTTTCCCACACTCTGGAGTTATGTTTTACAAAATGGAGTCAAGCCATGGCCTAGCCTTCTTTTGCTCTTTACAGTGAAGGCCCTGACTACAGCCCCCAGGGGTCTTTGTGGCAAGCCGCTCCTGCACAGAACACCACACACGAGGCATGCTGGGGTGACTGACCCCAGAAGCAGCTCACCCCTGGGAGCTGTAGTCGGGATCTTCGCCATCATCCAGGGCAGAACAGCAGAGGCCGTTCCCCCGGGAGACAATTTTCCAGGTTGGAGACTGGCCTGGAGACACTCTAGGCCACCACTCCTCTCCCCCACACTTCCTTTTCCACTCTATTGCCACTCTACTCCTGTCCAGGAAGCAGGAGCAGCAGAATTAGCCCCTTACCAAGTAAGGGGGGCAGCATTTGGCTTGCCACTTCAAGGCTAGGCAGTCTTTCACAGGTGCCGATGACAACCTGTATCTAAAACACAGCCCTAGGAAGAACCACATCTTGAAGTTTTGTGTTCTCATTAGGAGCTGGTGCTGAGCAACCTGCACTTTCTGAAGAAGGACAAAGAAGAAATTTTGGTGTATAAAGCCGATGCAGGAAAGGAATACCGATACCTGCTTGTAAGTGCAACTGTTCTCAAGCGGCCCAATAAGCGCTTGGCCCAATATGTGGGAAAGGGAATATAAAAGCAAAAATCCTCATATCTATATACAATTGTGGGGGGGGGATATAAATATAAATCGTACTAATATAAGTAGTGTTAAGCCCGATACGGAAGGTAGTCTTATTTGCAAGTTGTCCTGGCTTGCTAGAATAGTGGCCAATGGATGCACGAACATATGAAGCTGCCTTTTGCTAAGTCCAACCTTTGAGCCCTTATTTCTTTATGGGACCCAAATCTAACCAACTTGCCAGCACTGGAGTAAGGGCAATGCAGCTCTGAGGTAAGGGAACAAACATTTCCTTACCTTGAGGAGGCCTCCGATACAGCCCCCCCCCCCAACTGCAGGATGCAGCACATGCCCCATTGGTCATTCCAGTGTCAGTGCTGGAAAGTTGGTTAGGATTGCGCTCTAATATATCTTTCTCCCACCTTTCCTCCCAAGCCTCTCAGCCACCTTTATCCTCTACACCAGTAGTTCTCAAACTGTGGGTTGGGACCCACTGGGAGGGTCGCGAGCCAATTTTAGCACCTAGTGCAGCCATCTTTGGGGGGGAAAAATGGGAAGATGAGACACTGGAAATGGGGGAGGGCTGTGTGGTTATTTTGCTTGTGTCAATGTTGTAAATAGGCTTTTTTCTTTCTGATGCAATTTGCTATTGGAAAATGACTAATCCAACTTATCGCTGCATTCTCAGGAAAGCCGCAGGCTCTGGCGTCACAGTGACGGCACTTCCGGCCATGACATCACTTCTGGTGGGTCCCGGACAGATTGGCAATCTAAACAGTGGTGCTAAAAAGTTTGGGAACCACCGCTCTACCCACTTCCTTAGAGCACAATCCTAACCTGGAGTTAGGCCAGCAAAGTTTGGCCAGCCCAAGGAACACAGCAAAGTATGTTTGGCCCAAAGTATGTTTGGCCAGCACACAGATATATACTAGCCTCCTTGACTCCTAGAGTGGTCCAAACACACTTTATGGTGGCCCGTGTGACGGCCAAACTTTGCTGGCCTAACTGTGCCGGCGTAACTCCAGGTTAGGATTGCGCCCTTAGGTGTGGCCATTTTTAAATGGGGAATAGGAAAAGGTAGGATGCTGGCAGCAACTGGGAAGAAAAAGAAAAGCTTGAAGGGACTGATCATGCAGGGCCAGCCAGAGAGGTGTGGAGAAACACTTGGGTGGCCCCACTCTCAAAGCACAATCCTGACCTGGAGTTAGGCCAGCACAGTTTGGCTAGCACAAGCAACACTGTAAAGTATGTTTGGAGCGTTCTCGGAGTCAGAAGCCAGCACACAGACATGCGCCATCCTCCCTGGCTCCAAGAGTGGTCCAAACGCGCATTACGATGTCCCTTGTGCTGGTCAAACTGTGCTGGCCTAGCTGTGCCGGCCTAACTCCAGGTCAGGGTTGCGCCCTCAGTGTACTTCTTGATGATGCAAAGGCTGAGGATGTTCCTCCCCGACCTTGGCCTGCTTTCCTCTTTCCGTCCACTTGTTGTAGAGGCAAACGGACAAAGAGAAGCAGAAAGCGGTGGCTGAGTTCCGGCAGCTGCGCCAGTTTCTGGAGGTGCAAGAGAAACTTCTGCTGTCCCGGATGGAAGAGGTGGAGAAGGAGATTGTGAGTAAGAGAGAGAACTACATGGCCAAAATCACCAAGGAGCTCCACTGTCTTGAGAGTTTGATCCGGGAAGCAGAGGAGAAGTGTCAGCAGCCGACCTTCAGGTTCCTGCAGGTGAGCCGGCAGCTGGAACGGTCCAGGCTGTTGGGGGCAAAGCCAGCTCCAGATGTTTGTGTGCTTCCTACACGCAGTGACCCACTGGCAGCCGTTTGGGTAGCTGGAAACTGGGGTCATATTCAAGACCGTTCATTAATTTGGGCAATGCTTTAAACATCTGACTGGCGCTTTGTGTCTCCAGAATTGCACAATAGTGGTGAGTGCACATCCTGGGCCCCTTCCCTTGCACCCAGATTTCTTCCCAGCTATTTCCCCTAGACATAGGTTTAGCAGTGCATGTTGAGGGGCAGTTCCAATGATCACACACACACAAATTAGGAGAACCAACCAAGCGCTATCCCGAATGGGAAGGGGTAAGCCAGGATATGTGCTTGCTGTCAGCATGCGCATCTTCAAATACATTGATGGGACATTCGAAATATCATCCAAATTGGTTTTCTGCCTTTTAAAGAGGTGCGTATTTGGGGGCTGTTCATCACCTTTAAATTACATTTAGAGCGCAATCCATGGGATTGTGCAGTGGCTACACAACATGGTTGCGTCGGTGCTAAGGCTCCCGGACCGGCACTAGCTCTAGCTGGTTTGGGTCTGGGTGGGAGGGAGGGCAGAATTGGGTTGGGGGTAGGCGGGCCAGCAAGCTATTCCTCCAGGGAAGGAGTGGGTTTGGGACGCAGCTGTGAGCCCCCCTCCTAGGCCTCCTCCCCAGGCCACGTGGCTCAGGTTCAGGCCGCATGGTCTCCGCAGTTCCACGCCCGTGGTTTTGCGGGCACAGATCCAAGGCTGGCGCCTCTCCAGGTGCAAGGCACGAACATGCCCTTGTGCCAGGGAGGCTCTAATCTAGCCCAGCGTTGAATGGCGCTGCCCAACAGACCAGCACGTACTGTACCAAAATGACTCCCCTTGGCCCAGTGTCTCCATTGTGTCCTAAAGGTTTTGTCCATGAGAAGCCAAGATGCATCTGCCCCCTTCCAGTTGCCCTCCATCCGCTTTCCAGGGTCTGGGGTTGTCTCCTCGCGTCACCTGTGGGAGACCCTGAGTTCCCTTTTCTTTCTCTCTTTCTCCCTCTAGGACATTAGATTCACCTTGCAGAGGTAAGCGGATGCCGTTCCTCAGTGCTCGGAAGGGCCTGGATAGCAGCTGCAGATCATGGCCCTCCCGCAGGGCTCCTTCTCATTTCCACTGCCGGCGCATGGAGTCCTCTCCTGTCCATGCGGTGGCTGCTCTGGGGTACTTGCGATGACGTCATCATCACTGCTGACGTCCAGGAAGCCGAGCTTTGAGCTGCACAGGGCTTGGTTCAAAGCCGCATGGCCCCAAGACTGCACAGCTTAGCGGGAACAGTGCCCCTGCGCTCACTTCTCACAAGAGACGCCTTCCCATGTGGTCTCCCAGAATATGAGAGTGTCGCTCTACTTGGCCCTCCTAGGACTTTGGTGGGCTTCTGGTTTGGTCACTTGGGGCTACTATAGGACCATGATGGGATCTCAGTAGTGGCATGCCTTGGGGAGACAGGCCCTCCTGCCCCTGGTTGCATCACCCCCCCCCATCACCACTCTGCTCTGGGGGCCACCCTCCTCCCGGAGCATCTGCTGGGAGTCGGGAAGCCCTGTGCACTTTCCACAGCCCTCAAGGTCTTCTAGAGGCTGAAAATGGTCATTTCCAGTTTTCAGCCAAAAGTGACAATTTTCTGGCTTCAGACAGCTGAGGGGGCCGTGTAAACGGGAAGGCAGTGGGCGCAGGGGCGTGGCACCTCCAGGTGGGGGATGGCACCCCTGGAGGTGTCCTAATTCTGCTCATGAGGGACCAGTTGGTGGAGCCACAGGTCGCAATCCTAGCCTGGACTTAGGCCGGCACAAGGGACACCGTAAAGCGTGTTTGGACCACTTGGGCAGCGCAGTCCTCCAATGGATGTAGCGCTGACGCAACATCGTTGCGTTGGCGCTACATCATTAGCGCTAATGCAGGGCTGCCAAGCAGCAGCGGGGGTGACGAGTAGTGTCGGCTTCAGAGCGCCGATGGAGAGCCTCCCTCCAAAGCCGGTCGGTGCAAGGGAGGCTCTGTCCCATATCGGAATGGGGATTGGTGGGAGGTGGGGGGGCGGGACGTGGGCGGGCTTGGGAGGTGGCCATACGGCCACATCCTAAGTCTGGCTGCAAGGCCACAAGGCCCCGATTCGGGTCATTCAGTCTCCTCGGATCTGCACCCGCCCTTTAGCGCGCGCAGATCTGAGGAGCACATAGGGGAGGCTGGAGCCTCCCCTACAGTAAAGGAAAGAACACTCCCTTGCCATGGGAGAGGGGGCTCCAGCCTTTCCTATGCAGCGTCAGATATGGCGTTGCCAAGTCGGCCTTGCCATTCCGGCGCTACATAGGATTGCGCCCTCAGAGAGATAAGCACAGACGTGTGCCACCCCTCCTGACTCAGAGAGTGGTCCAAACGCGCTTTACAGTGGCCGTTATGCCGGCCAAACTTTGCTGGCCTATCAGATAGTCCTGTGACTAGCTATTAGTAACAGGAGCAAACCTCTCCACAGCAATCTCTCTAGAGCAGCCGTCTCCAAACCGGAGAAGGCTGCAGCGGAGAAAAGCATCCCTGGCGCAAATGGCACTTTCCGTTCTGCCTGGAGCACTTCCAGATATCCTGACTACAACCCCCAGGGGTCTTTGCGGTCAGCCACATCCAGGTCTGCTGCCCCAGCATGCCTCACGCATGGAGTTCCACGCAGAAGTGGCTGGTGGCAAAGCCCCCTGGACATGGCAGTCGGAGTTTTCAAAAGCGTCCTCAGTGGAACAGTAAGTGCTGCTCCCACTGGGGAAGGATTGAGTGGGCGCCGGATCTGGCCCGCCAGTCAGAGCTTGGCGACACCTGTTCTAGAGAAACAACAGGTGTGACAGGATGTCATTCAGCTAGTTAGGCCAGCAAAGTTTGGTTGCCACAAAGCGCGTTTGGACCATGCTCAGAATCAGAGAGGATGGTGCTTGTCTGTGTGCTGGCCTCTCTGACTCCCAGAGTGGTCCAAACACGCTTTACGGTGTCCCTTGTGCCGGCCACACTTTGCTGGCCTAACTGTGCCAGCCTAATTCCAGGTTAGGATTGGGTCCTGAATTCAGTATTGTATCCCTTGCATGTGGCTATCTCTGATCTTTAGAGCTGGGGAATAACCATTCTGTTCGTAAGGAGACAAACTGCTCTACAGGGGCGCTGAGAGAAGAGTTGGAATTGCTGTGATGTTGTCTCTCAGTGCCTTTGGTTCCCACTTTGTCTCTAAGACACCTCTCCATCTCTCTGCACCCTGCCTGTGTCCTCACACTCGCTCTTCCTCTTCCTTCCTTCATTTTGCTCCTCGGTGGAATGCTGGATTGGATGGATGGTGGACTAACACTGATTCTCCCCCAGGTTTAGGGACAAGGAGAAGTTTGAGAACGAAGTGGTGTTTCCTCCTGAGCTGAAGTTGAGGATCTGGGAATTCTGTGACATAAACCCCTTTTTGGAAAGTGTCATGAATGAATTCAAAGGTAATGAACAGCAATTGCAAGGGTCAAATTTGCATATTTTCTGTCATTGGCAGTGAATGAGTTTTTGTGTGAGAACCAGGTGCTTATTTCTGAGCATTATCCGCTTTAGGGGGAGAGTAATTGTCCCTCTTCACCCCTGCGCAGTCTTTCTAGTAGCTGTTGCTGGTGGTCTGCCTTTTTTTTTAGATTGTGAGCCCTTGGGGACAGGGAGCCAATTAACTTTATTATTATTATTCCTACTGTTTGCCTGTAAACCGCTTTGTGAACTTCATGTTTGAAAAGCGGTATATAAGTACCTGTTGATTGATTGATTGATTGATTGATTGATTGATTGATTGATTGATTGATGTCACTTCCTGCTTAAGGGTGTCACTTCCAGCCCCTGTCAGGCTCCGTGAGTGGTTTTAGGCCCACTGTATGAAAAGAGCTGGAACTCCAAAGATCTTCCCCAGGCCGGGTCTTGCCCTAAGGGGAAGTATATTCTATACTGAGAGCAGCGCTTGGGGGAATCTTGGATTTGTGGTGGACAGCACAATGCCAGCACTGACCCAATAATGCACACTAGCTGTGGAAAAAGGCAATGTGGAGCTTATTAGCGAAGAAACTGAAATGGACTAGTATTGTCGTGTCCTTATACAATGTGCTGATGCAGCCCTATTTGGAATGCTGGGCATTGGCCCAGTGGCCCCAGTTCAAAAAGGATACTGTAGTGTGGAAAGTGGGGCAGAACTGAACAACTGGGATGGAGTGCTTTTTCTACAAGAGAGTCTAAATTGCTTTAGTTAGAACTGATTTTGGCCTCTATGCCAGTGGTTCCCAAACTGTGGGTCAGGACCAATTTCAGGTGGGTTGCAAAGCACCTTGGGCAGCCATTTGGAAATATGGGAAGATAGGATGCTGGAAAGGGGGAGGGTTGTGTGATTGTTTTGCTTGTATCAAGGTTGTAAATTGGCTCTTTTTTCCTTTCTGATTCACTTTGCTATTGAAAAATGGCTGAGAAATAGCCCAACTTATTGCTGCATTCTCAGGAAAGCAGCAGACTCTGGTGTCACAATGACGGCACTTCTGGCCATGACGTCATTTCTGGTGGGTCTTCGACAGGTTGTCATTCTAAAAAGTGGGTCCCGTTAATAAAAAGTTTGAGAACCACTTCTGCTCTTGAATTTAGGAAAATATTTGGGGAAAAAGTGGGTAAAGAAAGAAACTCCTCTTGAAAGTGTTTGGGACTCTTTAGCCTAGAAAAAAGGAGCCTCAGGGGGAACTTGATTGAAATATACAAAATTATGCATGGGATGCGTAAAGTCGATAGAGGGAGGTTCTTTTTCCTCTCTCACAATACCAAAACCAGGGGCCATCCACTAAAATGGAGTGTTGGGAGAATGAGGAAATGATGATGAACCTCTATTGGCATTAAACGGCTCAAAATCAACAAACAGGTGACATACAACAGCAAAACATACATACAACAACCAAAGGAGATAACCTTTTTACCCAGCGGGTAATTAATCTGTGGAACTCCTTACCACAGGAGATGGTGATGGCATCTAGCCTAGATGCCTTTAAAAGGGGACTGGACAGATTTCTGGAGAAAAAGTCCATCGCAGGCTACAGGCCATAATGTCTGATGCAGCCTCCTTATTTTAGAGGTAGGCTACCTCGGAGTGCCGGATGCAGGGGAGTGGCAATGCGATACAGGTATCCAGTTGCCTTGTGTGTTCCCTGAGGCATCTGGTGGACCTCTGTGAGATGCAGGAAGCTGGACTAGATGGGGCCTGTGGCCTGAGCCACGTGGGCCCTTCTTATGTTCTTAAACAGAGTGGGGAGGAGATGCTGTATTGCTATAACTGATATTTTTGTTGAAAGACACGCTATAGGCATGCTGGAGCCATACTTCATATTTGTTTCCTTTGCTTCTTAGACAATCTGGTGTCTCGAGATCAGCTACCAAAAGGTAAAAATTATGTGGCATACCTTGGGGGGGTGGGGAGGGGGCAATGGCCCCAGGAACCAGGTGGGGAGGGGCGGCAAAATATCAAGAACAGATGAAAGTTCTCATTTATGGGGCAGGGCAGAGGGAGAAAGAAGAGATTTTTAGCTCTTTATTTGTGAGCAGAAAAGCTACCAGCCGGGTTCCTGAGCCCCTTTCCAGCATGGCTTAACCAACCAACATGCATGTCCCCGTCACTCTCTCAATGCTGTGATGAACTATCTCCTTGGCTTTCCTGCGCAGACATAAGGCGCAATCCTAAACTGAGTTAGGCTGGCATAAAATAAGCCAGCAAAGTTAGGCCAGCACAAGGGACACCATAAAGTATGTTTGGACCACTCTCAGAGTCAGAGAGGCCGGCACACAGGCATGCGCCATCCTCCCTGACTCCGAGAGTGGTCCAAACACGCTTTACGGTGGCCCTTGTGCTGGCCAAACTTGGCTGGCTTAGCTTATGCTGGCCTAACTCCAGGTTAGGATTGCGCTCATAATGAGGTTACAGCTTGAGGGGCGCCGGCCTCAGGTGCTATACCAAGGGGGAGTGCATGACTGCCTCTCAGGCCCTGCCCTAGTTATGGAGGAGACACTGGCGACTTCATATCCCCTATTCCTTCTTCAAAGAGAAGGAATGGGGGAGAGCCGCTGCAGCGAGAGCTCCCTCCTCTGGAGAGAACCCAGAAGTGTCGTCATGAAAGGGGCAGTGCATTATACCTCTGTCCCTGCCTGCACTGTCAAATGTTAGTGAAACCAGTGCTGAACACCAACCAACCCTGAGGGTGTCTCCCCACACTTTTCTTGAGACACAAACAGAAGCCCTGCTGCCAAAGAGAAGTGGCAGACCAGGCCTTGGTGGGAAGGCTGTGCCTATTGAGCCTGCCTCTCCCCTTTCACCCAGCCCTTTCCACGCCTGATTTCCAAGCCTCTGGGGTTTTTTTTTAAGGTGCTATAAAATGCATTTGAGCAACAGTGGGGAAAACCCGGTGCTGTTGCCAGGTGGCAGGATGTGAAGGCAAAGGTTCCAGCCTGCTGGAGGATCTCATCCTGCAGGGACACAAAGTCTGTGTTTAGGGGTAGGAGGAAAACTGGTGCCACTTTTTTCAGGCTTGCCTCCTCCGCCCGGCCTGGACACCTGTGAATAGACAGGTGGGCACGACTCATAAGCAACTTTCAGGCAGGAGGCAGGCACAACCAGTGGTGTCATTCAAATGATTTAGGAACAGGAACTCACTTTTGATTGGCACTTGTCGGGAACCCGGAACCAGCCACGGAGCCCATTAGGATCCGGAACGCCCGTTCTGGTCCGTTCCCCCTGAATGACATCACTGGGCACAACTCATCTTGAAAGCAGCCTTACAGCCCAATCCAGAATGACCGGGCCACGGTAGCAAGGCAGTGGCTGGAGTCTTCCCGGGAGAAGGGGACATTTGTCTCCTTCCCCCAGGGAAAGCCCCATTGCCCACAGTGGGGCTCCTCAGCTAACTGCCGGCTATTTTGCCAGCGGCGAATCAAGCAGCCCCATTACATGTTGGGCTGCCAAAGCCATCGCTGGGAATAAGACCCAGTGGCAGAAGCCACCACCAAGCCCCGCCCCTTGCAGCTGGCTCCTCCCCTCCCGCCTCCGCCCCACTCCAAACTGGCTTACCAGCGGCTGGAGCTCTGGCTGGCCGCCCTCTCGCATTGGGGCATGGCCTCCTTCGGGATGCTGACATGAAGGTGGGTTTCAGGACCACAAGTGAACTTTCCAGTGACCGTGTAAGAGCGCGATCCTTGGCGCGTCTACTGAGAAGTAAGTCCCATTATTGTCAATGGAGCTTACTCCCAGGTACATGTGGCTAGGATCGCAGCCAAATTCTTATGCCTGTCAAAGAGCTTTGATGTTCTGAAGCTGCCACTAATCCTCACCAGTTTCTGCCAAGGCTTCAGGCAGGCCTGCTGTCTCTTCAAATTGGGGGGTGGGGAGTCTAGAAGAAAAGGAGGACCCCAATTCTGAATGCACATGGACGTCCTCGTGATTCAGGAGGGGAATGTGATTATTCTTGTGTTCCATCTCCAGCTTCAAGACACCAGTCAATCTCCCAGTAGGCTCTGACTTTTTCCCTTCCTTTCTTCCTTTCCCTCCCCCAGCAACTGTATCCCTGCATACAGAGGCAGTGTCACCGACCTCCCGTCAGTCAGTTAGCTGGAAGAAAGAAGCGATCGAAAAGAAATAAAACTGTGAAGGAGTCAGTAATTCCGACCGTGGAGGAATGAGTTTACTGTTGCAGCAAAGAAACTCTACACGCGCTCAGAGGCATTCTTGCTCTGCCCAGGTGCCAGAGCTGAGTTCCGGCAAGGACAGACCCAAGAGACACTCTGCTAGGGAGGATCAACACTCGCTGCAGACTTGAGCAGAGTGGCGTGATTTAACACGTAACCATTTTTAGAGCAATCTCCGAGTGTGCCCAGTGTTTCACATGCATAATCTTGACACAATACTTACAGCAATCCTGTAAGTTGTGTAAATATGATTATCCCCATATTGCAGGTGGGGAAGCCTGAGATTGAAGGGGAGGGCTTGCCTAAGGCCACTTAGTGCATTCATAGGGGAGGGGAGATGTGAACAGGGAAGTCTCGATTCTCAGCTCAGGCGCAGCACGATTAAAAACCCTCTCCAAAAGTGGGTTACCGAGTGGTTGCAGCTAAACAAAAAACCCACTCTTGAGTAAGAACATAAGAAGAGCCCCATTGGATCAGGCCAAGGGCCCATCTAGCCCAGCTTCCTGTATCCCATAGTGGCCCACAGTTGCCTCAGGGAGCACCTGAGACAATTAGATAGCTGCATCTCGTCACGCCCATGCATCTGGCATTCTGAGGTAAACTCTGAGGTAAACACACTAGTGGCCAGTCAAAATTCTCCACAGCATTTCTCTTTGACAGCCACCTAAACCAGACGCTACTCATAGGAATAGCTCCACTGGATCAGGACAGGGTCCAGTTTCTTGTATCTCACAGTGGCCCACCAGATGCCTCAGGGAGCAAACAAGACGCCTGCATCCTGTTGCCACTCCCTTGCACCTGGCATTCTGACGTGAAATTCTGAGGTAAATAAAACAGAATTTGCTATTTTGCCTATGGGGAGGGAGCTATAATAACTTGCAACCCAATCTAGGCCTTAAGAAGAGCCCCATTGGATCAGGCCAAATGCCCATCTAGTCCAGCTTCCTGCATCTCGCAGTGGCCCACCTGATGCCTCAGGGAGCACACAAGACAACCAGATATGTGCATCTCGTTGCCACACCCCTGCATCTGGCACTCCAAGGTAGCCTACCTCTAAAATAAGGAGGTAGCACTAACCACTAGGTAGCACTATCCTGTGATGGACTTTTCCTCCAGAAATCTGTCTAGTCCACTTTTAAAGGCATCCAGGCCAGATGCCATCACCACCTCCTGTGGCAAGGAGTTTCACAGATTTAATTACCCTCTGGGTAAAAAATGGGAATGGGAGCCTCCTTGGGTGGGGAACATCTCAGAATCTTCAAATGCATCTACCGGCAAGGAGGACCTAAGCTATACCACAATTCCTCTTTCTGAGGGTACAATCCTAACCAACTAACTCTGCCAATGGGGCATGTGATGCATCCTGCAGTTGGGGAAGGCCTCTAGTCACAGAAGCCTCCTCAAGGTATGGGAATATTTGTTCCTTTTCCTCAGAGCAGTGTTTGGCCAGCACAAGGGCCACCATAAAGTGCGTTTGGACCACTCAGGGAGGATGGTGCGTGTCTGTGCACTGGCCTCTGACTCCGAGAGGTATCTCTTTTGCCAACCAAACTTTGCTGGCTAAACTCCAGGTTTGGTGACCCTGAGTGACTGAGGGAGAGCATGTGAGGGCCAAAAAATAAATGGGTCTCTCTGCAGAAACAGGAAGAGAAACATCAGCTAGCTGGGAGATTGACCAATCTCCTAATATTGTTAATTGCCTTCAAATACGTTTTTATATGGTGGGATATAAATCTCTTAAATGAATCCTGAACCTGGAAACAAAACCTGACACTCCCCCCCCCCTTTGGAGGTGAGAAGTGGGGTCTGGTGGAGGTGAGCGAGGGGAATTCTGGGGATTGTTCAGCTGTGGCTATTGTGTGCTACAGCTTCCATTTTGGATTTCAACTGTCGAAAAGTGGAGTAAACCTATTTCAAAATGGCTTGCTATGTAGTTATGCGTTGAAAATAAAAGCATTTTCCTGGTCTGCTTCTTCAGGAAGTCGGCCAAGGGAGAAAGGTGGGCAGAAGTGTGTGAGCTGGACTCCTGTGGCTTCGAGGGAGAGCAAATGCTGTCCCAGTTCTCCGGGAGGTGGGCTTTGGTGCCCCCTTGGCCCCCCCATGCTATGCTGGTTTGCAGCACCTGGAAGCATTATCCCGACAGCCCTCCTGAAGCCCCCTCTGTGCTGCAAGGAGTCTGTCCTCCCCCTTCCTGCCATACCGGACCAGAAGCTGCACGATTGCCAGCATGGACTCAACTCCCAACTCACTTTTCTGGGTGCTTGCGAGGTTTTGTGCATGTGTGTCTGCTTGCTTAGCTTCTATGTCACACCAAAGATCTTGTGGCCAGTCCAGAAGCTGGCATTCAGAAGGACGGCAGCAGCAGAGGGTATGATTCACTAAAAGTGTGTTTACTAATTTTTTTTCAGGGGGAGGTGCCCCCCCCATGTTTCTTACTCAGGGTAAGAGGAAAAATATCCCCGTATCCCAAGGAGCCCTCTGCCTGTTCCCAATGAGTGCTGATGCTTGTTAGGGTTGGTTCCAGAGCACTCCACTTACATTCCAGAGCTCACCAATATGAAACCAAAGCTGCCTCCCCCCCCTTTTCATTCCTCAGGCACACGGATCTAGTTTGGTACTACTGAAAATGCTTTTTAAAATGAAGCTTTCCAAAATTGTTTGTTCTTTCTTTGGGTTGTGTTCTCATTTGGCTGTTTGAATTACTTTGGATGGTATCACAGCAGCTGAGAACATAAGAAGAGCCCTGCTGGATCATGCCAAAGCCCATTAGCCCAGCTTCCTGTATCTCACAGTGGCCCACCAGGTGCCTCAGGAGCACACACAACTAGATGCCTATAACTCATTGCCACTCCCCTGCTTCTGGCATTCTGAGGTAAATTCTGAGGTAAACACACTGGTGCTAGTCAAGATTCTCCACAGCATTTCTCTTGGACAGCCACCAGAACCAGATGCTCCTCTTCAGACATGTACTCCCAGGAACATAAGAAGAACCCTACTGGATCAGGCCAAAGGCCCATCTAGTCCAGCTTCTTGCATCTCACATCTAACCTTAACCCTCAGGGAACACACAAGACATCAAGATGCCTGCACTCTGTTGCCACTCCCTTGCACCTGGCATTCTGAGGTAGTCTACTACTATAACCAGGAGGTTGTGTGGCTTGTAACCTGTGATGGATTTTTAGAAGAAAATCCGACCAATCCCCTTTTAAAGGTATTTATGCCAGGCGCCATCACCACATCCTATCACAGGGAGTTCCACACACTGAGTAAAAAAGTATGTTATCTGTTTTAACACATACCTACTTCATTTGGAGGAAACATCTAGTTGCTGATTGAAAGTCAACAAAAGGAACCAACTCTGTTTCTCTGGCTCCCATGTGAGAGAAAGCCATGACAACTGGGTTGCCATGTTTCAAATTCTAGTTTCAAATTCCTTCTCAGGTTGGCCTTGGCCAAGGCACCAGCCCTTGGCCAATTCATTTTGCAGCTGGGTTGAGGAAAAAATGAAACAGCCCTCCTTATGTGCTCAAGTCACACAAAGATAGTAACTCGGATGACTTGGTCTAGGGCCATCTTCTCCCACCTGGGGTAGCTTTTCCAGATTTCACACCCTACAGAAGGTGGTCTTCACTGGAGGAAGGGCATTTTCTGTGGTGCTTTGCCTTGAGTGGAATTCTCTGCCTCAGGTTTGTCCCACACTTTAATGGCTATTCTTTAGGCTCCAGCCTAAATTCGTTGTATTCACCAGAGCCTTTAATTAATGTCAGTGGTTTTTATTGGCACTGATATGCAATTCTCATGCAATGCTTTGGCTGTGCTGTGATTTTAACTTCAGTATGTGCTGCCTCACAGACTTTTATAGAAAGTTTAAAAGTTACAACTCAATGTTAGAAAATCCTCATACCATGTTCATATACACAGTCTACAATAAACAGAAGCTCTGTGAAGAAGAAAAAAAACCAACTGGATCTGCTCAACTCACATCTGGTGGTGGTCTGAAGAAAAAGAAATGGAAATCAGGACCGAGGGTCCTGAAGTCGAGCCTGGATGAATGATGGGATAGCTGGGGGCAATTGGGCATTCGCTTAGGCTATAACCTGATACACGTTTAAGAGTTTAGAATTGCAAATGTGTTAGCACATCGTGTAGAATTAATTTCCAAAGGGAAGAAGGGAACTCTGGGAAAGGGAAGGAACAAATAGGTTCCATTTCAATTAGCTACTTCTGGTGGCTGTAGCGGGAGGGGAAAATTTGTCTGCTTTCCTCTGGGTCTCCCCCTGCCAAGAACCTGTCATCCTTATGCCATGTGCTCCAATGATTTTTCAGGGGAAGGTGCCCCTCTTTCTTGCCCTTTCAAAGTAACAGTGGCTGAGGGGAGGGTTCAGGTTGGCTCTTTGACAGATATGAGGGTCAGCCAATCAGCATCGGGAGCAGCTCTGAAAGCAGAAGGAATTGTTACATGGCAGACAAAAGGACCTCCCTCCAGATCCAAGGAACCCCCCTAAGGGAGGTTGGAGCCTCCCCTGGGCCAGGCATGAACATGCCCTTGCCCCGGGGAGGCTCCCCAGCGCAGCTTAGGATTGCGCCCTGAATGGGTTTCAGAGGTGCAGTGAGGTTAGGAGCAGCTGGCTTGGCACCCTTGGACTGGCTCGGGGGGGGGGTCAGGTGGGCCTTTTCAAGGGAGGGTCAGGTGGGCCTTTTCAGTCACATAGAAGAAAGGGAGGAGGGGCTCTCCGGAGAACGAGGCTCCTGAGTACACGAAGAGCTGGGCGCCTGAATCAGCATCGAAAAAGGCCACACGCCCCCCAGCATAGTTCAGAGACACTCGGATCACGCTGAATTCCTCACTGTAGGACAGGCGCAAGTCGCCCGGGTGTCCGAGAGCCCAGTACTCCCCTCCCCACTTGCCCAGAGCCCAGATCCCTTCCTTGGGACTGAAGTCAAACTTGCCCTTCCTCCTCACAGACCGTCTGGCGACGCCAACCAACCAGACTCCCTCACTCCCCACAGAGACCTCCCAGAAGTGTCGGCCTGAGGTGAATCCCTCGCGGCCCAGCACCACAAGGCGTATGTCAAATCTCTCGGGATTCTTGGGCAGGTCCTGACATCTGGGGGTCCACTGCACACTTTTGTGATCCTCCGACAGGACGAGTTGGGGGTGAGCCGTGGCTGGATCCAGAGTCACTTTTGCTGTTGGGCACAGAGGGAGAGAAGCGGAGGCAGCTGTGAGACTGACCGTCTGCCTCGGTACATGGTCTTTGATAAGGTAGAATATAAATCTCTATAATAAATGAAGCTTGAGCCGAGAAAAAAGACCTCTGCCTTCTTTTCTCCCTTTTGAGGATGATGGTTGGCAATGCCGGGCAAGTGACATTGCGGGGATGGTTCAGTTGGGAACTTGGGCCTCATTCTTGGTTACTCTGGCATTAGTTTTCATTGTGCTGCAGTGTGATTATTTTCTGCTGCTGTTTTTAGTTTGGAAATCACCTGTCTTGTGTTGCCTAATAAACAAGTCTGGGGGGAAAAGATTTTTCAATGTTTAAACCGGGGGTGTCTTACGCAGAGGCGTTTCTACAGGGATGGCAAAGCTCTAAGTTTTGCAAGAAGCCTTACCCTGTCATGTAAATCCCTCCTCTCCCTTGCTGCTGTAGCCAGTAAGCAATGCCAAGATGTTGCTGTTCCCTGTGAGGATTGGCTAAAACGGTGCAGGAGAGGAGTGGTTTCCACTGCAAGGTAAGGCTTCTTGCAAAACGTAGAGCTTTGCCCTCCCTGTAGAAACGCCACTGGTCTTACATAAGGCCTATGGGCTGGATGCGGCCTGTGAAAGCTCTTTATCCAGCCCACATGGTCATTGGGCTCTCCCAGTCAGCTGCCCTCCATGGCCGAGCCTCGGCAGAAGTGGTGCTGTATAAGGGCAGTGCTGGGACAGCGCAATTAAGCACATGGGCCGCCTCTTCAGCAGCACCACTTTTGCCAAGGTGACTGCTGAGGAGGCAGCCCACATAACATGACAATTGTGCCCTCCCAGCACCAACCAAGGTGCTTGGAGGGAAAGACTGAAGGCGGCAGAAGATGAGGAACAGTACAGGGGAAGGAAAAGATAAAAACGGGTCCGGGATTCCCTGCTAAGGCCCTGAGAACGCCCATTTATCAGAGCGTTCCTCTCAGCCATGCATGATGCCCTCTCAGCCGTGTTGCTCAGCCAAGGCACCACTTTACAGAGCAGCTGGTGAACGACGAACTGATGCACTGGCAAAAGCAGCTGAAATTGCTCCACCCACTTTCTGACTTTGGGTTTGGGTGTGCACAGTCACAAGGGGAGGCTGCAGCGCTTTTCCGCAGAACACAATGGGGCAGGAAAGGGGTGAGCTTGCTAAAGACGAGGTACTGCTTCCCTGCATTCTCTTGGGAGCCCCCTCTCGTCTGTGCAATTAGAGAGAAAAAAAGTAGCTATTGGCTTGAAACTGCTCCTTTCTTCTTCCCCACTAACTAATCCTAATTAAAGCATTGGGGGTTCCTGAGCAAAATCCAGTGAAATACACAGCTTAGTGACGGGCCTCCCATCCCTCCTACAAACTCTGTCCTCCATCTGACGGTTAGATAGTGTCAGCTATCAGGCAGAGACACAAAATGCAGAGATCAAGGACGCAGCAGGCTCCCAATAAAAGAAACACATACAGAGGTGAGCTCCTCCACCAAAAAGTCTGCATTTACAAATATTTAGAGGGCTGCAGAAAGACAGATGAAGTAGCCTTCTGCAGTACAGCAAGACATGAACCCAGCCAAAATAACACACTCCTCCTCGCTCTCCACAAGACCAATGGGCTTTTACTGTCGCGCTTATAAGGAGCTGTGCACCAATCTGGATTGGTATTGCGTTGCCCTGAATGAGCTCATCAGGGATGGCATCAGCCACTTGAACCCTTAGTCAGTGACTCAGAACTTTAGTGCATAGGGTTACATTTTGGCCCTGTCTTATTCAGGCCTACAAATTCGGTCTGGGTGAGCTTTCTACCCCGACACTGACCCCACAACGTACCTTCCTGAAGCTGAAGTCCGTATATCAGAGCATCTGGGGAAGAAAAAGGGAATTGAAATTATATACCAACCATTGTCCTATAACAAAATGCTATGCAGAAAAGAAAAATAAGTTGACCTACTGATAGCAACTCATTTTTCTTAATTCAAATCACAAAGTTGGGAAAGGCATGGGGTGGGCGGGAGAGGAAACCCCCCCCCTCCAATTCTGATCCCATATTCACACTTCTCTAAATGGACATTCTTCAACAAGCACAACTATTTCTGTGTTGGATTTAAAAACAAACAAGGAAAATTATCAGATCTGACCACTCAGCGCTTAAGATGACAGTCTTAACACACGTAGAGGTCAATTGTAATCATGGCTACTTAGCAGTTAAATCTCCTTGAATGGGACCAAGGCCCAAAGGTCCCTACTAGATAGACATGCGATACAATGAAATTGTGTTAGATCAATTAATGTCACCCTAACTTAGTCACATCAGCCCTTTCCATTTCCATCAATGGGGCTTACCCCTAATCAGCTACAATGGGGCCTAAATCTCTCAAAATCCAATTTCAAAAGCACAGGATGAATTTAGGCACAACCTGATGCCAGAAATCAAGTTTTGGGTTTTTAGGAACAGCCCTGAGCCATTTCAGGCCAGGGAGAACTTTGCGTAGGTCACTTCAGACTGAGATTCTTGTGCTCCTCTTACATCAGCCACGAACGATGCTGGTGTGATTCAGGGGGACACCCTTTGGTTTTTATTGCCAGAGGTGAACTATTCACCATATTTCTCTCCAGTTCTTCCTCCAAGGAGCTCAGAGTAGCCAACACTCTGCGTTTTCCAAGCGGCTTCCCATCCAGATATTCTCCAGACCCAGAGACCTCCCGCTCCCGAGGTCAAGCGTCTGTCACCACCAGTCCACCCGAGGTCCAAATTTGATACCCTGAAGCCAAAGGTGTTACTAGTCATGCAGGCAAGTTTTCACAGATCCTGTCTGGTCGTGTTCGTACAAGAACGGCAGCTAAACTACGGGCAATGCCATAAAACGAGAGAGGCTACAAAGGTGCTCCCACTAAGCGAGGAGGCACTGAAGAATCAAGAGGTGTCCCTCCAACACTCACAGCACCATCCAACCCTCCAACCCCTTGTTGGGTTGATGCATGTTGTCTGCATTAGCCCAGAGCTGTCGCAAACATGCCATAAGGACATAAAGACCACTAGGCAAGACAGTCCCATGCCGACCAAGTTCGGCCATTTCAGGCCAGGGGGGAAGGAGGCAGCCCCGCAAAGGAGGGAGGGTGGCCTGAGGAGGGGGGTGGAGCCAGGATCTGGCCAGATCCTAAACCCCCATCCCCAGGCTGCATGGGGCAGCCTCCCTGGGGTACCTGGTGGGCCACTGTGAGATACAGGAAGCTGGACTAGATGGGCCTTTGGCCTGATCCAGCAGGGCTCTTCTTATGTTCTTATGGCCCTGATCCAGGCCGTGGCAGGGAGCTCGAACCTGCGCCTGCTAAAAGGTAGGCACAGGTCCGAGGAATCCCAGTAGCCAGCTGGGACGTACCCTGGGACAAAGGGAAACTACTCCCTTGGTGAGCTCCAGCACAGTCCTAACCTGGCCTGCCTGCCCCTATGCAAGTTAGGATTGCACCCTCACAGACTTGCTTTTCAGTGCTTCCACAGGCCCATGTCATGTCAGGAGTAAAATCCATGCAGTCATCCATCTTTACCTTTGAACGTGTTCATAATGGCCTCTAGAAAGGAATTTATGTCACAGAAATCATGGATGTTCCACTTCAGTGCCACAGGAAATGCCACGGGATTCTCGAACAACTTCCTCTTGCACCTGGTGGGAAGAGATAATGTCAACTCGCCATTCAGCCCAGAATTCCCAAGTGCGGTAAGAGACTGCTGCGATGGAAGAGAACAGCAGACCGAAGCAGTGCAGAGCAGGGGAGTCAGGCCGGTTTCAGAGAGCATTCGCGGCACCTGCTGCAGACCAGAAGTGATGTCATTAAGCAGGTAATGACCAGAAGTAAGTACTTTGTTTTCACCTAGCAACTCATTAGGTGCACAGGACAGAAGAGAAAATGTGCACATCTTGATCCACTCTCAGAGTAATGACAAGTCAGCAACTGGAGGATGCCACAAAGGTGGCAAATGCTGCTCTATGCTGTCTGGCGCAACAACTTCCAGCATGGTTAGGGAATTGCATTAGACATGGGCAGCGTCGTCATCCGCAAATGAACTCCCGGAACGCTGGGAGGGACTTACGCGGGGCTTCGCCGTGATTGGCTGCCTGCCCGTTTTGTTCCGCGGCTGCCCTGGCCTCGAGGGGTGCCTGCTTGCCGGGGGAGACAGGTGGGGGGGGCGCCGGGTGCTTGGGCAAGCAGCGGGGGGGCCACACCAACCGGGGGCAGCCCCCCTCGAGGCCACGGCAGCCACGGAACGAAATGGGCGGGCTGCCAATCACGCGAAAGTCCCGCCCACGTCCCTCTCAGCGTTCCGGTAGTTCATTTGCAGATGACAACACTGGACATGGGGTACTGTGCTATGCTCTTACTAACTGGGGTTACTGGATACAAACTGGGACAGAGTGCCTATACTTTTAGCCATTGTATAGAAGAGGGAATTTGGGCAGGTGCAGCTTTTGAAACCCTTCCATGATTAGATGAGCTGCACCTGCCCAAATTCCCTCTTCTATGTAATAGTTAAAGGTAGAGGCACTCGGTCCCAGCTGGTAACCCCATTACTAGTGCATGTCTCTGAACAATCCTTGTATTGAAGTTTTGTGAATTCCACCTCTTAATAATCTGAGGAGGAGAATGAATGCAGGGGAGAAACACCGTCTTGGAATACTTTGACGCTGCAGTCCTATACATGCTTAGCAGAGAGTTAATGTCCCACTGAAAGCAGCATCCAGGGAGCATTTAACGCTTCTCAAACTGAGCATTCCGTCTGAAGGTGCCACTCTTCAATAGGAAACATCTCAAATAATTCACAAGTGCATTCATTCAAGACGCAACACAAAATGGTCAATTTGGACGTCATTCACAGTGGACTCAGAAGGGGGCAGCAGAAGATGAGATGGTTAGAGAGTGTCACCGAAGCGATGAACATGAAATTGGGAGAACTCCGGAAGCTAGTGGAGGACAGGGAGGCCTGGCGTGCTGTGGGCCAGGGGGTCGCGAAGAGTCGGACGCGACTTAGTGACTGAACAACACCACAGTGGACTTAAGTGGACCCGATCCTGAATGCGCATTCACAAGCTCACAAGCTGCCATCTCAGACAGGCCGTTTAGCTTCTTCTTCATAAGATAGAACATAGAAAAGATTGTTACTGAAAAGCAGGAGCAAGCGGTGTCTGTGAAGCAATACAACATCCCCTCCCCAGTAGTAAATTTGCAATCTACTGGAGGACTCAGAAATCCGTAATTTCCAGTGCGAATAACACGTTCTTCGCTCTTCCACGAAAGCTCAATTCCCAGCAATCTGTTTTATTAAAATCAAAAATGCTCAACTTGGAGCTCTTAAGAGACTGTCCCTCTCCCCCCCCATGCCTTGAATCCTTCCCTCCCCCACCTTTTTGGTAAATTGCTCAGGCTGGAGGGTTTGATGCATGGACACAAAAGTTTGCTCAGCCTGCAATACTTATCTGAAATAGTGGGGCTTACTTCTGAGTAGACAGGCAGAGGATTGTGCGGGCAGTGACCTATAGGGAGAGGGAAAGTCCTTACCTGCTGTGCAAATGATCCAGCATCAGGGTGACCAGAGGACAGAGTGCCCATACCTTTAACCATTGTATAGAAGAGGGAATACTGGCACCTGTGAGTGCTCGCGCACTTCCCTTACTGCTGCCAACAGCTCCCTTTCCTCCTCATCTCCCCTCCAGGTCATCCATTCAGCCAACTGTTCTCACTGTGTGCAACTAGAGATTGCTGTTGCTGGCCAGGAGAAGAGACAAGCACCCTGCGGACCAGGTAAATAGACTCCACAGACCGTACCTAGACCATTTCCAGAGGCATGAAGGCAAATGTGGGTTCCACTTACCTCTTCAAGGTGCTTCCAATATTCTAGAGAGAAACAAGAGGGAGAAAAGAACTCAGAACCTGCCACAGTACAAAGTAAATTTTTAAGGGACAATGAGATCTGCCAAGTGCCAAAATGTCCCTATCGGAGATTGAAGACTTCCCACACAAACACTGGACTTTCCCAGGGGCAGCACCAAAATTATGTGCCACTTCCCCAGGATGTCCATCAAACTTCCTCCTGCCTCCCTTCAGATCCACCTTGCTAACAGAGCAGTTAGTGAAGACTTCGGCTCTCATTCACCCAGACTGTCTCCTATGCTCCCATTTCACCCAAAACCTTCTCCATTATTCATCTTTGAATGTATTATTTCTAATACAGTTAACATTCACAGCTGAATGATGATAATGATCTACCTTGAAAAAATGGAAGAAACATACAGTAAACCAGTAAAATAAATACAAAACCTCAACCGCCAAAATATGGAAGTGCACCATTGATCATTTTTCTTTAATCATCATTGATCACAGCAATGCAAAGCACTTGTCTTTGAAAATGTATAGTATAGTGTCTTGTCCTTGACCCTAATTGCCAGTTGTCCTGCAGCAGTGGTATTCAAACTTTTTAGACCAGGACCCACTTTTTAGATTGGCACTTGTGTCGGGACCCATCAGAAGTGATGTCATTAACCTGGAAGTGATGTTGTGGCAGGAAGTGACATCATCAAGCAGGAAGTGCTGTCATTGTAACATAATAAAAGGTCACTCCTGAAATGCAAATTGGCATTCTTGGACTGCAGCGATTGAACAACCAGGAAATATCCCTGACAGGAAGCAGAATTAGGACAAAATATTACGTAAAAGCACTGAACTAAAAACAAAATTAAAAAAAAACCCCTCACTTGAAAATTCAAACTGTTAACACTCACAAAAGCAATATAACAAGAGTAAAGCCTGCAGTTTCCAAGATGGCTGCTCCCAGCTTTCCGCGACCCGCCTGACATCAGGTTCCAACCCACCAAGTGGGTCCCAACCCACAGTTTGAATAACACTGTCCTGGAGAGCTGTCTTACGTTCTTAGAGATGCACATGAGCCTGTTTTTACTGCCCTGGAACCCCTTTCCCACCAGAGATGCACTGCAGAGTCAAGTCCTTTCTACATCTTCCATCTTGCCCTGCGGTGCATTCTGCAGCAGAGACCAGGCTGGGAATTTCTGCTGCCCATGAATTGGACTAGATGGCCAAGTGAATATGACAACTGCAAAGTCTATTATTCATGACTTCCAACCACCAATGAACTGCCAGGGTGCACAAAAGGGAGCACTCCCATACCCACACACCCACGCTGTTCACATTGATTAGGATGGATTTAAAGCCTTTGCCTGTATTTCCGACTATCAGGAGAAAAAAAAAATTTCACTAGGGAAAAAAATATTTTTTCAATTTTCTGTGCTCCAGCACTCTTTCATCAAGGACAGGAGCAGAAGCCACAAAATGGTAAACTTTTCAGTAAATGCACAGTAGTCCTGCATGGCCTTTATTATTAAGAATATTTCTATATCATTTTTTCAACAAAAACGTTCACAAAGCAGTTAACAGAGAAAAATCAAGTAACTTAATGGCTCCCTGGCCCAAAAATTCTTAAGAACATAAGAGCAGCCCCATCTAGTCCAGCTGCCTGTATCTCACAGTGGCGCAGTTGCCTCAGGGAGCACCCGAGACAACTAGATACCTGTATCTTGTTGCCACTCCCTTGCACCTGGCATTCTGAGGTAAATTCAGAGGTACACACACTGGTGGCCAGTCAAGATTCTCCACAGCATTTCTCTTTGACGGCCACCAGAACCAGACACTCCTCTTCAGATACATACTCATAGGAACATAGAAACAGCCCCACTGGATCAGGCCAAAGGCCCATCTAGTCCAGCTTCCTGAATCTCACAGTGGCCCTCCAGATGCCTCAGGGAGCACACAAGACAACCAGATACTTGTATCTCGCTGCCACTCCCCTGCATCTGGCAGTCTGAGGTAAATTCTGAGGTAAACACATGGCTGGCCAGTCAAGTTTCTCCACAGCATTTCTCTTTGACAACCACCAGAAGCAGATGCTCCTCTTCAGACACATACTCGTAGGAACAGCCCCACTGGATCAGGCCTTTTTATGTTCTTATGCACAGCAGTTGTGTGTGAAGTGGAAAATGTTCATGGCAAACTGATTCAGCAAAAGGTCAGGAAGCCTGACCTTGCTCGTCAGGAAACCAAGACAGAACATGCTGGCGTGCAAGAAAATGGCTATGAGCTTTGCCACCATTTTCCATGCAAAAAGAGTGACTGAAGGTCACGTGCAGCCATTAGTAACTCTGAGTCAGAATAGTTCATAGCAAGGCGAAATTTGGCAATCAATTGCACCTGGATGCCCTGATTCATAGCAGAGCTGGAAACAGCACCTGCAACTAAGCCCTTCCATTACTTGTGTGGGAGAAGGAAAAGCACAATGGTGACAATTAGATTTGCTTGGAACGCAGCCTGGCCTGTGTCTGCCATTGACCCACCTGCAGGAGTTTATTCGTTGGCTGCTTCTGCTTCTCCTCCAGTTCCCGGATGAGACTGTCAAGGGAGAAGAGCTCTGCAGAAAGGGTAGCCTGGTGCTCATCCCTTTGCTTTGCAATCGCCTTCTCCACCTCCTCCATCTGGGTCTGCAGCAGTTTCTCCTGTTCCCCGAGAAACTGGCGCAGCTGACTGAAGGCACCTGCTGTCTTCTCCTTCTCTGCTTTGATTTTGTCCTGCAACAGGAACGTGGAAGAGGAGAAAAGCAGGTCAGGCCTGCAGTGTCAGGAGGCAGCTAAGAGGACTCCCTAGGAAGGGCACTTGAGCCTTTTTAAACTGATTGTGGGCTTTCTGGCGCTGATGCAACTGCAATGCATCCCTGGGGTAAGTGGACAAATGTTCTCTTACTTTGAGCAGGCCTCCATGATTGTCAATCCATGAAGATTTCCCTAGGTGGGATTAGGTAAAGGTTTCCCCACAACTGAATGGTCTAGTTGTGACCAACTGTAGGGGGGGTGTTCATCTCCGTTTCTAAGCCGAAGAGCTGGCATTTGTCAGAGGACAAGTTTCCGTGGTCATGTGATCGCCAAGGCGCACGGAACACTGTTGTCTTCCCACCAAAGTGATACCTATTTATCTACTCATATTTTTGTTGTTGTTCAGTCGCTAAGTCGTGTCCGACTCTTCGCGACCCCATGGACCACAGCATGCCAGGTCTCCCTGTCCTCCACTAGCTTCCTGAGTTCACCCAATTTCATGTTCATCGCTTCAGTGACACTATCTAACCATCTCATCCTCTGCCACCCCCTTCTCCTTCTGCCTTCAATCTTTCCCAGCATGAGGGTCTTTTCTTAAGAGTCCTCTCTTCTCATGAGGTGGCCAAAGTATTGGAGCTTCAGCTTCAGGATTTGTCCTTCCAAGGAGCAATCAGGTTTGACTTCCTGGAGGATTGACCAATTGGATCTCCTTGCAGTCCAGGGGACTCTCAAGAGTCTTCTCCAACACCATAATTCAAAAGCATCTATTCTTCGGCGCTCTGCCTTTCTTATGGTCCAGCTCTCACAGCCATACATTGCTACTGGGAAAACCATAGCTTTGACTAGGCGAACCTTTGTTGGCAGGGTGATGTCTCGGCTTTTGATTAAGTTGTCTAGGTTCGCCATAGCTTTCCTCCCAAGAAGTAAACGTCTTTTAATTTCATGGCTGCAGTCTCCATCTGCGGTGATCTTGGAGCCCAGGAAAATAAAGTCTGTCACTGCTTCCATTTCTTCCCCTTCTATTTGCCAGGAAGTGATGGGAGTGGTTGCCATGATCTTAGTTTTTTTGATGTTGAGCTTCAAGCCAATTTTGGCACTTTCTTCTTTCACCCTCATCAGAAGGTTCTTTATTATTAGGTCTTCCTCACTTTCTGCCATTAGAGTGGTATCGTCTGCATATCTGAGGTTATTTCTCCCAGCAATCTTGATTCCAGCTTGTGAATCATCTAGCCCTGCCTTCCTCATGATGTATTCTGCATGTAAGTTAAATAAGCAGGGTGACAGTATACAGCCTTGTCGTACTCCTTTCCCAATTTGAAACCAGTCAGTTGTTCCATGTCCAGTTCTAACTGTTGCTTCTTGACCCGCATACAGGTTCCTCAGAAGGCAGATCAGGTGGTCTGGTACTCCCATCTCTTCAAGAACTTGCCACAGTTTGTTGTGATCCACACAATCAAAGGCTTTAGCATAGTCAATGAAGCAGAGGTAGATGTTTTTCTGGAACTCTCTTGCTTTCTCCATGATCCAGCGAATGTTGGCAATTTGATCTCTTGTTCCTCTGCCTCTTCGGAAACCAGCTTGTACATCTGGTAGTTCTCGATTCACATACTGCTGAAGCCTAGCTTGTAGGATTTTGAGCATGACCTTGCTAGCATGTGAAATGAGTGCAATGGTGCGGTAGTTCGAGCAATCTTTGGCATTGCCCTTCTTTGGGATTGGAACGTAAACTGATCTTTTTCAGTCTTGTGGCCACTGTTGGGTTTTCCAAATTTGCTGGCATATGGAGTGCAGCACTTTGGCAGCATCATCTTTTAAGATTTTGAGTAATTCCGCTGGAATGCTGTCACCTCCACTAGCTTTGTTGTTAGTGATGTTTTCTAAAGCCCACTTGACTTCACACTCCAGGATGTCAGGTTCGAGCTGACTGACCGAACCATTGTGGTTATCAGGAACATTGAGATCGGCCTTATATAGTTCCTCTGTGTATTCTTGCCACCAATTCTTAATCTCATCTGCTTCTGTTAGGTCCTTGCCATTTTTGTCCTTTATTGTGCCTTCCTTTGCACGGAATTGTCCTTTGACATCTCCAATTTTCTTGAAAAGATCTCAAGTCTTTCCCATTCTATTGTTTTCCTCTATTTCTTTGCATTGCTCATTTAGGAAGGCCTTCCTATCTCTCCTTGCTGTTCTCTGGAAATCTGCATTCAGTTGGGTATATCTTTCCTTTTCTCCCTTGCTTTTGGCTTCCCTTCTTTCCTCAGCTATTTGTAAAGTCTCTTCAGACAGCCACTTTGCCTTCTTGCATTTCTTTCTCTTTGGGATGGTTTTCGTTACTGCCTCCTGTACAATGTTACAGACCTCCGTCCAAAGTTCTTCAGGCACTCTGTCTACGAAATCTAAGCCCCTAAATCTATTTGTCACCTCCACTGTATATTCGTATGGGATCCGATTTAGGTCATACCTGGAGGGCCTAGTGGTTTTCCCTACTTTTTTCAGTTTAAGCCTGAATTTTGCAATAAGAAGCTCATAATCTGAGCCACAGTCAGCTCCAGGTCTTGTTTTTACTGCCTGTATAGAACTTCTCCATCTTTGGCTGCAAAGAATGTAATAAATCTGATTTCGATGTAGACCATCTGGTGAAGTCCATGTGTACAGTCGCCGTTTGTGTTGCTGGAAAAGCGTGTTTGCTATGACTAATGTGTTCTCCTGACAAAACTCTATCAGTCTTTGCCCTGCTTCATTCTGTACTCCAAGACCAAACTTGCCTGTTACTCCTATTACCTCTTGACTGCCTACTTTAGCATTCCAATCCCCTATGATGAGTAGGACATCTTTTTTGGTGTTAATTCTAGAAGCTGTTCTAGGTCTTCATAGAAACGGTCAACTTCTTCCTCTTCAGCATCAGTGGTTGGGGCGTAGACTTGGATTACTGTGATGTTGAAAGGTTTGCCTTGGATCCGAATTGAAATCATTCTATCATTGTTGAGGTTATACCCCAGTACTGCTGTTCCCACTCTCTTGTTCACTATGAAGGCTACTCCATTTCTTCTAAGGGATTGCTGCCCACAGTAGCAGATATAATGGTCATCTGAATTCTGTCCATTTTAATTCACTAACTCCCATGATGTCGTTCAGCCTTGACATCTCACGTTTGACCACATCTAGCTTACCTTCATTCATAGATCACATTTTTACGTGCTTTCAAACTGCTAGGTTGGCAGGGGCTGGGAAAAGCAACAGGAGCTCACTCTGTCGCGCAGTCTTGAACTGCCAACCTTCCAGTCAGCAAGCTCAGCAGCAGCGTTTTAACCTGCAGCGCCTTCACATCCCTAGGTGGGATTAGGATATCCCAAGTTTCCTGTAATGCACAGTCTGAAGATCGGAGCTGCCTCACTGCTATTCTGCATGTAACATTCAGTTCCAGATGTGTTTATTTCCAGTATGAATAATTAGTACTACTAATACTTACAAGCAAATTTTGGCTTTCCTTCTTATTCTCTGCTTGGTATTCCAAAATATTTTCTCTCTCCTTCAATAGTATGTCCAGGAAGCGACCGATCTGATTCTGGAGAGAAAACAGAAATCCCATTTGTGAGGGTTTTTTAAATCTCCTAATCGCCTGCTTTTGTTATTTTTTTCTTCCATGCTATAGGTCTGTACTGTTTGCTGAGAGGTTATCATTTTAATTTATATTTCATATTGGTTTTGTATTATTACAGGCCAACTATACCTTATCCAGACTATTCCGAAATCCTGACATTTTTTGTCCAAGACTTAAAAAAAAAAAAAACTTTCTGTAGTGAACACTAGAAAGTCTTGTGCTCATTCCCATGTACAGGCTGTAAGTTCTATTCTCTGTTCTATGGTGTGTGCCACTGTTGAAAAAGGTCAAAGAGGCCAGCAGCCACCCAAATGGGTCACAGTGAAAAGAGCAAGAGGAAGCCTTTCTCATTTAAATTATATTTGTGCAATTATTCCAAATCCAGGAAATCCAAAATCCAGCCCCCTTCCCATCCCAAGCAGTCCAGATAAGGGATACTCAGCCTACAATTGTAAACTGCCCCCAGGATTTATTTTGGAACAGAAAACCACGGTAGAAGTTTCATAAATAACCAGGTAAGTAAATGTCAGAAGAAGAATGGAGAAACAGAGACAGGTAAGTTGACAGAGAACCTTGATTGCCTTTGGGCTGGGGGATCTCCCAAGTCCCTTTGAGTTTTCATCTTTTTCAAACACAAGTGTCTTGCGTAAGGCCCCAGATCCAGGCTGGGTGAGGCACATTCCTCACATTTCCCCATTCCTCACATTTCCCCAGCACAGTGTCCGAACCCTACTTCTGGAGCCCGTTCACACACATCGGGTCTGGCTGGGGGCAGCCAGTCCTAATGCAGTGATTTTCCCGATTTCCGATGGAATCCCCAGGTTAATTACCCGTTGGGTAAAAAAGTATTTCCTTTTATCTATTGGTTCTCACTCTCCCAACACTCAATTTCAGTGGACTTCCGCTGGTTCTGGTATTCTGAGAGAGGGAAAAGAACATCCATCTGCCGACTCTCTCCCTTCCAGGCATAATTTTGGATGTCTCAATCACGACCCCCCTCAGGCGCCTTTTCCCCCAGACTGTGTTCCCAATTCTGCAACGCGCAGGGAAACGCACAGAGCCCCCCACCTGGTACTCCTGGGCAGCCTCCACCGCGGGCACCACCCTGTGCCCTCGGTGCTCCTTGGCTCGGTCGCAGACCACGCAGATCAGGGCTTCGTCCTCCTGGCAGAAGAGCTTCAGGGGCTCCTGGTGCCGCTGGCAGACCGCATCCCCTGCCGCTGCCTTCCTCAGATCGACCATGTTGGCGTGACGATACTCGTCTGAACCCGGTCCCTGCACTGGGGACAGGCGGCGCCTGCGGGCGATTCCCCCCAGCACTGGGCGATGCAGAGGTGGTGCCCGCAGATCGGGCTCACTGGATCCGCGCAGAAATCCAAGCGGACGCAGCAACTCCCTTCGTCCTGCCGCCCTCCGCGGCCATCGTTTCGCCACCACGCCGCAAGGGGCTGAGCTTCGCTTTCCCCTCTTTCCCGCCCTTCCTGGCGCGGGAACTGGGCGTGCCGCATCCCCAAAGGCTCCCGTCGAGGGTGCGTGTGGAGCAATGGGGAAGAGCACAAATCTATGCACGCGGATGAGGAGAGCTGGACTCTCTGACGTTTAATTTCGCCCTTCCTCTGTTTTTTTATTCCGTGCATCTGAATGGGGACCGTGTCCCTCGGGTGGAAAATTCGCAGTCTGCACATGCCCAGAAGCACTTTTCTGCTTCCTCCGGAGCCTGAACGCTTGTTGTCTTGCAAATTGGTTGTGGATCGTTGTCCTGGTTCCAACTAAGCCTTTCGGGCATCTCGAAGCCATGGTGTGTTTGGTGGGACGCGTGAAGCAAGTGGGATCTTGACCCTTACTGAAAAATGAGGCGGAGAACAAGTCCAGCTTGGACTGACCTCAAAGCAGGGAGGTTTCCCCTCGATTGCAGTAGCGTGTGTGTGTGTGTGCAAAACCCTAAATTTTGCAGGAGCCTGAGATCCTGTATAAAACAGCCCCCCCCCCTCCAGAGCCATTCGGGGCTGGAGAGTTGGCTTGGAGGCTTTGCTCTCCCAGCTGCGAATGGCTCTGAAGGGGAGAGGGAGAGGACGCAGGTTGGGCTTGCTGTAGCCCAGTGTTATTCAAACTGTGGGTCGGGACCCATTTGGTGGGTTAGGACCTGATGTCAGGTGAGTTGCAGAAAACTGGAAGCAGCCATCTTGGAAACTGCAGAGCTTACTTTTGCTTTATTCCTTTTGTGAATGTTAACAGTTTGAATTGTCAAGTGAGGGTTCTTTTTATTTTATTTTTAGTTCAGTGCTTTCACATCATATTTTGCCCTAATCTTACTTTCTGTCAGGGATGCTTCATGGTTGTCCAATTGCTGCAGTCCAAGAATGGCAATTTACATTTCAGGAGTGTCATTTTATTATGTTACAGTGACAGCACTTCCTGCTTGGTGATGTCACTTCCTGCCACAACATCACTTCCAGGTTAATGACATCACTTCCGGTTGCTCATCACACAAGTGCCATTCTAGAAAGTGGGTCCCGGTCTCAAAAGTTTGAATACCACTGCATTAGGCTGATGCCTCCTCGACATGCCAACTTGATGGGCCCTAGTCTCTGTGGGGCCGCTAGGCTTCAGCCTACTCAGCCTAATGGATAATACTGCCCTGGGTGTTTCCCACCTTTGCTCATAGCTTTGGCAAGCTCCTCGCAGTGAAAAATATGACAGTGTGCAATATTCCTTCCCATCACTAGGTGGCGCCCATATCTACCTTGCCAGCTCCCTCCTCCTCCCCAAAGTGCTCTTCTCATCTCCGATCCTGCAGGATGGCTGCCAAGGGGTATATGCCCCAGCCAGTTCTGCCATTCCTTGCACCCCATTCCACCCTCCCTCCCCTCCACCTGCTCTCTTCCAAGCCCAGTGCCTGGCGTACCTACTCAGCAGCAGTGGCGTAGCTAGGGCATTTGCTACCCAGGGTCAAAGATGATGATGTAGCCCCTTCCCCGACAAAATCAAATTAAAAGTGTGCCCTGTTCCGGTTAGAGCAGCGGTTTCCAAACGGTGGGTCAGGACCCACTGGGTCTCAAGTCAATTTCAGGTGGGTTGCAAAGCACCTGGAGCAGCCATATTGAAAATATGGACCAATGGGATGCTGGAAAGGGGGAGATGCGTGTGGTTGTATTGCTTGTGTCAAGCTTGTAAATAGCCTTTTTTTCTTTCTTTCTGGTTCTCTTTGCTATTGGAAAATGGCTGAGAAATAAGCCAACCTCAAGAAAGCAGCAGGCTCTGGCATCACAGTTGATGGCACATCCGGCCATGATATCACTTCTGGTGGGTCCTGAACAGATGGTCATTCTGAAAAGTGGGTCCCGCTGGTTCTACAAGCGCCCCTGCCCAGTACATAGTCTTCTCTAGTGAGGGCTGTTAAATGCACGGAACGTAAAAGAGAGCAAGACACATGAAAGATGGAGCTGTTTGGTTGGGAGGTCAATATCAGCAGGCTGAACAGGCAATCAGCCTTTCTTAGCAATGGCGCTGACACATGAAGAGCTCCCTGCCGCCACGCACCCCCACCCCACCCCCCGGCCTCCAGACCTCCAACCAACCACTAGAAAAGACACTGTATTGGGGTAAAGAATAACTGTCCGTTATTTTCCCCCTGCGAAATAGAAGATGAGCACTTTTAAAAGTGCCTCTTTACCCAGTTAGAAGGGATAACTGTACTGTAGTATGATGCATGGAAATGAGAAAATGACTCCTATTAACACCTTATTGGTTCCATGCTGTGTCATGGGCATTTGGGGCTCTGGAAAAGAGGCGCCTGAGGGGGGCACCTTTTCTCACAACACCAGAACATCCACTAAAATTAAACTGTGGAACTCCTTGCCACAGGAGGTGGTGGTGGCATCTGGTCTAGGTGCCTTTAAAAGGGGATTGGACAGCTTTCTGGTGGAAAAGTCAGTTGTATTGTTTAATTCTGTTTTAATTGTTTTTAATTGTGAATTGTTATATTGTTTTTATATATATATTGTAATGCCGCCTTGGGTGCCTTCGGGCACAATAAGGCGGGGTACAAATCTAATAATAAATAAAATAAATAAATAAATAAAAGTCCATCGTGGGCTGCAGGCCATGATGGGTGATGCAACCTCCTTACACTAGAAGTAGTCTAATCCAGAATGCCAGGTGCAAGGGTGTGGCAACAAGATGCAGGCATCTTGTTGTCTTGTGTGCTCCCAGAGACATCTGGTGGGCCACCGTGAGATACAGGAAGCTGGACTAGACAGGCCTTTGGCCTGATCCAGCAAGGTTCTTCTTGTGTTCTTATGATACAAGATCATGTTGTTCTTCTTGTGTTCTTCTTGTGTTCAGCAAGGTTCTTCTTGTGTTCTGATTGCTCCTCATTGACTCTTGGAGCAATCAGTCTCATCAGTCAGTCAAAGAAATTCACTTTTTGTTCTGTAAGGCAGTTTTCTTTTTCTGGTGAATTGGCCATAACATTTGATAGAGCACGGATATTTCAGGGCAGTTTGTTTCATTGAATTCTGCATTGAATTGACTTTTCAATGATATAGAACATGATGGTATTTTACAAACATACCAAGGTTTTTACAATTTTGACCATTAAGCTCAGCTTGTTGCCCCCTAACGCCTGTTGCCTGGTGCAGCTGACCCCCCTGCCCCACATCAGCTATGCCACTGACCAGGAGGGACTCCTGGCATCCACCAAAGGAAAGCTGTGGCCTTCCTGCTGCTGCAAACCATTAGATTGGGTTGTGAGCGGCCTTGGGCAAGACACCAACTCTTGACCAATTCAGTTTGAAGTTGTTGGAAGGATAACACTTCCATCATGTATGCACCAGCCTAAATCCATTGTATTTGCCAGAGCCTTTAATAATATCAGTAGTTTTTACTGGAGTGTCAGATCCATTCTGACAGTGCAGAGTTTAGAACTGCAAATGTTTTGGTGCCTCTGGAGAAATTTAAGTTCCAAAGTGAAGAAGGAACTGGCTATCCCCTGCAGGGTATCTTCATCAGTAGGGGTGTTTTTGTATGTGTGTGATCTTTTTTTCCAAAATTTCTTGATTAAAATAGCAAATTGCAGTGTTATGTGTTTTTTATTCTACATTCTCAAACCAAGTTCTCATTTTTATTAATTCTAAATGCTTTAAGAGTGTACCAGGTAGATGATACAGGTGATATAGTGCCAGCAGATGCAGCCACAGTATTATTTCTACTTGGAAAAGTCGTCTATTTTAATTTCTGGAAAATACCTTAAACCCCAAAATGCGGTGTTCTGGTGTTTTTATTCAGATATTTTAACCGCCAAAAGGCAAAAGAACACCCTTATGGGTGTTCCCATAAGGCGGTTTTCAACAAAAGAAACCCACCCTATTCATCAGCATCAGATTCAAGGTTTGTTCTGAGCTTTGCTAATTTTTCCCCTCCTTTTCCCCCCCCTACTTTGAACACAGTTGTGATTGAGGGGAGCGGTGAGGATGGCGGTTTGACTGATACCAGGCTCAGCCAATCAGTACCACAAGCTGTTCTCTGAAAGGGGGGGGAGAAGGAAGTTGTTTCATGACAGACACAAGGGCTAGCCAATCAGTACTGCAAAAATACCATTTCAATGCGAACATTACAAAAAAAAAGTTGGGTATCCTGCCAGTCCTGAGCAAAAGGCTTAATGTATTTCATGAATGTGGTGAATTTAGGTACAACTTTCTCTGCAGTCCTTACGTGGCTCAGGGACAGATTTTCAGGTGGCCTCTGGCTGCCACCCAAAAGAAAGGGAGAAGGGTCTCTCTGCACAATGCGGTGTCTGAGTATACGTAGAGTGCCACTCCAGTATCAGCATTGAAAAAGGCCACTCGCCCCCCATCACAGTTCAGAGTCACTCGGATTGTCTTCAGCTCATGGCTCAGGGACAGACGAGGGCGTTCCGGGGACACAGAAATTCTGTACCCTCCATCCCACATCCCCATATCCCAGATCCCTTCCTCGGGACCGCTATCAAAATCGCCCTTTCTTCTCATCGATTTTTTGGCAACCCCCACAGACCATTCTTCTTCACATCCCACTTCCACATTCCAGCAGTGTCTCCCTGCCGTGAATCCCTCACGGCCCAGCACAAAAGGCAAATAGTCAAATCTTTCGGGGTTGTCGGGGAGATTCTGCCATTCGTCTTTCCATCGCACACTTCTGCAGTCCTCCGACAGGATGAGTTCGGGGTGAGCCGTCGCCGGATCCAGAGTCACCTTTGCTGCCGGGGAGGAAAGAGAAGAGAATCTGAATCAGCCGGGAGACGGACCAACATCCTAATGCTGTTAATTGCCGCAATGTACACCTTAATATGGTAGGACATAAATCTGTAAAATGAATGAATTCTGAGTCCTCCACTTTTGGAGGAGAGACGAGGGGTTTGATGGAGGTGAGCAAGAGGCACTCGGAGGATTGTTCAGTTGTGGATATTTTATTTGGGATATCGACTGTCTTGCGCTGCTTAATAAACAAGAAGATCATAGTAAATGTAGTTTAAAAATGGTTTCAAATATACGTTGAAAAAAATAAAAGCATTTTTCTGCTCTGCTTCTTGAGGAAGGTAGCAAAGGGAGAGACATTCCCACTCCCTTAGCCCTTCCTAGGACACCCAGGAGTCCGGTTCACACAGGATCTGCCAAGGAGCTCCAGTTCTGGGGAACAGAAAACAGCTCCCTGGTTAAGCCCTTGCATGGGCGCAGGCTAGAAACAGCCTCACTGCAGACCAGCCCTGAAACACCTGGAAGCAGGATACTGACAGCCCTGCTGAAGCCCCATTTGTGCTCCAGGGGGCCTGTCCTCCCCTTTCCTGTCATACCAGGCCAGAATGTGCAAAATCGCCCACGGACATCTCTTCTCCACTACCAACATGGAATTACCATTAAGAACATAAGAAGAGCCCCACCAGATCAGGCCAAGGGCCCAGCTAGTCCAGCTTCTTGTATCTCACAGCGGCCCACCAGGTGCCCCAGGGAGGCACGAGACAACAAGATGCTTGCATCCTGTTGCCACTCCCTTGCACCCGGTACTCTGAAGTATTCCACCACCACTGTAAGGAGATTGCACAATCCACCATTGCCTATAGCCCACGATGGACCTTTCCTCCAGAAATCCGTCCAGTCCCCTTTTAAAGGCATCCAGGCCAGATGCCATCACCACCTCCTGTGGCAAGGAGTTCCACAGATTACCTGCTGGGTAAAAAAAGGTATTTCCTTTTATCTGTTCTCCCTCTCCCAACACCCAATTTTAGTGGATGTCCCCTGGTTCTGGTATTATCTGGTATTGTCTGGTATCATTATTCAATTAGGATCAAAGGGGATCAATTAGCATCAACAGGCACCTCAGTACAGTGGGCCTGAGTTCCACAAGTGGGGAACACAAGTTTCAGTGGTGCAGCTCGCCATCAAGCGGGCTGTGGAACCAGAGGCGTACAGGGGCTTTTCCGCGCCCCAGGCACGCTGCATGATGTCATGAGGCAGGGAGACAAGGAAGTTTGGGCAGGCGGCCAAAAAGCGCTCTGCTTTTTCCCACTCGCTGCCACCTCCCCTGCAACCGGCACCCACTGCCCCCACATCGCCTCGTGGCCCCCTTAATATGCCTCTGTGTGAAACTTACTTCTTAAGAAGCATGCATTCGATTACACTTTGACATAGCAATTGAACAAAAAAACTCCCTCTTGCCCCACATGCTGGAGTTGCAGTCGCGGCAACAAAACTGATCTTAAGAGCTGGAATAATGCAGAAACCGGGTTGGAAGCCGTTTAGGGAAGGGAAGAACGTGCACTTTCTTTTGTATTTTAGAATTCAGAGCTCTACCTTCATGAAGCTGAAGTCCAGACACCAGAGAGTCTGGGGAAGAAAAGGGAACCGAGAGTAAGTATCACACCAGTATGCTGAGAACACGAACTATGCAGAAAAAAAGCATCGGTAAAACTTGTTTAGGTAAAACTTGATAGCTTCTAATTTTTCTTAATTCCAATCACAAAGTTGGGACAGACATGGGGGAGCAGAAGCCTCCTCCAGTTCTGATTTCTTTTGAGATAGTCACACTTGTCTTCTCTTAATGGACAATTCTTCAACAATCCCTATCATCCAGCGATGGGATCTACAAATTAACAAGGGGAACCCTGGGCGGGACTTACGCAGGGCTTCCGCATGATTGGCTGCCCGTCCGTAGCGTTCTGCAGCTGTCCTGGCCTCGGGGGGGGGGGGGGGG
>JAJKFI010000183.1:522565-540334 GCA_029204185.1 Lerista edwardsae | reverse complement strand
CCGCTGCTCACCCAGGCACCCGGCGCAACCCTCACCTGTCCCCCGCGACGAGCAGGAGCCCCCCCGAGGCCAGGCAGCCGCAGAACGCCACGGACGGGCTGCCACTCAAGCGCAAGTCCCGCCTACGTCCTACCCAGCATTCCCCTTGTTAATTTGTAGATCCCATCACTGCTATCATTCCTCTGTTAGAATTATAAAAAAAAAAACCAAGAGGAAAATGATCAAATGTGGCCAGTCAACCAGACTATTGCCAGCTTAAAACATTTATAGATCAGTCCTAATAATGGCTGCTTGGAAGTTTAAACCCCTTGAATGGGACTCATTTCGTAAGATGCATAGCAAGGACAGGCCAAATTAGATACACATGCAATCGGACAAAATTAAATAGAAGCCATCCATTTCACTCTGAATTAAGTCACAACCATCTTCTCCATTCATATCAGTGGGGCTTAGTCACAATAACTTTCGTTGAGTTGGGGCCCAAGCAGACACAAGCATCTTCCAATTCCAGCTGGAAAAGCAAGTTGCATCTTGGCACGGCTCCATGCTGGGATCTCAGAACTCAAGTTTTGGGTTTTCAGGAACCATTTAAACCAGGGAGAAGAACCAAGAAGGCTGCAGGGTGCCTGCAGAAATGTGCCCATGTGCCTGCTGGAAGTCAGGGAAGGAAGCCGGTTCTGCCCAGATCAGCTGGAGGTTGGTCCAACTGCATATATCTGTTAAGACTGCAAACTACTAAGATTCTTGTGGTTCTCTTATGCTGGAGTGATTGTATTGGAAAAAGGCAGGAGATACCCCAAGGAGATAGGGAATGGTATCAGCAGTGATCCCTTGTCCCAGATTACCCAGGAAGTACAGGGTTAATCCCAGAGTTTCTACAAGCCTCAGGAGCACAGCTGCAGCCTAGGGAAGCTGATGAGGGCCCTGGCTAGGAAGGGTGATTAGCACAGGTGCAGATGGGTGTGGCTGATGAGTTAGAGCCTGCCCAGCAACAGACACCAATTGGCCTGCCTCAGGATAAAGTTGGAGGCAGGAGCTATAGTAAGAGAGCACCGGGTAGGAGCTGGATGGATGGATGGGGACTGGCCAAAGGATGGTGTATTAAAGGACTGGATAAAGGAAGGCAGGAAGGCTGTGGGAAGTTGTTGTACGGCTGCCACATTCCTGGAGCCACTGAAGGGAGGAGGCAGTTGTGGCTTAGGTAAGCTGACTGCCTGTTGTTTGGTGGTGGGGTGTTGTAGTGCCAAATTAGACTTAGGGTATCTTCAGCTAAGCCAGTGATGAGGGCAGTCTGGAGGAGGCTGGCCAGCCAGCCGGTGAATCCAAGCAAGGCTGCTGGAAGAGAGGAGAACCAGTGGGTGACTGAACCCCCTCCCTCTTGCCTATCTCTGAGGCTGCTTAAAGGAAAACTAGTCAGCCTAGGAGGTAGCATTGGGGCCCTCGGGGAGGCCCAGCAGGGAGTTTCTGGCAGAACAGTGATTTGCTCAGGGGATTGCTCCAGCGTTGTCTATTACCAGAGGCGAACTATTTCCTATGGTTCGCTATCATTCTTCCCCCATGGAGTTGAGTGTGCATGACATGAGTTTCCCAAGTGGCTTCCCACCCAGCTGTCAGGAGCCAAGATCAACCAGGCAGGGGAGCGGCTGAAGAGGCAACTGAAGAAACGGTCAATGACTGATGCAGGAAGCAGTTGGGTCCTCCGAGGCCTTTGCTCAGTGGATTACAGCCCAATCCTATGGCCTCGTAGCACTGGCGGAACTAAGGCTTCACCAAAGCTACCTGCCTTACATCAGTCAGAATCTCAGTTCCAGCGTTGCGCAGAGTTGTGTATTGCAAGAGCACCAGAGTTGGGCTGGAGCCACCATGTGCATGTTGGAAGAGCGCCTTGGACCCGCCAATGGAAGACAGGCAGGGGGGAAGGCAGGACAATGCTGAAAGGGTCGGGGAAGGTGGAAAAGTGTGGCGATTAGGTGGTTTCAGGCTGAATGGGGGTGGGTTGGCAGCAGCTGAATCCTAACCCTCTTCCCAGGCCTGATCCACCGTCCTGGGTTAACGCAGACTTGTGTCAGCTATTTTGCTGGTGCAGGTCTGAGCAGACCCTTCTGAAATGCAGAGGCTTACCACCAAGCGAGGGAAGGGATGTTCCCCTAACCAGAGGAGGCCTGCAAAGTGTGAAGGTAGCCTTTTAGGCACCACTGCACTGAAAAGGGGACACACACACAGGATAGGAGAGGACACGCTATACGGTCTTCTCCACTGACACTAGCCTTCCCAGTATTCTCTGCCACTACGAGTGACTTGGAGCCAGTGTAATGTCTCTGTAGCCATCATTTTTACCTTTGAACTGCTTCATGAGGGCCTCCAGAAAGGGGTTTATGTCAGAGAAGTCGTGGACCTTCCACTTCAGCACAACGGGAAATGCCACAGGATTCTCAAATGCCTCCTTCTGGCACCTGGCGGAGAGAGAGAGCACTATCACTATCCATACGGGGGCTGGGCTTGGGCCAAGCAGGGCCAGAAAAGGAGGAACAGGGGAGTTGCTGGGTGGCTTCCACAATCCATGCCAAGCAGGGGATCTCCAGTTAGTGCTTTTGCAACAGCGTTGCATTCCTCTCTTTCCGAGGCACCATGGCACGGCCACCTACTCGCGAGTAACATGCAGTGTGTCTCAGTTTCACTTTCCATAGGACTCAATTTTACCGGGCTGCTTCTGAGCATGCTCAGAAGGCTCTGCAGCCTAGTGGCTTACAAGGAGCCCCATGACAGGCAAGGGCACTCAGAAACAGCAGAGGCCTTGCTCCACCCATCTTGTGAGTGAAAGCATTTACCGTATTCCCCTGAATGTAAGTTCCCACAAATATAAGTTGATGTCAGGTTTTTCCAAGGCAGTTTCTAGGGTAAATTTCACGACCTATACATGATTATATACGGTAGTAACATGTGCAAAAGACATTTCCAAAAAAGTGCAAGTGGAGCACCAACCTCCCCCACATGGACTGAGAAAGTGCCAATCAAGCTTCTCAGGACCACTGTGCTTTTGACTAGAAGCTTCCACATCATGGCTTCCATCCCTGTAATTCAAGGGATCAACTCAGTGGGGAAAGAATATCAGTTTTTCCTTTTCTTCCATTGTAGTAGTAGTAGTAGTAGTAGTAACTATTGAGCAGGAGCAGAGTAACTGTCCCTCTTCACCCCAGCAAAGTGTCTTTTCTAGTGGCTGTTGCTGTGTGTGTTCTGCCTTTTTTTTTAAAAAAAAATTGTGAGCTCTTTTGGGACAGAGAGCCATTTCACTTTATAATTATATTTTGCCTGTAAACCGCTTTGTGAACTTTTGCTGAAAAGCAGTATATAAATATGATTGATTGAATAACAATATTTTTCAACAGTAGTTCACAAAGCACTGTGGCTTACATAGCAAAATAAATCAATACATGATTCCTTTTCCCCAAAGTGCTGAGAATTTTTTTTTAAAACACAAGCAGCAACCACTAGAAAAAGATGGCATACTGGCTGATCTCCCCCTGTTCAGTATAAGAAAAAACCCAGTTTAAAAGGTGCCTCTGGCAAGTTAGCAGGGCAGGCCCAGCTAGCAGGGGTAATCTAGACCAGTGGTAGCAAAATTGGTGACTGCTGTGCACAGAAAAACCCTTCCCCATTCTAAGCGGTACTTACAGTTCCAGGGAAGCACCATTCCTAAGCAAATTGGACACTCTGGGCAGTCGCGTCTATGCCCAGCATCCTGCTGCAATGTCTTTTGGGATGCCCAGGCATAGACACAACTGCCCAGAGTGTCCCTGCCAGCCGATCTGCTTAGGAATGGAGCAGCACTTCCCCAGAACCGAAAGCACTGCTCACGCGGGGGAAGAGTTAATCCACACCCCAGACCTGGCCTGCGGGCCTTTGTTTGGAGACCCCTGATCTAGGGTCTAGAACGAGATTCCAGACCAGCAGGCATCAAACCCTTGGTCGGCTAGGAAAAGGCTTCCCATCGTGGGCAGTGCAACCTCCTCTGCCTGTCGCCCCAGCAGGCTTGGCGCCCCGATTTCAGGCTGGAAGCGACTGGCCACAATGACCTTCTGACAAGATCAGCTGGAAAGATAAGAAGTAACAGTGCCGAACAGTTAAGCACCGTGCACAATGGGCAGCCTTTTTTCCCCAACTGAGCAGTCCAGGCAGTTTGGAGACAGCTGATCTAGCCCATTCGCTGAAACACAATGCATGAAGGAAAACAGGGACTCACTCCACTCACCTCTCCAAGATGTTCCCAATATTCTGGAGAGAAACAAGAGAAAGAAGAGAAAACTCAGCACGTGACACACTGCAGAGAAAATCTTTCACAGCGCAATCCTAAAGGTGCGCAGCGTCGACGCAACGGGGTTGCCTCGGCGCTGCGCACCTAGCAATGACGCGAGGGTGTTGAGTGGCACCCCTGCAATGGCACTAAAGGCCCGCACCGTGCCGCCCTTGGGTCAGCCGAAGCCAGCCAGTGCAAGGGAGGCACCATGTTTGGACGGGGGAGGGAATGGGTGGGGGAGGGCTGCTCTGGGAGGGACGTGGGCCCGCCCCCCCCCCCCCCCCCCCCGGCAGGTGTGCTGGCCCAGAAAGGAGGCAAGCCTTGGAAGTGGCCATAAAGCCAAATCCAAGGCCTCATCCCAAGGCAGCGAGGCTGAATTTGGGCCGCGTGGTCTCCTCGGAGACCTATAGGAGAGGCTCCAGCCTGCTCCGTCAAGGTTTGTGCCCCAAACCTGGTAAAGGATTTGCTGGAGGATGCCCCAGGGTTTGGCCATAGCTAGGCCTGTTTGAAGGTTGGCCTTAGTAGCAGCAGGAGGAGGAGGCCTGCTAAAGGCACAAGAGTGCTGAGTCACTCAGCAGGTGTGAGCTAATTACATGCTGAGTGACTCCACACACAGGTGGCAATGGGTGTGGGTGATTAGCCAAGAGCCTGCCCAGCAACAGGCACTGATAGGTTGACCCGGGTATAAAGCTAGAGCACTTGCTGCCGGAACGTGGGGGTTGTTGGATGGAGAGCTGTTAAGCATTATGGCAGTCTGCAGAAAGATTGTGGCTGTGAGTTGCTTTGGTTCCCTGCATGGGACCCTTTGCTGAAAGCCTGTACTGAACGCTGTATCTACTGTAAATATACGCTTGGTGAAGGATCCTGCTGTCTGCGTTGGTTTGTCCTTGAAGCAAGCTGCCTTGCGCGGCTGCTCCAAACATTCCCTGGGAACGGTGCCAGCCATTACTTGCCGGAGCAGTGGGAGGGGGTCGGTTTACACTGTCGGCTTCCAAAATTCCTATTCCACATGCTCCTACCTTGCATAGGATGCAGAGCAGACCCCCTGGTCTCCCTGTTCTGGGGCAAGGTAGGATTGCACCCTCAGAGACAATTAAATCTGGCTAAGTGCTGCAACATCCCTACTGAAGGTCTACTTCTCATGCCCTGCCTTCTGACCCATCTACAGGTGAACTATGTTTCCTGGGCACCAGGCATAGGATGTTCTCAGTGGCAGTGCCACAAGCGTGCAGAATCCTTCCCGGGGACATCCAGTCAACCTGCTCCTTGTCTCCCTCTGAGCACAGACTGAAGACACGTCAACAGAGCAGCTGGTGGAGAATTTGGGGCTGCTATCCTAGTTAAACACTTACCTGGGAATAAGCCCTTTTATACCCAATGGGGCTCACTTCTGGGTAGACATGCATCGGATTCTGCTGTGGGTCTCATTCACCAACACTGCCTTTATGTCAGAACATAAGAAGAGCCCTGCTGGATCAGGCCAAAGGCCCATCTAATCCAGCTTCCTCTATCCCACAGTGGGCCACCAAGTGCCTCAGGGAGCACATGAGACAAGATGCTTGCATCCTGTTGCCACTCCCTTGCACCTGGCATTCTGAGGTAGTCTACTTCTACAATAAGGAGGTTATACCACCCTTCATGGCCTGTAGCCCACAATGGACTTTTCCTCCAGAAATCTGTCCAATCCCTTTCTAAAGACACCTAGGCCTGATACCATTAGCACCTTTTGTGTCAAGGAGTTCCACAGATTAATTACCCGCTGGGTAAAAAAGTATTTCCATTAATCCGTTCTAACTCTCCCAACACCCAATGTTCATGGATGTAACCCTTGTGCTGGTGTTGTGAGAGGGAAAAGAACATCCCTCTATCCACTCTATCCCTTGCATAATTTTGTATGTCTCAGTCATGTCCCTCCTTGGGTGCCTTTTTTCTAGGCTGAAGAGCCCCAAACGCTGCAGTCTTTCTTCATCAGGGAGGTGCCCCAGCCCAGTAATCATTTTCGGCACTCTCTTCTGCACCTTTTCCAGTTCCACTATGTCCTTTTTGAAATGCAGCAACTTATTAATTTATTTGAGAATAAATAAAAAACTGAATAGCAGAAAAATAGGAGTGCATCTATCAACTGAAGCAATACAAAGCACACCTCCATTAAGATTCACAGAGCAGCTTCCTCTCCTTGACCCCAGTTGTCCTGGAGGGGTGCACATGTGCCTGTTTTTACTCACCCCAAACCCCTCCCTGCCACAGATGCACTTCAGAGAGTCATGCCCTTCCCACATCTCCCAGCTTGCCCTCCAGGACATTCATAGCACAGACCAGGCTGGCAATTTCCTCTGCCCATAAATTGGACGAATGCAGCATTTGGCTCCTCCTTCATAAGTCTCTTGTTCATGACTTCCAGCTACCTTACAATGAGCATCCGGGGTGCACAAGGGGAGAACCCCCATACAGTCCGTCTTGCTCTTGAGAGCAGCACTACAGAGGAAGGGCTTAAAGGGGACTTGGCCTGTATTGCAGGTTCTCAGGAGAAAAAGCGGCTGAGATATAGAAAAAAGGGTGAATTATTGCTTTGACCTATGAACCACCCAAAGTGGCTGGTACAGTTTGAAAAAGGCAACAACAGGAGTAAGCAAGTGCGGTTTTTGATTCCTAAATACAGAAGAAGATAAGTGCTGGATACAGCCTTTCAGTGGTTTAATTCCCTAAAATCTTCATGTATAGGGGACGCCTGCCAATTTCAGCCATCAACAAGGTCAGACACTGACTTACCTGCAGGAGTTCATTCACTGACTGCTGCTGCTTCTCCTCCATCTCCCGGATGAGGCAGTCAAGAGAGGAGAGCTCCCCGGAAAGTCTGGTCAAGTTCTCCTCCCTCCTCCTTGCAATCTCCTTCTCCACCTCTTCCATCTTGGTCTGCAGAAGTTTCTCTTGTTCCTCCAGGAACTGGTGTAGTTGTCTGAATGCAGCTGATGTCTTCTTCTTCTCTGCTTCCATTTGCTTCTGCAACAGGACCATGGAAGAGGAGAAAAGCTGGTCAGTCCTGCAGAGGCAGGAGGCAGGTTAAGAGCACTCCACAGAAAGGACACTTGGGCCTTTTCGAATTGATTGTACCAGCATTAGTCAGGGGAAGCGTTAATGCTAACCTTAGATGAATATGAAGCTCAATCCATGAATATTTCCTGGGTGGGATTAGGTCACCCCAAATTCTCAACAATGCACAAACTGAGAGTCAGAGCTGCCTCACTTTACTGAGAGTGCAATCCTAACCTGGAGCTAGGCCGGCACAGTTAGGCCAGCAAAATTAGGTCAGCTGGCACAAGAGACACCGTAAAGTATGTTTGGACCACTCTTGGAATCCGAGGCCAGTACACAGACGGATGCTATCCCCCCTGATTCCGAGAGTGGTCCAATTGTGCTTTATGGTGGCCCTTGTGCTGGCCAAACCGTGCCGGCCTAACTCCAGGTTAGGATTGTGCCCCGAGTCTTCTGCATTTTACGTTCAGTTCTAGATATGTGATCATTTCCCAGTATCAATCAACAGTATTTATATACCACTTTTCAACATAAAGTTCACAAAGCAGTTTACAGGCAAATAATGAAGTTAAATGGCTCCCTGTCCCAAAAGGGCTCAATCTAAAAAAATGCAGAAACACCCCCAGCAACAGCCACTAGAAAAGACACTGTGCAGGGGTGAAGAGGGACAATGACTCTCCCCCTGCTAAATATAAGAGGAACACCACTTGCCCAGTTAGCAGGAGTTAGTTAATATGAATAACTAGGACTATTAACACTTACGAGCAAGGCTTGGCTTTCTCTCTCATTCTCTGCTTTATATACCAAAAGGGTTCCTCTCTCCTTCCTCAGGATCTCCAAGGAGAGACAGATCTGAGCCGGGAGAGAAAACAAAAATCTTCATTGCTAGTAATTGCTTTTTTCTCCTAAGACAATCCTGGCTTGGTTATTTTTTTTTATCCTTCTGTGCTATCATTTAGTGGTGTTTTTCTGCAAATTTCTCATTTAAAATTTGTCTTCCTTATGTTAATTGTAAACTACCATCAGCGCTATCTTTAGAATAGGAAGACATGGTAGAAGTTGAGTTAAGTAAGCAAGCAAGCAAGCAAATATCAGAGAGCCCAATCCAATCCCCAGCCAGCATCCTGAAGGGTCAGGGAAGAAGCTGGTTCCTTTACTCCAATTAAATGGTTCCCAATCCTTTTTGCACTGGGATCCCCTTTTTAAGTACAACCCCCCTAAGACCTAGGGGGGATCCCCCCTAAGAGCTAGGGCAGGAAGTGTGTCATTAAGCAGGAAGTGAGGCCATTGTTTTTAATCACTCTTTTTGAAATTCAAAAGAACTCCATATCCTTTTTAGAATTTTCTGAATGCTTTGTATCTAAGCGATGTTTGAGTTCAGTGATTGATTCAGCACTGAGAACAGCAGTGCACTTTGTGGCTTCTCTGTGCCATCGCCGATCAAAGTGGTAAAGCCAAAGTTTAGAAAGTCATCAGGGCATTTATGTTCCTCTTCCCTGTGTGCTGAGGCTCACCTAGGCATGCACATGGAAGGCGTGATGTGCCTGCTCGGAAAAAGACACGGGACAGGCTTCATCACACGCACCAAGACAAGCCCGTAGCAACGCTAATTTCCCTCGCGGCCACAAGCACTGAGGAGCTGGCAGCCAAAATGAGGCTTCCCAGATGGTGGTGCCAGGCTTTTTAAGGTGGCTGCCCCAAGCAATTCATGACCCCCTGAAAATAGGTTCCCTTCCGACCCCCAGGTCCCGACCCACTACCTTACAAGGCCATGCAAAGCCTCAACAGCCCCTTCTGGGCCGGATCCAACCACCCCTGGCCCCATTGCCACCCTCCACATGCCCTATTTCAAACCCTCTCCCTCTTTGGGAAGAGGCCCCCAAACTGTACCGCTTGACAAAATCCTCCAGCCCTGAGCCAGCCTGCACGCCTGGGTCCAGACCCTCCTTTGGAGCGCCCTGATGCGCAATGCTCTGGCTCAGGGCACAACGGGGAAAGCGGAGCCCCCACCTTGCACTCCTGGGCAGCCTCCTCCACGGGCACCACACTGTGCTTCAGAAGACTGCTCAGCTCCTTGGCGATCTGCACCATGTTGGCCAGCTGCTTGTTCGGCCTCAGCTTCTTCGCCTCCACCCGCTCCCTGCACTGGGGACAGGCGACGTCTTTGGGCGAGTCCCCCCCAGCTCTTGACGATGCAGCCGCGGCAGAAGTTGTGCCCGCAGTCCAGGGTCACCGGAGCCGTGAAATAATCCAGGCACACGAAGCACGTGATCTCGTCCTGCAGCCGCTTCCGATAGCTCTCCGCGGCCATGATGCCGCCTTCGCTGTGCCGCAGCTTGACTTTCACTTTCTTCTTCGCCGCCCACGCGGCCGCTGGGGGCGGGACTGGGCGTGCCGCTTTCGCAACGGGCTGGAAAGGCTCCGATGGCGGGGCTTGCGGGACAGTGGAGGGCATACCTGTGCCAGGAGCAGAGAGGAGACCTTCCTCCTCAAAAGGTCGTTTCTTGAAGAGTCTGGGCAAAAGCGGCGGAACGTAAGACTCCGCGGGGAGAACGCTGGGAGCGTTCTAGAAGGGAGCTGCTCCGCTCTACATTCCGCGCACGGGAATTGTGACCTCAGACGCACTGTATGCAGTCTGCACGAGCCCAGGAGTACCCTTTCGGCTTGCTCCCCGCTTTTGTGAATGGGCGCTGGGACTCTGCCCTGGCTCAGATAAAACCTTTCAGGTCTGTCCAAGCCATTAACGCGTATGGTGAGCGGCGCGAAGCCTCTCTTGACGCTGATTGATCTTGGCGCTGATTGATAAATGGAGCAAGAAGCAAGGCTGCCCCAAAGCCCTGAGAATTCCCCTGCGGCCCCCCCCCCGCCCCGCCAACACAGCAGGAAAAGGACTGAATTGAAAACTGCGTGACCGCCTGGAATCTGGACTCTGAACAAGGCTGGGATGTCCGAAGTTGAGTTCCTCATCCCTCCTGCTTTTATTCCGTGCATATGAGTTGTACAGTGAGTCCTCAGATGACATCTGTGCAGTCTGCACATGCCCAGAGGTAGTCTTTATGCTCACTTCCAGGACTGACCCCAATTTTTTAAATGGGTTCAGGAACTCTGCCATTATATAGAACTCCTGCTAACTGGGCAAGAGGCACTTTTTCAAGTGGTTTAGCAGGGGGAGAGTCATTGTCCCTCTTCACCCCTGCACAGTATCTTGTCTAGTGGCTGTTGCTGGTGGCGTTCTGCATTTTTTTTTTTTTTAGATTGTGAGCCCTTTTGGGACAGGGAGCCATTTAACATTATTATTGTTGTTGTTGTTAGCCTGAAAACCGCTTTGTGAACCTTGTGTTGAAAAGGGGTATATAAATACTTTGATTGATTATTCAAATCAGCCCTTCTTCAAGGCAAATCCAAAGGCACTGATGTGCGTGGTGTGAAGTGTGAAGCACGTCAGATCTGGACCCTGATTGATAAATGGGGCGAAGAGCATGTTCTGCATGGACTTACCCAAAAGCTGGAAGAATCCAAGTTTCCCCTCTTCCCTGCCTCCCACCCCATCAGGAAAAGGCCATCTCCCAATTCCCAATGTTAGTGTGATGGTCCTGTGATTGCAGCCTGGAAACATAAATGGCGCACAGCAGGAGTTGTCCCAGTGCATGATGGGAGCTCTGACCAGGGAAACATCTCCGAGCTGAAACGGGACACATTTGCACCTGGTGTCTGTGGCGCTGACGCATGGTCCTTTTAGCACACAGCTGTCAATTGGGTGACAAGCCTTCAGTGAAGGACATTTGCCTGCAGCTTTGTTGGGTCCACACATGTACAAGTTTCTCAAACTGGGGGTTTGGTGGATCGTGACCTGATGGTGGGTCATCATGATAGCCTCCAATGAAAACCCAAGAAATGGAAAGATCAAATAACTCATCACCTTAAGCCTTGAGGAAGTTCAAAAATCAGAGCGCTGCTAATTGCCCTGCCAACAACTGAGCTCCTGCTGTTTGCAAGCAGGGGCAAATATAGGGAGATAAATGTTTGAGCAGCTTTTTTTTTGGTGAGTGCTTTTTCCCATCAGTGACAGGTAGTGAGTGGGGGCAGGTAAAGGCTGGATCACATATCTAAGACCCTCAAACCTTGAGGCTATTCATTAGGGCTCATTATACAAGAAATGGATCAAATACATTTTTTTTGCAAATACTTTTAAATACTTTTTGCATTGTACTTTTTGCAAATACTTGTAAATAAATAAACATTTCTTTCTAGAGCACCTTTTTCAAGTCTTGTAAAGTTAGGTGGGTCTCAATAGAGTGTCCTTTTGAAAAGTGGGTCCCAGTGCTAAAACATTTGGGAACCTGTATCAGATGCCTTTGCTCTAATTGGGGTTGTGTTGCTGCCAGCCTTGTTGCTCAGAGCCCAACCTCCCATCCTTCCATTTTCAGCCAGAGGAGCCATCTCTATTATCATTGTTCATAAACGTAATCAAAATGTATGTAAGAGACACAAGAGGACAAATTTCCCATGGGAGTTCCATTGAAAGCCCCCACACACACACACACACACTCAGGGCGCAATCCAAACCTGTAGTTAGGCCGGCACAGAGGCCAACAAAGTTTGACCAGCACAAGGGCTACTGTAAAGTATGTTTAGACCACTCTCAGGGTCAGAGAGGCCAGCACACAGACATGCGCCATCCTTCCTGACTCCAAATGCGCTTTATGGTGGCCCTTGTGCCAGCCAAACTGTGCTGGCCTAACTTCAGGTTAGGATTGCGCCCTCAGACTGTCCACTGGCACATTCCTTCAGATGCTGGAACATGCAGCACAACCTCCTTAAGGCAGAGCTCCCCAAATTCTTATGGAGAGTTTGGGACACTGTAAGCAGTGGTGTCATCTAAATGATTTAAGAACAGGTACTCACTTTTGATTGGCATGTGTCGGGACCCGCCCACCGGAAGTGACGTCATAAGCCAGAAGTGATGTCGTAGCATGAAGTGACATGAAAAAAGCCCTTTTTGAGGCCTCAGATTATTTTAAACTGACCCAACAGTTGCAACAGTATTCCACAGCACCCCCAGAACATGTTAAGGAGGCCTGGCATCATGTTAAAACCCCAGACCAACTCATTTTTCAGTGGCAAGGAAAGGAAAGGCTCCGCTCGCTGCCTGCCTGCCTGCCTGGCTCTGAGAACATGCAGGCAACTCAAACATGCAGGAAATTCAAACATTGCAGAGGGCGGAGTCGACGAGTGGGCGGGCGAATGGACGGGGCCAGCTGTAATCCTAGAAACCGGTACTCGCGTACCCCCGCGTATCCCCTGCATGACATCACTGACTGTAAGTGTATGTGGGCGTGGGATGAAGGCAGCCACTTTTGGTCATGATCACATTTCTTAGCTATTCTGAGTTTTTGGGAACCCCACAGGGGAGTCCCCGAGACCCCCCCCCCCCCCCGGAGGCCAGTGATGCCAGGAGTAAGTACAAAAGCAGTTCATTTGTCCAGGGCAGCAGACAAATGTCGCTGCCTTTGCCATCACCCCACCCCTTTAAGGGGTCAGAAATAGGACTTCCCTTTAAGGGGGCAGAAATAGGACTTCCCAGGTTGAGGCATCATGGCACCCCAGTTTGGGAGCCTCTGCCTTGGGGGAGTCTCAGAACATGAGTAGACTCATGAGTAGAGCTGGGATTTCTATGTAATTACATATTTCACATGTTTTTTATGTATTTGTGTGTACATCTTACACATTCATAGTCATTTTACATAAAATTACACTTCAGCATTTTCTTCTTCGTGTGTGCATAAATTGCAGATTGTAAGTTTTTTGTTTCCCCGTGAAAAGCTATCTAATTTGAGAACTGCTCATCTTTTTATTCTTAAAATGAGAATATTCCAGTATCATTCAGCAAATGCTGTGCCATAGGGCAAAGAAACAAGTCACATCAATAACTCTGACATGAAGCATCCTCCTGTCAGAAATAGTTAACATGGCTGGTCACATGGATTACTGGTCACATGGATTACTGTTGTGATAAAATGGTAACATTATGTGGCGATTTTCCATCCAATTCTGAGGTGCTTCAGAGAGTCAGGGAACTGGCCAATCAGAGGGCCTGGGGTGGGGGGGCGGTGCCAGCTGAATCACCTCACCAACATGGCTTCAGGAAAGCAAGAACGGGAGAGCCCACTCTCTGAGGACATATCCCAAGGGAAAATTCCTTTTCTAAAATACACTCCAGTTATGTCACGTGATAGAGCAAGATAGTTCTCTGCTTACAAGAATATCCTGTCCGACTAATGTCAATCAATGACCCCAGAGAACTTGGAAAAACATATCCCTTGCTGCAAAGTTTAGTGAGCGAATGTCTGTGAGGGTGCAATCCGAACCTGGAGTTAGGCCAGAACAGTTAGGCCAGCACAGTTTGGCTGGCACAAGCGGGTCTGTACCACTCTTAGAGTCAGGGAGGATGGCACACGTCTGTGTTCTGGCCTCTCTGACTCTGAGAGTGGTCTAAATATACTGTACTTTATGGTGTTCTTCGGGCTGGCCAAACTTTGCTGGCCTAACTCCAGGTTCAGATTGCATCCTCACTGTAGTAATCAATAAAATATTAAATTGATATTATGTGATATTGCATATTTTTATGATTTTACATACTTTACTGCATATTTCACTGATTTTCACTACATATTTATGTACGTATTTCACTACATTATATTACATTAAAAAATCTCAGCTCTACTCATGAGGAAGACAGTCCATTCCAAGGAGTTTAGGGCTTAAGCACCTTAAGTCACTCCTGGATGCAAACTGCAAATGGATCTGTACCAGCTGCAGCTTCCAAAGGGTGTTCAAGAGTTGTTGTTCAGTCGCTAAGTTGTGTCCGACTCTTCGCGTCCCCCTGGACCACAGCACACCAGGCCTCCCTGTCCTCCATTAGCTTCCAGAGTTCACCCAATTTCATGTTCAGCGCTTCAGTGACACTATCTAACCATTTCATCCTCTGCCGCCCCCTTCTCCTTTTTCCTTCAATCTTTCCCAACATGAGGGTCTTTTCTAGAGTCCTCTCATCTCATGAAGTGGCCAAAGTAGTTGAGCTTCAGCTTCAGGATTTGTCCTTCCAGGGAGCAATCAGGACTGACTTCCTGTAGGATTGACCGACTGGATCTCCTTGCAGACTCTCAAGAGTCTTCTCCAACACCATAATTCAAAAGCATCTATTCTTCGGCGCTCTGCCTTTCTTATGGCCCAGCTCTTACAGCCATACATTGCTACTGGGAAAACCATAGCTTTGACTATGCAAACCTTTGTGGCAGGGTGATGTCTCAGCTTTTTATTAAGTTGTCTAGGTTCACCATAGCTTTTCTCCCAAGAAGTAAACATCTTTTAATTTCAGGGCCGCAGTCACCATCTGCGGTGATCTTGGAGCCCAGGGAAATAAAGTCTGTCACTGCTTCCATTTCTTCCCCTTCTATTTGCCAGGAAGTGATGGGAGTGGTTGCCATGATCTTAGTTTTTTTAAGACTAAGTAGTAGGAGTAGACCAAGTTCAAGAGTAGACCCAGGTAAAGCATGTCAGCATGCTGTGTGCCTCCGGCCTAGGGCTGACTGACCACTCAGGAGCTGCTCATGAATGACAACTGGGAGCCGGCCTCAGCCCTCAAAGAATGCAAGGGGGACAGAAGCAGTCGCAGACCTACCATTACGTTTGTGGGGCAATGGCCCCCGGGCACTGTGCTCCTGGGGTGGGAGGAAGGCAGCGATGAGGTGGTTCGCCTCTCTGAGGAACAAGCGGTTTTGGCCTGCCCTCCCTCCCTTGCCTCTGTATGGCTCCAAAATGGAGCCTGGTGTAGCATGTGGGTGGACTTCCTCTGTCCCTGAGGCCCGCTGGCTGGGTCTGCAACTGGGCATAAGGAGACAGGAGAGGACAGGCGGAGGAAAGGAACTTGAGAGGAAATAGGCAGAATGGAGATAAATGGAGATATGGAGGAGGAAAAGGTAGGCTGCAAGAAGACAGTTTGTGCAGCTGATGAGAAAGAAGCAGGAGTCATGAGGTGAAGGAAGGAAACCTAAAGGTGGACTCATGAAGGCTGGTAGGGAAAGGGGAGGGGAAGAGCTTGGCCACTTCTTTTCTGAAGGCATTTCTTCAAGTAAACAAATTGGGCCAGTATGCTGGAATTCTGAAGAGAAATTTATATTTAAAAGTCATATGTCAATACATGAAAAACACGCAAATAGTGTTCATATACATTATACAATAGAGTGAACCGAGGCTCTCTTTAAAAGATCATCTTAGTTGCCAATGAAAAGGCCCCTTCACACCACAATGGATATCACAGCGTTTCAAACCCTAAATGCACTGGTGCCGCTTGAAGAAATGAGTTCCAAAGGGAAGAGGGAACTCTGGGAAAGGGAAAGAAACAGCAGGTTCCATTTTATTTGTTTTCCAGGCTGTGGTGGGGAGTGAGAGCCTGTCTCGTTTGACTGGGTCTTCCCCGGCAAAGTCCCTTCATTAGCAGCCGATTCTTGCTTTGCAAATTTTTCCCCCTTACTTTTCCACAACTGTAGTTGTGGAGAGGGGTGAGGATGGCTCTTTGACAAATACAAGGCTCAGCCAATCAGCACCACAATCAGTCCTCTGAAAACAGAAGGGGAGGGAGTCATTTCATGACAGACACAAGTGCTAGCCAATCAGTGCTGGGCAAATACAGCTTCAATACAAACATTTTTCAAAATTTTGCAACTTGGGCCAGTCCTAAGCAAAAGAATGAATGTATTTCTCTGCACTCCTTGACTGACCCAGGGGCAATCCTAACTGGAGTTAGGCTAGCAAAATTTGGCTAGCACAAGGGACACCATAAAGTACGTTTGGACCACTCTTGGAGTCAGAGGCCAGCACACAGACGTGCGCCATCCTCCCTGACTCTGAGAGTGATCCAAACACGATTTACGGTGGCGTTTGTGCTAGCCAAATATTGCTGGCCTAACTGTGCCAGCCTAACTCCAGGTTAGGATTTCGCCCTCAGGGGGATAGTGTCAGTTGGGCTTTGCCAGTTAGAAAAAATGAAGGGAAGAAACTCTCACAGAAGCTTGGAGTTCCTGAGTACATGTAGAGTTGTTCTCCTGAAATAGCATCAAAAAATGTCACTCGGCCCCCAGCACAGTTGAGAATCACCCGGATCCGCTTGAGCTCCCCATTCAGGGACAGGGGAGTGAAGTCAGGAGGATTAAAAACACAGTATTCGCCTCCCCAATACCCCATAGCCCAGACCCCTTCGTCAGGTCTATAAGGAAACTTGTCCTTTCTTTTCACAGGCATTCTGGCAACCCCCACAGCCCATTCTCCTCCATTTCCCACAACAACTTCCCAGAAATGTCTGCCTGCGGTGAATCGCTCAAAGCCCAGCACAAAAGGGTAGAAGCCAAATCTCTCAGGATTGCAGGGCAGCTCTTCACATTCGACTCCCCATCTCACGCTTTTGTAGTCCTCAGACAGGAAGAGTTCGGGATGAGCCATGTCTGGATCCAGAGTCACACATGCTGTTGGGGGGGTGGTGGAGGGAAAGAGAAGCAGAGTTCAGCTGGGAGACGGACTAACCGACATCGCCTGATTGTTAACTGCCTCGATATACAGCTTTGATATGGTGGGATATAAATCTCTATAATGAATGAATGAAACAGATGAGCCTGGAAACACAACCTGAATTTCCCTCTACTTTTGACGGTGAGGCCTGGTGGTGGTGAGCGAGGGGCACCCTGGGGCTTGTTCAGTAGTGAACTTTTTTATTTGGGGCTGCAGTTTGTAGTTTAAGTATCTGCGGTCTTGTGCTGTCTCATAAACAAGAAAACTGGGGTAAACATTTTTAAATCATTTAAAAATGTTTTCAAAGATACAGGGGATCCCACAGACGACGGCGAGTGCTCCTCACATTCCAAAAGCCAGCAAATAAAAATGTTGAAGGCCAGTCAGTTCTGAGGGCATAACGACAAGGCCAACTACAGGGCCTGGCAGGGGGGACCCCAATGGAGGAGGGTCAAGGCCTCACAGCGCCAACTCATGGGGTCCCCCCTGCTGCATTCAGGGGCGAAATGCTCCTCTCTTTTCTAAGCAGGAACTCTGGCAGCAGGGCTCAGGCACCGCAATCTCTGGGCTGAGGCACGGCAGAGAGAGAGGAGCTGGGCCTGGCTAGGATGCCCACTTCCCCTCATCCCAGGAGAATCAGGCGGTCTAGGAGTCAGTTGGGCCTCTGCAGGGTCTTACAATTTCCGTGGCTTTGATTTCCTTGTCTGAGCTTCTCTGTGGGTTTCACACACACACACACACACACACACACACACACACACACACACACAGTCTTATCATAACTGTTTGAACAAAGAAAAGACATTTTAAAAATACAGAGTAGTAAGATTAAAAACCCTTTCATGGATCACTGCCTTGTCGTGGCGAAGGGGCTTGAG
>JAJKFI010000183.1:495032-517565 GCA_029204185.1 Lerista edwardsae | reverse complement strand
GCGAACTCCGGAGGCTAGTGGAGGACAGGGAGGCCTGGCGTGCTGTGATCCATGGGGTCGCGAAGAGTCGGACACGACTGAGCGACTGAACAACAACAACAACAACAACAACAACAACAACAAGATTAAAAAGGACAAATTATCCCTCCCTGCTCTCCCTCTGGAATGGGGTGTCTTTGACCAGATAGCTGAGATCACAGTTGACAAGACAAGAAGACTGCCTTGTATCCAGCCTCGGGTTTTTCCCTCCATATCGCTGGCATCACCCTGCACCAGATAGTCTTCTAGACTTCCTGCTCATCTCAATAGAGGGTGTGCCTGAATCCTCAGGGGAAAAAGGCAACCCACGCTGGTTGAAAAAATTCTTCTCTCATCAAGCTAACCCTGGATACAGTTACTTATTCGGAATATTTATCTCCTTTTTTAGCTGCAGTGGGGAAAAAGGTAAAAGCATTTTGCTCTCCTGCTTCCTAAGAAACTTAGCAAAAGGAGAGAAGAGCATTCCCACTCCCTTGACACTTCCTGTGTGAACTGGACTTTTGTGGCTTCCTGGGAGACTCCAGGAGGTCAAAAAACAGCCTTCTGGTTATGCCCTTGCAATGGTCTGGACTGGGAACAACATCTCTGCAACACCTGGAAGCACTGACAGCCCTGCCGAAGCCCTGTTTGTGCTGCAAGGGATCTGTCCTCCCCTTTTCTGTCATGCCAGATTGGAATCGGCACCATCATCCACTGACTGACATGTCTTTTCAGATCAGGCTTCCAACATGGAACAATCATTATTAAATATGGATCAGAGGGGTGCAATGATAACAGGCACCTCAGTTTTAGGCTTGCCACCTTTGAAGTAAGAGAGTTTACCACAGCTGAAGGAACCCAAAAAGGTATCAAAGGTCTTTCCACACTGTACTGAGGCCTAATCCTAGTGGGGGAGTGAGCAGCACTTAAAGGGACAGCCTAATCCTACCTAACTCCTATGCTTCAGACATACAAAATTATGCATGGAAGCGATTGAGTTGATAGAGGGAAGTTCTTTTCCCTCTCTCACAATACCAGAACCAGGGGGCATCCACTGAAATTGAGTGGATAGAAGGTTGGGAGTTCAAGACTGAGCGACCGAGTGAGCTCCTGTTGCTTGTCCCAGTTCCTGCCAACCTAGAAGTTCAAAAGCACCTGAAAATGCAAGTACATAATTAGGTACCACTTCAGTGGGAAGGTAACAGTGTTTTGTGCGCTACGGCGTATAGTCATGCCGGCCACATGACCATGGAAGCTTGTCCTCGGACAAATGCCGGCTCTTAGGCTTAGAAACAGAGATGAGCACTGCCCCCTACCATCGGTCACGACTAGACCATTTGGTCGTGGGGAAACCTTTACGTTTTTAATAGGTGTCCCAGTATCCATGATACCAAATCAGTGGCACACCTGTATTTCATAACTGGAACAATGCAGTTTGGGTTTGGAGCCCCTCCTGGACTAAGAAAGATTTGGGCTGATTCAGCACTACTGAATGAGAAGCGCTGGATCATTTGTGAGCTGCTCTGGTCGTTGAACATAACGATACGGTGTAAGTTTTCAAAAACCAACAAATATTGAGAACTAGAGAAAACCGAAGTTGATATTGTCATGAAACTGGTCCCTCCTTCTTTCCAACGACTGCCAATTAAGCCGTTCATAGCTCCTGAGAAAAATCCAATGAAAAACAACTTCCTGACAAGTCTCCCACCCCACTTTCTAGCCTTCATCCAATTCCACAATTTACCTTCTTGAAGCTGAAGTCCAGATACCAAAGAGTCTGGGGAAGAAAAGGGAACAGAGATGAAGTATCACATCACTGTGCTTAGAAAACATGTTCTGGAACAAAAATCAGCTGGTAACTTGGTAGCACCTGATTTTTCTTAATTCAGAAAATTCCCAACTTTCTTAGTTGGGAAAGACATGGGGGGAAGAACTATAAATTCTTGAGATGGTTACACTCGTCTTCTCTTAATGGACATTTATTTAACAAACCCAATTATATCTTTGCTAGACTTAAAAAAAAAAAACACAACCAAGAGGAAAATGCTCTGGGCCAGTGATGGCAAACCTATGACAGGCGTTTCAAAGGCGACATGCCACAATGTTTTGGGTGACACGCCAGCATTCGCCAACACACAACAATTGAGGTTTTTTGTAGTGATTTGATTTTTTTTGTAATGATTTGATGTTCTTAATATAATGGATATAGGGACGTGGTGGCTCTGCATGTTAAACCGCCGAGCTGTTGACCGGAAGGTTGGCAGTTCGAGACCACGCAATGGAGTGAGCTCCCGTTGTTTGTCCCAGCTCCTGCCAACGTAGCAATTTGAAAGAACCAAAAAAATGCGAGTAGATAAATAGGGACCACTTCGGTGGGAAGGTAATGGCGTTCCGTGCGCTACAGCGTATAGTCATGCTGGCCACATGACCATGGGAACTTGTGCTCGGACAAACGCCGGCTCTACAGGCTTAGAAACAGAGATGAGCACCGCCCCCTATAGTCACTCATGACTAGACCATTCGGTCGTGGGGAAACCTTTACTTTTATAAAATGGATAGCCCCACACATGATTGGACTGTATTTTTAAAAACTAAATGAATATGTATATAATTGTTTCTCTTTTGTTGGGGGGGTGGGGAGTGACACAGCAGCAAAGTCAGGTTAAGCATTTTTGACATGCCAAACCCAAAAGATTCGCCAAAACCCAAAAGTTTGGAGAAGCATGCTCTAAATCTGGCTATTTTTGGAAGTCTAAAGGGAGAAACATAAGTAACTCAGCACACACGTCCCTCCGTATCTGCAGTGGTTATCCCCCCTTCCACTAATATGGGGAAACCCTATATAAATAAGTAATACTCCCTTATAAAAACATTAACCCTTCCCTGCCTCCTGGCTAGAACTAATGCTGGCTTCCAGATGGTCTCACAAGGGCTTTCATGCAGTGAAACAAAGCAAGCAACCACATCCAGGCCCGCAGGATGTCTTCATGACCTATGTTTCTCAAATTCCTGATTCATTTCCAAATCAGTGCGCGAGTCATTGACACACGTGACTCAAGCGTACACGAGTCAGCAAAACACTTGTTTTCACGACTCAGACTTGAGTCGCATGAATCGAGTTCCCATCCCTATAGTCATTTTTACCTTGGAATTGCTTGATGAGGGCCTCCAGAAAGGGATTTATGTCACAGAAGTCATGGACCTTCCACTTCAGTGCAGCAGGAAATGCCATAGGTTTCTCAGATGACTCTATCTTGCACCTAGTGGAGAGATGCAATGTCAAGTCTCCATCCATCCCATCCCAAGTGCAATGAAGGAAAGGAATGAGGAGGAATCTCAGCTACCTGGGGCTGTGGAGCCACCATCGCCTTAACACCTCCCCCATGTCAGACACAATAACAGCAGATACAACAGAATATACTTTGCTGCAAAGTCTTTTATGAGCAATTTCCTTGTAGTTAACTAAGCTTGCCTTTGAGACAGCTATTGCATGAACCAGCAGCTGGCTGCTGGCTATTTCAGGCAGGGACATGCCCCGACGCTGTGTGCCGGTGAGGCACCCAGCACCATGGAGTCCGGTGACCTGGAAGTGATGTAATACTTCCGGGTTGCTCAGGGCTCTGGACATGACTGGAACCTCATTCTAGTCGCACCGGGAGCCTTTCTGAGACCTGCAGAGGCCATACACAGTCTCAGAACCACCACTATCACCCTGAGAATGCCAGGTGTAAGGGAGTGGCAACAGGATGCAAGTATCTAGTTGTCTTATGTACTCCCTGAGGCATCTGGTGGGCCAATGTGAGATACAGGAAGCTGGACTAGATGGGCCTTTGGCCTGATCTGGTGGGGATCTTCTTAAGTTCTTAGGTGTTTAAGCGACACTGCCAGTTTTTGCTGAAAACCGGTAGTGCTGTTTAATCACCTGCGGGGCTGGTGGTTTTCTGTACAGGCGGCATGTGGCCTCTGTGGGCCTCAGAAAGGCTCCAGACTCGACTAAAGGAACATCTCCAGTCACGTCTGGAGCTGAGGTCGGGGAGTTCAGGTGAGGCTCAGCCTCCCCCGACCACACATTCCTGATCTCTGATAGCTAAAGTAAGCCAGCAGCAGGGACAAGGGTGGATGGGCTGAACAAGGTGGGAAAGGGAGGAGTGGTATAGTCCCATCCGGTCAAGCTGTTTGATATATGTGACTGCATTTGGGAAAATGTTACAGATCTGTACTTTTTATAGGATACTATGCTTTTAATGTGTATATGCTTTTAATAATGATTATTCAATGGGGCTTACTCCCGGGTAAGTGTGGATAGGATTGCAATCTTTGGGATGTTGGAGATTAAAAAAAAAAAAAAAACAGATCAGCAACTGCTTGGGAGGGTTAGGAAGTTCTTCTTTATTTTAAATAAGTTGTTATGCATTTTATAGGGGGGGGACATTTTCTTGCTTGATGATGTCACTTATGCCATGACATCACTTCCAGTGGGTCCAACAGATTATCATTCTAAAAAGTGGGTCTCGGGGCTAAAAAGTTTGAGAACCACAGTCTTAAAATTGGTTTCATTTTAAGTCATGTTGCTTAAAGTTGCAGTTTCCAAGAAAACTATCAACTTGCTGAACTTATATAACATTTTTCAACAGCAATAGTTCACAAAGCACTGTGCTTAGGCTGCCACAAAGGACTGTGGTTAGGCTGCCACAGTTAGGCCAGCAAAGTTTGACTGGCACAAGGGACACCATAAAGTATATTTGGACCACTCTCGGAGTTTGAGAGGCCAGCACAAATGTGCACCATCCTCCCTGACTCACAAGACTGGTCCAAATGCGCTTTACGGTGGCCCTTGCGCTGACAAAACTTTGCTGGCCTAACTCCAGGTTAGGATTGCGTTCTAAATCAATATACAATAAAGTTCTCTGTCTGCAAAGGGCTCACAGTCTAAAAAAACCTAGAGAAGAGACACCATCACTGGAAAAGACACCATACTGGGCTGAAGAGGGACAGTTGCTCTCCCCCTGCTCAATAACAGAGGACACCATTAAAAGGTGCCTCTCTGCCCAGTTAGCAGGGGATGCCCAGCTAGCAGGAGTGACCTAGAATAGGCCATTCCCTGAATTGTAAAGCATGAAAGTAAAAGTGAGTTCCACTCACCTCTCCAAGACATTTCCAATATTCTAGAGAGAAAGAAGAGAAAACTCAGTACCTGCCATAGTGCAAAGAACATCTTTATGCAACAATGAAATCTAGCTAAGTGCTGAAATGTCCCTATCAGAGACTGAATGATGTGGCCAGAAAGGGATTCTGGGTCATTCAGGGGAATGAAAGGCCAAGGGTCAAGTCCCCTAGTTCTAAGGCACCTGAGTAAGTTCACAAAGAATTGCCTCCTTTTTATCCCTCCCTGGCTCAAGGATGTCAGCATTTTTCCATGTTGCTCTGCATCTTAAGGTCCACTTGAAACTGGAAGTTTGCAGAAAAGTTGCTTAAACTTCTGAAACGTTGCTGAAAACCTGCACAAGGTTAGAAAAACAGAAAGATCTCAACCTTCATACAGAACAGCCAAACGGTGTGGAAACTGACTGCTTGTCTGAGTCAAGGAGGATGGTGCACATCTGTGTGCCGGCCTCTCTGATTCCGAGAGTGGTCCAAACCTCCTTTACGGTGTCCCTTGTGCTGGCCAAACTTTGCCAGCCTAACTCCAGGTTAGGATTGTGCTCTGATTGTTCTTCAACGTTGCTGTAGTAAAGCCTCAGTTGTGGGGGTCACAGCAACCTATGGGAATGAAAAAGGTGGAAGGCCACTGGACCCGAGCACTACCAGGTAAAGGGGGAGGCATCTGGTGGACCCCTTCAGGTACCAGGAAACGGTGTCCCAGTTCTGAGCAATTGTGCTAAAACAGCTCTCCTAATGACAGCTCCTAATGACAGCAGTAGCTCTCTGTAGTAAGAATATTTGGTTAAAGTGAACAGTGCTGGAGAGGGCATGATGGAAGAGGAGCAAGGGCAGCAATGGGGGTGGGCGGATAGGGTTCCAGGGGGAGGGAGAAGATCCCCAGCCTTATGCTTTATTTATTGGAATCATGGCATGAAACAGGTTGAAGACCACGGGCTTATTTATTTGAAGAATTTATACCCCACTTTTCCCATGCTGAAGCAAATATCCAAGGCAGCTTAAAGCTTAACCAATAGATAAAGAAGAGGATTGAGCATATATGTTTGGAAAAGTACCAGGTATGTACCAGGAACAGTACCAGGTACCAGATGCTTGAAGTAGATGGCAAAAGGGTATAAAAATTTTGCTTTTTGGCTCCTGCTCCTGATTTGGGACCCCAGCATCTCATTAATAAGCATTAAAAATACTCAGCTCTCTAACTGGGTGTGTTCAACCGGCTCCACACACCAGGGTAAAGAATTTGCTGTCTCCCCCTTCGTCCCACCTTAGTTTCCCAGGTGTACACAACACGAAGATCTACTTCACATTCTCTCATTTGTGACCCAGCTGAAGTGCGTTTCCTGGGTACCAAGCACAGGACTTTCTCAGTGGCAGCACCACAAGTGTACAGATCCCTCTCCAAGGACATCCATCAGACCCACTTCTCGTCTCCTTCTGAGCGCACATGGAAGACACAACTCTTCCACAGAGCAATTGGAGAAAACCTTGGCCCTCATTCGCAAACAGACTGTCTTTTACTGCTCCCCTTTCACCCATGAAAATACAGGCATGCCCCAGTATCTGCTAGGGTTCTGTTTCAGATTCCACCGTGGATACCTGAAACTATGGATACTGGGGACACCTTTTTAAAGATAAGGGAACATCAGCAGAGGCAGATCTAAGGGAGGGCAGAGCTCTAGGTTTTGCAAGAAGCCTTACCTTGCAGTGGAAATCACTCCTCTCCTGCACCGTTTTAGCCAATCCTCACAGGGAAAAGCAACATCTTAGCGTTGCTTACTGGCTACCCCAGCAAGGGAGAAGTAAAGAGGGATTTACATGACAGGGTAAGGCTTCTTGCAACACTTAGAGCTTTGCCCTCCCTGTAGATCCGCCTCTGAACATCAGTGGTTTTGCTGCAACAAGGTAAAAAAAGATAGATTTGTTTAATGTTCCTTTGTCTTTTTAATAGGAGTCCCAGTATCCACGGCATCCATGGATAAGTGAAACCGTGGATAGCAAACAGTGGGTACCAGGGCACAACTGTATTCTTATACAATATTATGAATCTTTGAAATTATTACTTGCAGTACCAACATTAACATCGGTAGCTGACATAGGAAGACGATACAGCTTGCATGTATTACATGAATAAAATAACAACAAACCTTAATAGCAGAAACACAGGCATGCATATATAGATCAAAACAATACAAAGAACTCCTCCATTCAAATGTGCAGTGCAGCATCTTCTCCTTAGCCCCAGTTCCTCCCAGAGATGCACATGAGCCTGTTTTTACTGCCCTGGAACACTCAAGAGAGTCGAGCCTTCCACGTCTCCCATCTTGCTCTGCAGTGTATTCTGCAGCAGAGAGCAGGCTGGGAATTTCTGCTGCCCAAGAACTAGACCAGATGGCAACATGAAGATTGCACCTGGCTCTTCAGGCAAAAGCCTCTTCATCATAATTTCCAGCATCCTTACAATGAACAGCCACTTTTACAATGATAAACTTGTACATTTTTACAATGAGAAATTTTTACAATGAAGAAAGACTGCAGCATTTGGGGCTCTTCAGTCTAGAAAAAAGGCGCCTGAGAGGGGACATGATTGAGACATACAAAATAATGCACGAAAGGGATAGAGTCGATAGAGGGATGTTCTTTTCCCTCTCTCAAAACACCAGAACCAGGGGGCATCCGCTAAAACTGAGGGTTGGGAGAGTAAGAACAGATAAAAGGAAGTACTTTTTTACCCAGTGGGGAGTTAATCTGTGGAACTCTTTGCCACAGGAGGTGGTGATGGCATCTGGTCTAGATGCCTTTAAGAGGGGATTGGGCGGATTTCTGGAAGTCCATCGTGGGCTATAGGCAATGATGGGTTGTAACCTCCTTACATTAGTAGTAGGCTACTTCAGAGTACTGGGTGCAAGGGAGTGGCAACAGGATCCAAGCATCTTGTTGTCTCATGCCTCCCTGGGGCACCTGGTGGGGCCACTGTGAGATACAGGAAGCTGGACTAGATGGGCCTTTGGCCTGATCCAGCAGGGCTCTTCTGATGTTCTTATAAACTTCGATAAAGGCAACATCAGGAGCCACTCAATGTCCTTCTTGCCTGGGAATAGGCTCGTGCAGTTGTTAATTCCCGAACTCCTAAGAAGACCCTTCACAATTAAGGTCATTCATTGGTTTAATTCCCTGAAAGTCTTTGTGTATGGGGGACGCCTGCCAAATCCAGCCATTAAAGGGGCCTTATCTAAGGCCACTGACTTACCTGCAGGAGGTCATTCATTGACTGCTGCTGCTTCTCCTCCAGCTCCTGGATGAGGCTGTCAAGGGAGGAGACCTCTGCAGAAAGAGTGGCGCTTCGCTTTGCAATCGCCTTCTTCACGTCTTCCATGCGGGCCAGCAGAGGTTTCTCTTCTTCTTCCAGAAACCGGTGCAGTCGTCTGAAGGCAGCTGCTGTCTTCTCCCTCTCCGCTTCAATTTGCTCCTGCAACAGGAACATGGAAGAGGTTAGACTTGCCGTGTCAGAGGGCAAGTATCCATAGAAAGGGCACTTGGGCCTTTTGAACAGATTGTGGGCACAATCCTAACCAAACCAGCTTTCCTGCACTGGGGTAAGGACAACGCAGCTCCGAGGTAAGGGAACAAACATTTCCTTACCTCGAGGAGACCTTTGTGATGACTACTCCACTGCAGAATGCAGCACATGCCCCATTGGCACAGCTATGTCAATGCTGGAAAGTGGGTTAGGATTGCCCCCTAAATCAGCAATGATCAGGGGAAGAGTTAAGGACCAGACTTAAGAGCGCAATCCTAAACTGGAGTCAGGCCGGCATAAACTAAGCCAGCAAAGTTTGGCCAGCACAAGGGCCACCATAAAGTGTGTTTGGACCACTCTTGGAGTCAGGGAGGATGACGCACATCTGTGTGTTGTTGCCTCTGACTCTGAGAGTGTTCCATACATACTTTACGGTGGCCCTTATGCTGGCCAAACTTTGCTGGCTTAGTTTATGCCGGCCTAACTCCAGTTTAGGACTGTACCCTTAGGTGAATCTGAACTTCAAACCATGAATATTTCCCGGGTGAGATTAGGTCATCCCAAATTCCCAGTAATGCCCAGCCTGAGGTTTGGAGCTGTAGCATGGCTTCCAAGTCTTCTGCATTTTACATTCAGTTCCAGATAGGTGTTCCATTTCCCAATATGAATCATAATTAGTATCACCAACACTTACAAGCAAGTCCTGGCTTTCTTTCTCATCCTTAGCTGTATATACCGAAACGTTTTCTCTCTCCTTCCTCAGGTTCTCCAAGGAGCGACTGATCTGATCCTGGAGAGAAAACAGAAATCCCCATTTTTCCTAACTTCCTGACATTGTTGTTGTTGTTTCTTCTTCTGTGCTATAGGTTAAGTGCAGAGGTGTAGCTATAGTGATGCGAGGGGGGGGTGCAATTGCACCAGGCAACAAGCTAAGCTTGACACTACTGGCCAAAATTGTGAAAGCCTTGGTATGTATGAATAATACCATCATGTTACACATCATTGGAAAGATAATTTAATGCAGGATGCAATGAAACAAACCAGAATGTAAAACCTTTACTCTATCAAACATTAGGTAAAAAAAAAACCCTGAAAAAAATACAACTGTCATGTAAAAATTGGAGTTTGTTAAAATTGGTTTTATTAAGAATAATACTGTCGTATTATATATCATTTGATGTGGAATTCCATGCAGAACACAATGAAATAAACTGGAGTGTAATATCTTCATTTGATCAAGAGTTACAGCCAAAACCCCAAAGAAAAGAAAACTACAATTGTGACATAACTTCCTGTTGTGATGTCACTTCTGGGACAATGTTTTGCCCTCTGCACTGGGTTACACTATTGTTAGCTACACACCTAGGTTAGTGCTGATTTTCTCATTTTAAACTTGCATTTTACACCGCATTTATAGCAATTGAAAATTGCCTTCAGCACCTTAATTAGAGTAGAAAGGGAATCTTGCTCCCCAAGTTATGTATTGCAGTCTTTGGACTCTCCCCAGCCCCTTTGAGTTTTCATCCTATTGAAGCCTATCAAATGCTTAGAGAGGGCCCCAGATCCAGGCTGTGCTAACACCCCTGCAGTGGTGTTCCTTGAGGGGGTGCAAAATGCTCCGTTTTGCAGGAGCCTGAGCTCCTGGGTAAGGCAGCCCCACCCCCTCCCCTTCAAAGCCATTCATGGCTCGCAGAGCAAAGCCTCAAGCCAGTTCTCCAAGTCACAAATGGCTGTGAAGGCGAGGGGCCATTTTACCCAGGAGCTCAGGCTGCCGCAAAACGTAGCATTTTGCCCCGCTCTAGGAACGCCACTACCCCTGCCCCACCTCCATAGGGAGGCACAGTCCCCTCCAGCACAGTGCCAAACCCTACTTCTGGCGCACCGTTTACACACGGAATGTGGCTCAGGGCACTCAGTTTGGATTTGCCTCCAGATCTTCTTCCAGAGCTCCTGATCAAGGGGCTGGAGCCGAGGCGAGGGTCGCTTCAGTCTCCTTCCCCACTTCCGAAGTCACCTTCCTCGCCCCCCCCCGCGACCACCAAAGGAAGGTCCCCAAATACCCTCCAAGTCCCCCACCTTGTACTCTTTGGCGGCCTCCTCCATGGTCACCACGTGGTGCTCGGTGTGCTCCAGGGACGTGTCGCACACCAGGCAAATGGAGGACTGGTCGTCCTGGCAGTAGAGCTTCAGGGGCTCCTGGTGCCGCTCGCAGATGGCCGAGTCCTGCCTCGGAAGCCCGCTCAGCTCCCTGACGAGCTCGGTCACGCTGGCCAGCTGCTTGTTCGGCTTGATGTTGCCCGTCTTCACCCGCTCCTTGCACTGGGGACAGGGCTTTACGGCGCGGGAGGGCGATTTCCCCCAGCACTTGACCGTGCAGGCGCGGCAGAAGTTGTGCCCGCAGTCCAGCAGGACGGGGTCCGCGAAGAAGTCCAGGCAGACGGCGCAAGTGACTTCGTCCTTCAGCCTCTTCCTGCAGTCCTCCGCGGCCATCGCGCCTAGAACCCGCCAAGGCTGCAGCCTCGCTTTCGCTTTCTCCTCGTCCCCTCCCACCCGGCAGCTCTTCGCTGCAATCGGAACTGGGCGGCTCTCTCGCTGCACGTGCTGAAGACGAAGGATCGGCGTGGAGGACTGGCGGGGACGTGCAGCTCCTGTCTTGCCCCCAGGACCGGAGAGCTCGGCTGAAAAGTGTGTGCGAGCGGGTGGAGCCTGAACAATGCCGGAAGCTCAGGGGAGAGGCTTCTTTCTTATCCCTCCTGCATTGCTTTTGATCTGTGCACCTGAAATGTGAAAGCGAGCCCTTGGCTGGGAAAACGCAGTCCTCTGCACATGCTCAGAAGTATACATACTCTCGCATACATAAAGATGCATACTCTCAAGGCAGAACGCAGCTATTGTGACTGCTGTGGGCCCAATCCTATCCAACGTTGATTCAGAGCACAATCCTAACCTGGAGTTAGGCTGGCATAGTTAGGCCAGCAAAGATTGGCTGGCACAAGGGACACTGTAAAGTATGTTTGGGCCACTCTTGGAGAGAGAGGCCAGCAAACAGACATAGGCCATCCTCCCCAACTCCGACACTGGTTCAAACACACTGTATGGTGGCCCTGGTGCCGCAAAACTTTGCTGGCTTAATTGTACCGGCCTAACTCCAGGTTAGGATTGTGCCTCAATAACAATGCAGCACCAAGGTGAGGGAGAAAAAATTTCCCTCTCCTTGAGGAAGCCCCCATGACTGCCCTTCCATCACAGGATGCAGCACACCCAAGATGGTTAGATAACAGGAGATGACATGACATCATTTTCTTGAAGCCATGAGTATACTAATATGGCTGACTCAGATCTTTCCCGCCGAGGATTGCCGCAAATTCACTAATAAAACTCTCCCTGCACGTGTGTAAAAGTTAATATCTACCTCTTTAATAATGCCTGCGTGTTCTGCATACGGGTGCGCGAATCGCTGTACAAAAAATGGGATTTAATTTCCACAGAAAGATTCATGTATTCACATTACATTGGTTCAATAAAACGACCGTTCACTGAGTGCATTATTTTTGAAGCTGTGTAATTTCTTGTTGTTCCTAGCAGTCTTATTCACCATTTTCTGACACCCACTGTTAATGGTCTAGAAGGTAAAAAAAAATATTTTCCCCCTCCTTTCCCCCCCTTCCCGTTTACACCTTTTTTCCCACCTTCCATTTTCTAGTGTAATGTTTTTGAAATTCTGAACATTAACAGAATTTGTTTTATGGGGAGGGGTGAGTGTAGAAGTTTAAAAAAAAACTCTTAATAGTCTAGAAGTAAAAAAGAATTACTCTCATATTGACAACTACTTGTGTTATGAAGAGATTTTAATGAAATTTTCCTATATATTTATCTAATTTTTGCCCACCCTCCCCTTTTTTTTCTTTCCTTCCCATTCACACTTTATTTTTGGTTGTGTAGATTTCAAAAAAATGAGTCTGTGAAAACAGTGCAATCCGAGTTTAAATAGACAGCAAGTAGCATTTCGTCAGGTATGTTCAGTAATATAATTATGAGGAATTTAACCTTGTAATTGCATATTAAATCATAATAAGGTTACCAATAATGTGTCTACACGTTCACATTTTTATTTTCGTGTTTTTATTTCAGGAGTAAACTATTCAGTCCTAAACAGTACAAGCAAAGCAATCTGAAATGCTTGGAATAAGGATTGTTTTGAGTACGCCAACATGGCTGCTAAGCCCGCCCCCTGGCCTCACTTGGCTCCTATTTCTTCTTAAGGCATGTCCTCTCCTGTTATCTAACCTTCTTGAGCACACCCCATTGGCATGGCATGGCTGCCTCAGTCATGGAAAGTTGGAAAGCAGGGCCGGCCTTAAGCCAATGTGACCAATGTCATCACATTGGGCCCGCGCTTTGGGGGGCCCCTGCACCAGTGCAGTGAGCATATTGCTCGCTGCTGCAGTCAGGATCTCTCAGGATTGTTGTAGGTCAGTGGGGCCAGCAGAGCAGCTTTACCTTGGGCCCTCTCACCACAAAATCCTGTCATCATCTAGGAGCATCATCAAAATCCTCTCATCATCCTGTCACCACCATCTTTTTCCAGGGGCTGCACTTTGTGTGTGGCACCACAAGTGCTCTTCTTGGTGAGGTGGAGACCCTGTGGGGAGCCCCACAGGAATGCTCCACATTAAGCCTCGCAGCTCCTAGAGCCGGCCCTGTTGGGAAGGATTGGGCCCTGTGTCTCCTGTTATACATTTCTCTACCTATAAGCCTACCACTTTTTAAGATGCTCCTCCATTGATGTCCTGCATGTTTGCCTTTCTCCTCTGAGCCTTGCCAAGGGGCCTCCCTGGATCAGGAAAAGCTCTGAAAGGCTCCACAGCACTGCCATTTTGCCATTGCCCTGCCTGTGTATGGTACTTTCTCCTCCCTTTCCTCCCCAAACTCTAAAAAGGACACTAGTACTTACAGCAGTGTTATTCAAACTGTGGGGAAAAGGCAACCACTTCTGGCTGAGAACGGAGGGAATTCCTCCCTCATCCATGTGAGTCAGGTTGCAGTAATTTATTTGGAATATTTATCTCCTCTTTCAGCTGCTCAACAGACAGTGTCTGCTCAGTGTCAGTGTCAACAGACACCCGTAAAAGCTTTTTTTCCTGGTCTGCTTCTTAAGGAAGTCAGCAAAGGGAGAGAGGTGGGCAAAAGAGCAGCGCAGTCCTGCTTCCTTGACACTTCCTGTGTGAACTGGACTCTTGTGACTCTGAGGGGAGTCAAAGAACTCGAGCAATAGCCCCCCCTGGTAGTGCCTGCAAGGACCTGGACTGGGAACAGCATCACTGCACACCAGCCCTGGAGCCAAGACTTTGCCAGCCCTGCGGAGGCCCCATTTGTGCTGCAAGGGAGTCTGTCCTCATTTACAGTGAGTCAGGAAAAACAAACACACCTTTAAAAAACAGAGGAAGGGGAAAATGCAGGGCCCTAAAGCACTTGGGGTACTGAGCTTGCGAGTCCAGAGTCTAGACCAGCCATGGAGGACTTGGAGTTGCTTTCCTGGGTGTTGAGAGGCACAATGACAATTCACAACCCCCCATCCCAGCAGCCGCTCTCTCCGAGCGATGCTGTGCACATTCACAAACACCCCTCGATTTCCCTCGTTTACATCTCCTGCGCTGGGAGGCAGGGGTCCTGCAGGGCGGTCAGGCCAGATCACAGTTCTGCCTGCGAGGCTGCACCTATGACAGTTCATTTGGACACACAGCTCACTTCTTCATGGTGCCATCTGGAAACGGTGATACATTCCTGAAAAGCACAGCCTTGGCAGCCCAAGAGCCATGCCCAACTAATGGGCACTAAGAACATAAGAAGAGCCCTGCTGGATCAGGCCAAAGGCCCATCTAGTCCAGCTCCCTGCAACTCACAGTGGCCCACCAGAAGCCTCAGGGAGCACATGAGACAACAAAATGCCTGCATCCTGTTTCCACTCCCCTGCATCTAGCATTCTAAGGTAGCCTACTATTAACATAAGGAGGTTGCACAACCCCGATGGACGTTTCCTCCAGAAATCTGTCCAATCCCCTTTTAAAGGCACCCAGGCCAGATGCCATCACCACCTCCTGTGGCAAGGAGTTCCACAGATTAATTACCTGCTGGGTAAAATAGTATTTCCTTTTATCTGTTCTCACTCTCCCAACCATTTTAATGGATGTCCCCTGGTTCTGGTGTTGTGAGAGAGGGACAAGAACATCCCTCTGTCGACTCTATCCCTCCAGTGCATAATTTTGTATGTCTCAATCAAGTCCCCCCTCAGGCACCTTTTTTCTAGGCTGAAGAGCCCCCAACGCTGTAGCCTTTCCTCATAAGGGAGGTGCATCAGCCCCATAATAATTTTTGTCGTTCTCTTCTGCACTTTTCCCCCTTTGTCCTTTTTGAGATGTGGAGACCAGAACTGTAAACATCTCCCAGCCCAAACAGGATACATGGTGCTAGTGCATAACTGTTAATTAGTGACAAGGACTTCGAAGCTTTGTTGGGTCCGGATGCACAACTTCTATCATAGTGCTTCTCAAACTGTGGGTTGGCACCCACTTGGTGGACTGTGGCCCAATTTCTGGGGGCCTCCATTGAAAATATGGGTGATGGAAAGATAACTACAGATGGCCCTCAGGATCCTATTCCAGAACAAAATCTGTGGCTATTTAAAGTCACAGATTTGGGCCACCCTGGCCCCTCTAAACCTGATCAGCTGCAATGGTAGAGCTGCTGTTGCGCCAGCAGGCCGCATGATGCGCTAGGGCAGTGTTTCTCAAGCTGTGGGTCAGGACCCACTTGGTGAGTCGCAATTTGTTGTCAGGTTACGGAAAGCTGGGAGCAGCCATCTTGGAAACTGCAGACCTAACTTTTGCTGTCTTCCATTTCTGAGTTTGACTTTTCAAGGTGTTTTTTCTTCAACGTTTTGTTTTCAGTTCAGTACTTTTACCTAATATTTTGTCCTTTGTGTCAGGGATGCCTCATGGTTGGCTGCAGTCCAAGGATGTCAGTTTGCATTCCAGGAATGGTATTTGATTATGTCGCAATGATGGCCAATGGAGGAACTCTGGAGAAACGCTGCATGCGCTCAAAGGCATTCTTGCTCTGCCCAGGTGCCAGGGCTGAGTTCGGGCAAGAATAGTTCGGGCAAGAGACACTCTGCTAGGCAGGATCAACACACACAGCAGCTGCAGCCACTGCAGACTTGAGCAGAGTGATGTGATTTAACACTTACAGCCCTATCCTGAGCTGACCAGCTCCCATAGGAGCAGCGGTAGCAAAATGGCTACTGCTGCATCCTGGAGGCTCCTCAGGAGAAGGGGACATTTGTCCTTTGGGGAAAGCCCCACTGCCTGCAATGGGGCTCCTTGGCTTGCTGGTGGTGAACTGAGCAGCCCCATGTCAGGCTGCCCAGGCAAGGCGAGGGGATAATACCCGGCAGTGGAAGCTACCACTAGGTCCCACCCACTCACAGGCCACCTCCTCCCCTCCGTCCACCCAGTTCCTCTCCCTGTCCCAAATGGTCTTACCAATGGCTGGCGCTGACACTTTGAGCTGGAGGTACTGTATTGGAAAAGGCAGGAGATACCCCGAGGAGATAGGGAATGGTATCAGCAGTGGCCCCTTGTCCAAATCAGGCAGGAAGTATGAGGTTAATCCCAGAGCTTCTGCAAGCTGCAGGAACACAGCTGCAGCCTAGGTAGGCTGATGAGGGCCCTGGCTAGGAAGGGTGATTAGCACAGGTGAAGATGGGTGTGGCTGATGAGTTAGAACCTGCCCAGCAACAGACACCGATTGGCCTGCCTCAGGATAAAGTTGGAGGCAGGAGCTGCAGTAAGGTGGCAGGTGCAGGTTGGAAAGTGGCTGACTGAAGGACTGTTGGATGGATGGACTGGATATGGTTACTGGAACAGTGAGTAGCTGGAAAAGGTGCAGAAGAGAGCAACAAAAATGATTATGGGGCTGAGGCACCTCCCTTATGAAGAAAGACTGCAGCGTTTGGGGCTCTTCAGTCTAGAAAAAAGGCGCCTGAGCCTTTTGTATTATTGAGACATACAAAATCATGCATGGAAGGGATAGAGTCGATAGAGGAATGTTCTTTTCCCTCTCTCAAAACACCAGAACCAGGGGGCATCTGCTAAAACTGAGGGTTGGGAGAGTTAAAACAGATAAAAGGAAGTACTTTTTTACCCAGCGGGTAGTTAATCTGTGGAACTCTTTGCCACAGGAGGTGGTGATGGCATCTGGTCTTGATGCCTTTAAGAGGGGATTGGACAGATTTCTGGAGGAAAGGTCCATCGTGGGCTATAGGCAATGATGGATTGTGCAACCTCCTTACAAAGATGGTGGGCTACTGGTATCGGGTGCAAGGGAGTGGCAACAGGATGCAAGCATTTTGTTGTCTCATGCCTCCCTGGGGCACCTGGTGTGAGATACAGGAAGCTGGACTAGATGGGCCTTTGGCCTGATCCAGCAGGGCTCTTCTTATGTTCTTATGGTGCCTGGGTTGTGGACTTTTTGTGTGGCTGCCACACCCCTGGAGCCACCAAGTGGAGGAGGCAGGTGTGGCTTAGGTAAGCTGACTGCCTATTGTTTGGTGGTGAGGTTTTGTGGTGCCAAGTTGTACCTAGGGTGTTGTTCTGAGCATTTGAGGATAGAAGGGAAGCTGATTAGCCTAGTGTGGGCATAAGGTTTCAGGAAGTAAAGGGAATTTGGCACAGCACAGCCTGGCTGGGAGGAAGAGGGTGTTTGGCTGGTGATGAGGGCAGCCTGGAGGAGGATGGCCAGCTGGTGAATCCAAGCAAGGCTGCTGGAAGAGAGGAGGACCAGCGGGGAAAGGAACCCCCTACCTCTCGCCTACCTCTGAGGCTGCTTAAAGGGGAAGCCAGTCAGACTAGCGTGGGCATCAGGGTCCTCAGGAAGGCCCAGCTGGGAGTTTCCGGGACAGGTACGCATGTTCCGCCGGCAGTAGGACCTCCCGGCTTGGGCTCTTAGGCTGCAATCCTGTACACACTTTCCTGGGAGTAAGGCCCACAGAACACACTTCTAAGGAGACATGCATAGGATTGCACCCTGAACCATTTCTATAGTATTTTTTGAGTGTGCACAGTGTTTTCACATGTATTATCTTGACTCAATTAAAACTATTAAAAACTATCCTATATATCTTTTATTAACAAAGAAAAATAAAACTTGAACACATAGAATTACCTATAAATTACTGCAAGCATACAGTAATACATCATTTTCATAAAAAATGAGCATCCACTTCAGTCTTCATAAAAAGGTAAAGGTTTCCCCATGACCGAATGGTCTAGTCGTGACTCGTGACCGACTGTAGAGGGCGGAGCTAATCTCCATTTCTAAGCCTGTAGAGCCGGCGTTTTGTCCGAGGACAAGCTTCTGTGGTCATGTGGCCGGCTTGACTCTACGCCATAGCGCACAGAACGCTGTTACCTTCCCACCAAAGTGGTCCCTATTTATCTACTTGCATTTAGGTGCTTTCGAACTGCTAAGTTGACAGGAGCTGGGACAAGCAATGGGAGCTCGCTCCGTCGCACAGCCTTGAACTCCCAACCTTGCGGTCAAAAGCCCAGCAGCAGCGGTTTAACCCGCTGCGCCACCACGTCCTAAACTGAGTTAGGCTGCCATAAACTAAGCCAACAAAGTTTGGCCAGCACAAGGGCCACCATAAAGTATATTTGGACCACACTCGGAGTCAGGGAGGCCAGCACACAAGACATGTGCCATCCTCCCTGACTCCGAGAGTTGCTTAACTTTGTGCGTTTGGAGTTAATTTGGGAATGGATAATTAATTTGGGAATGGATAATCTTTTGACCTTTGTTTCTCAGAGTTCATCTTGCATCCTGGCATTTACTGCTGTAGGCTTGTGTGTTGCTTGATTTTTAGAGTACATGATACTAATATAACCATGAATAAAGTAAAATAAAGAGGGAGCTTTACTGGTAATACTCACCACCTCATTTTAGCCTCCCCTCCATGCTAGAAGGCGTGGGGAGAACTGGGGAGAAGCTGGCATAGATCCCATAGGACAGGCACAGGGTTCAACACAGCATAAGGGGGGGAAATGGTGTCTTTGCCCTGAGGTGACCTCCAGCCTACACCTCACCTGCTCTGAGTACAGGCTACTGTGGCCCTGCAGGGCAGGTTAGGATTGTACCCTAACAGTTTATCCTTTGTGCACATTTCCCTGCTCCTTTTCCCCCTTAATTTGAATCCAGCTGCGGTTGTGGGTGAAGATGCTTTTTGACTGATACAAAGGTCAGCCACCTCAAGCAGGACTCTGAAAACAGGAGGCGGGGAATTGTTTCATGAAGGACACAAGGGCTAGCCAATCAGGGCTGCACAAATACCTCTTCAATGCAAACACTACAGAAAGTGTTGTGTCTCCAGCCAGCCCCAAGCAAAATGCTGAGAGCGCACTCCTCTGCTGGGCTTAGGATGCAGCCCTGCTGAGCTATCCCTGCTGTGCCGGCGCTGCTTAGGATTGGGCTGCCCAGGTGTTTCAGTGGAGGGGCCAGGGACAGCTCTCTATGCACTCCTTGAGGGGCTCAGGACAAGAGCTTTAGGTGGGCTTTTTCAGTCACATAAAAGAAAGGGAGGAGGGTCTCTCCACAGAAAGAGGCATCTGAGAATATATAGAGTTTTGCTCCGGTGTCAGCATCGAAAAAGGCCACTCGCCCCCCAGCATAGTTCAGAGTCACTCGGATCTTCTTCGGCTGCTGGCTCAGGAACAGTAAAAGGTCATCTGGGAGAAGAGAAACTCTGTACTCCCCACCCCACATCCCCACATCCCAGATCCCTCCCTCAGGACTACCCTTTCTTCTCATGGACTTCCTGGCAACCCCCACAGACCATTCTCCCTCACTCCCCACAGCGACCTCCCAGAAGTGTCTGCCTGAAGTAAATCCCTCCCGGCCCAGCACAAAAGCATAGGTGACAAATCTCTTAGGATTCTTGGGCAGAGCTTGACGTTCGTCTCCCCGTCTCACACTCTTGCCATCCTCAGACAGGACGAGTCGGGGATGGGCCGTGTCTGGATCCAGAATCACATTCGCTGTTGGGGTGGAGGGAAAGGAGGAAAGAGAAGAGAAGCAGAGTCAATTGGGAGATCCTAACATTGTTAATTGCCTTGATTACGCATTTTTGGTGTGGTGAAAATCTCTATAATAAATGAATGAATCATGAGCCTGGAAACTAAACCTGGCTTCACTTTTGGAGGTGGGGAGCCAGAGGCATGGGGGGAGGCAAATGTGCGGGGTGCTGACTGCCGCAGGGCTCAGCAGCACAGAAAAACCAGTGCGCTTTTCAGCCCTCTGCTGGATTGCTCCTAAATGGAGCGATTCTGGGCGCTGGGAGGTGTGGCCAGGCGATGCACGGGGGCAGGGCAGCCACACTGGGGGACACAGTGATGTCCACTGGCACGCTGGGAGCCGAGAAAGGCTCTGTGAGAAGCAGTGCCTGGTGGTGATGAGCAATGGGCACCGTGGGGATTGTTCAGCTGTGGGTGTTAACTGTGCTGCACTTTTAGTTTTCCCGATCTCAGCTGTCTTGTGCTGCCCAATGAACAAGAAAATTGGGCTACATATATTTTTAAAAAGGTTTCAAATATATACACAGGGATCCTAAAGACAATGGTAAGTTGTCATCGTCATCCCCCATCCAAGAGCCAGAAAACACAAATGCTGAGGGCAGGTTGGTTCTGAGGGCTTCATGACAAGGCCGACTGCAGAGCCTGGACTTCTCATTGGGGGTGGGTGGGGCTGGACTGATGCCTCACACTGCCAACTCCTGGGCTGCTCCTGCTGCACATAGAGCCGAAACACTCCTCCCCTCCTTGCCAAGCGGTGGCATCAGGGCTCAGACACCGCAAGCTCTGGGCTGAGGTGGCTCACAGAGAGAGGGGCTGGGCCTGGCTACTATACCCACATCCCCTCACCCCAGAAGAACCAGGCAGCCTGGGAGTCAGTTGGGCCTCTGCTGGACCTATGTGAGAACTGTCCTGGGTTTGCTTCCCCTGTCTGAGCTTCTCCTCAGAGAAAGTGTTCTTCACAACAATTTTACAAAAGAGAAGAAGAAGAAACGGAAAAAAGGAGGGCTAGAACATATTAGACGAGGGCAAACTATAAGAAAAAAAACCCCAAGCTATAGAGACACAGTGGACAGACAGAAGACACATCACACAAACACAAGAGAACTTTCTTCTCAAACACAGACAGCCCAATCCTATCCAAATTTCCAGCTCCACTACCATTGCAATACAGCCCCAAGCTAAGGGAACAAATGTTGCCTTCCTTTGAGGAGGCCTCTATGACTGCTCAGGAAAAAAGCAGTCACATCAGCACTGGAAAGGATTAGGTCCTAAGGCTAAAATCCACCCAACTTTTACATGGCAAAAGAACAAAATAAATAGAGATGGAATCCTAACTTTTATGGAATCCATTTTAGAGCTGGAACAATGCAGAAACTGGGTTTGGAGCAGCTTAGCTTAGGGAAGGAAAGGAAAAGAAAATTCCCTCATCTTTTAGAGTTCAGAGACGTTAAAAACACTGAGGGCACAATCCTAACCTGGAGTTAGGCCTGCACAATTAGGCCAGCAAAGTTTGACTGACAAAAGGTCCACCTTAAAGCACATTTGGACCACTTTAGGGTGCTGCATATCTGTGTGCTGGCCTCTGACGCCGAGAGTGGTCCAAACATACTTTATGGTGTCCTTTGTGCCAGCCAAACTCGGCTGGTCTAACTGTGCAGGCCAAGCTCCAGGTTAGGATTGTGCTCTGAAGGATGAGGTGTAAATTTTCAAAGATGAACAAGGATGAGAGCTAGAGGAAGGCAAAGTTGACACTGGCATGAAACCTCTTTTTTCTCAGTCGATGAAGCCATTTGTGGCCCCTGACAAAAATCCAATGAAAAACAATTCCCCATCCCCTTGATGACCTTTGTCTTCCATCCGATCCCACCATTTACCTTCTTGAAGCTGAAGTCCAGATGCCAGAGAGTCTGTGGAAGAAAAGGAAGCAGAGATTTAGGGCCAATCCTACCCAGCTTTCCATGTTTCTTCCCTTACCTCAGAGCTGCATTACAGCGGCATCAGCACTGGTAAGTCGGACAGAATTGGGCCCTGAGCATCACACCACTGTGCTTATAACAAATACTGTGCAGAAAAAAATAGGTTGATAACTTGAGGGCAGCTAATTTTTCACAATGTAGGGAAAGACACGGGACTAAATTTTGGGCAATGCCACAAATATGCTCCCATAATAAACATGTAGCCTTCCCATGCGCACTGGAGGGGGCACCTTGGACACGCCAATGGAGGTAAGAAGGTGTGGAAGGGAGGACAGGCTGAGCAGACGGGGAAAGGGGACAATGGAAAGGGGCAGGTACGGGGTTAGGTGGGTTTGGCAGCAGCTGAATCCTAACCCTCCTCCTGGGCCCGATCTAGCATGCTAGGATAAAGCAAACGTGGCGATTTTGCTGGCAGAAGGCCAACTAGACACTCCTTCTAGACACCGTAAACGCAATTTACAGTGGCCCTTGTGCCGGCCAAACTTTGCTAGTTTGGCAAAGTTTGGAAGAGTGCAGGATAGCACTCTCGGAACTGTTCCACACCCGTATCTTCACCCATGTAATCTCCAGAATAAAATCCTTGTAGCCATTCATCTTTACCTTGGAACTGCTTCATGACGCCCTCCAGAAAGGGATTTATGTCACAGAAGTCATGGATCTTCCACTTCAGTGCAGCAGGAAATGCCACCGGATTCTCAAAGGACTCCTCCTTGCACCTGGCGGGGAGAGATCATGT
>JAJKFI010000183.1:425525-465032 GCA_029204185.1 Lerista edwardsae | reverse complement strand
CTCAAGCCCCTTCGCCACGACAAGGCAGTGATCCATGAAAGGGAAAGTGGTGTTGAGCCTGCGCCAACTCAATGATGTGTGTCAGCCTCCAATGCCAGTTCCTATCCCCGCTCAGACTGGCACAGGTGAGTGTTGCAACAGGCGGCACTGGGAGTAGGAAAGGGTGGCGCTAGGGCATTCCAGGGTGGAGAGGGTGCAATCCTGGGCTGGGCAGAATGGAAGGAAGATCAGGCCTAGGAGGGGGTCGGAGTTGGTGGCAGCAGCACACACCGTATCCTAACCCCTGCTCTCAGGGCTGAAAGTCATACCTGGGCAGCTCAGATTTGTGCCAGCTAAATAGGTGACACAGATCCCAACAGCCCCATATAAGGCAGGCCGGAGTGTTATGCAGGGTAAAGGGAAAAACATCCCCCGAGGTGACATCCAACAGCCTGCGGTGAATACAGTGCAGGGTTAGGATTGTGCTCTGAGATGCACAAAAAGGGAGAGGTTTTGCTTTGACTTGTGACCTTCCCAAAGACAGGGGATACATTTGGAAACCTGGATAAAGGCAACATCAGGAGCGAGGGCAATTGTTGATCCCTGAATGCAGAAGACGATCCTTGATGGAACTGGTCATTCATTGCTTAATCCCCCAAAATCTTCATGTTGGAGGACACCTGACAAATTCAGCCACTCACAAGCTCAGACAGGGACTTACCTGCAGGAGCTCATTCCCTGACTGCTGCTGCTTCTCCTCCAGCTCCCGGATGAGACTGTCAAGGGAGGAGAGCTCTGCAGCAAGGCTGGCCTGGTGCTCGTCCCTTCGCCTTGCAATCTCCTTCTCCACCTCCTCCATCTGGGCCTGCAGAAGTTTCTCCTGTTCCTCCAGAAACTGGCGCAGTCGACTGAAGGCCGCTGCTGTCTTCTCCCTCTCGGCTTGCACCGTCTCCTGCGACAGGAGCACAGAAGAGCAAAAAAGCAGGTCAATCCTGCAGTGTCAGAGGGCAGGTTAAGAGGACTCCATAGAAGTGGAAATCCTGGGCAGCGCCATCAAGTCCACAGGGTGTGGTATAACGGCTGCCACAGGCATAGGTGAGGGAGCTGGGCATGCCGCAGAAAAAAGCGGCACGGAATTGGGCTCTCCCACCTGCCCTTACCTTCTTTACGCTCCAAAATGGAGAGATTCTGGAAGCAGGGGGCATAGCGGGGCTGCGTGGAGGGGGGGCAGTGACGTCGTTGTCACCACCCTGCCCCAAGCACAATCGGAGCCTGCTCTGGCTCCGATCCTGTATGGAATGAGGTCACCCCAAATTCTCAGCATTGCACAGTCCGAGGATCAGAGCTACCTCATCAGGCAGTTCCGTATTTTACGCTCAGTTCCAGAATCGTGTTCATTTCCCGATATGAGTAATTACGACTAATACTTACAAGCAGGTCTTGGCTCTCTTTCTCATTCTCTGCTTTGTACAACAAAATGTGGTCTCTCTCCTTCCTCAGGCTCTCCAGGGAGCGACTGATCTGATCCTGGAGGAAAAAAATAAATAGAAGTCTCAGCTTGAGTTCTGTTTCCTCCAAATCTCCTGGCTTTATTTTTTTCCTTCTGTGCTATAGTTTAGTGCTGCTTGAGAGCCTCATTTTAAACTTGTAATTCATGTTGGTTTTACATTAACAGCAAATGGTCTTCAGCACAGTTTTTAGGGTATACCACCTAACTTGATAAGTAATGAGAATGGAGACACAGAAACAGGCAAATTGGCCCGAGCCCTTTCACGTTTCCATCTTATTCGCGCATAAAAGCCACATAAAAAGCCACTTGCGCATAAAAGCCACATTCGCGCATAAAAGCCACAGCGTCTTACGCAGGGCCCCAGATCCAGGCTGGGTAAAGCATATTTTCCGCTGCCTCCACCAAAGCGTCCGCACCCTGCGTCTGGAGCAGATTCACACACCGGATCTGACTCCGGGCACCGAATATTAATGCAGCGATTTCCATCAAGAATTTCTTCCGGACCTTCTGACCAGGCGCTGGGGCGGAGTCTCCTCCCCCTGCCCCGTGACCTAACCAACGAGGTCCCCAAATACACGCCGGGGAATGGAGAGAGCTGCCCCCACCTTACACTCCTGGGCAGCCTCGTCCACGGGCACCACGTGGTGCGCTCGGTGCTCCTTGGCCCGGTCGCAGACCACGCAGATCAGGGCTTCGTCGTCCCGGCAGAAGAGCTTCAGGGGCTCCTGGTGACGCTCGCAGGCCGCGTCCCCCGCTGATTCCTGCCTCGGAAGCTCGCTCAGCTCCTTGACCGCCTCGACCATGTTGCCCAGCTGCCGGTTCGGCCTCAGGTTGCCGGGCTGGACCCGCTCCCTGCACTGGGGACAGGCGGCGTCTGCGGGCGACTCCCCCCAGCTCTCGGCGATGCAGGCGCGGCAGAAGTTGTGCCCGCAGTCCAGGGTCACCGGAGCCGTGAAGAAGTCCAGGCAGACGGAGCAAGTCCCCTCGTCCTGCAGCCGCTTCCTGCAACTCTCCGCCGCCATCGCTCCTGCAGCTCGCCAAAGCCGCCAGCTTAGTTTCGCTTTCCCCTCTTCCCCGCCCAGTCGGCAGCTGTTTTCTGGTGGCGGAACTGGGCTGTTCCCTTCCTCGAAATGCTGGGAGGACTTGTGGGGAGGGATGCGAAGTGCCTGCCTGCCTGTCCCCAGGACCAGAGAGTTCCTCCTGAAAGGGGAGAGGGGGAGTGTGTGGTGTGTGCATCTGGAAGCGGAGCTTCTTAGCCCTCCTGTTTTTATGCGGCCCCGGAAAAAGAGAGCAACAATCAATCAATCAAAGTACTTATATACCGCTTTTCAACACGAAGTTCACAAAGCGGTTTACAGGCAAATAGTAATAATAATAATAAAGTTAAATGGCTCCCTGTCCCAAAAGGGCTCACAATCTAAAAAAAGGCAGACCACCAGCAACAGCCACTAGAAAGACTGTGCAGGGGTGAAGAGGGACAGTTACTATCCCCCTGCTAAATATAAGAGGAGCACCACTTGAAAAAGTGCCTCTTGTCCAGTTAGCAACAAAAATGATTACGGGGCTGGGGTACCTCCCTTATGAAAAATACTGCAGCGTTTGGGCCTCTTCAGCCTCGAAAAAAGGCGCCTGATGGGGGACATAAGAAGAGCCCTGCTGGATCAGGCCGAAGGCCCATCTAGTCCAGCTTCCCGTATCTCACAGCGGCCCACCAGGTGCCCCAGGGAGGCACGAGACAACAAGATGCTTGCATCCTGTTGCCACTCGCTTGCACCCGGTACTCTGAAGTAGCCCACCACCTTTGTAAGGAGGTTGCACAATCCATCATTGCCTATAGCCCACGATGGACCTTTCCGCCAGAAATCCGTCCAATCCCCTCTTAAAGGGACATGATTTAGATGTATGAAATTATGCGTGGGAGGAGGGATAGAGTCGATAGACAGATATTCTTTTTCCTCTCTCACAACACAAGAACCAGAGGACGTCCATTGAAATGAGTGTTGGGAGAGTGAGAACAGATAAAAGGAAATACATTTTTACCCAGCGGGTAATTAAGCTATGGAACCCCTTAACACAGGAGGTGGTGATGGCATCTGGCCTAGCTGCGTTTAAAAGGGGATTGGACAGATTTCTAGAGGAATAGTCAATCATGGGCTATAGGCCATGAAGGGTGGTGCAACCTCCTCAACGTTAGTAGTAGGCTACTTCAGAATGCCAGGTGCAGGGGAGTGGCAACAGGATGCAGGCATCCTGTTGTCTCATGTGCTCCCTGAGGCATCTGGTGGGCCACTGTGAGATACAGGAAGCTGGACTAGATGAGTCTTTGGCCTGATCCAGCAGGGCTTTTGTTCTTATGCTTATTAGTGTGTTTTGTAATATTTATGTATATAGTACTATTTTTTCCTTTGTTTTGTGTTTTATTCACTAATGAAGAAGAAGGGGGAATCACCTAGGGTCCTCTAAAAAAAACCTCTTGCGGATTCTCAGGAAGGACACTCATCCCCAGAAGAGTGTCGATGATTCTGAATATTCTGGCAGAATATTTTCAGCCAGATTCCTGAAATCGACAAGAGGCTTGTGAGTTGAAGGGTCTGCTTCCTCAATGAGATGGATGAGTCCATGACTGGGGATCTGGGGATCTTTCACTACACAGTCCATCTGCTTGCAGGGCAGGTGCTGAGATGAGCCTTCCTATGTATAGTAGGTGTGCAGCAGAAAAAGCAGAGAGAAGGGCAGGGGCAGGTTAGAATTGGAGTCTGGAATTAGAGTCAGAAAAGGGCTCTTGTCACAGCCATGCTGTGTGGTAGCAAGTGGTCACTGCATCTCAGTTAACTATCTGCTTGCTTGAGAATTAAGTACACAAGAAAAGCCTTGCTGGATCAGGCCAAGGGCCCATCTAGTCCAGCTTCCTGTATCTCACAGTGGCCCACCAGATGCCTCAGGGAGCACATAAGGCAATAAGATGCCTGCATCCCATTGCCACTCTCCTGCATCTGGCATTCTGAGGTAAATTTTGAGGTAAACACACTGGTGGCCAGTCAAGATTCTCCACAGCATTTCTTTTTGACAGCCACCAGAACCAGGCACTCCTCTTCAAACATGTACTCACGGGAACATAGGAACAGCATCATTGGATCAGGCCAAAGGCCCATCTAGTCCAGCTTCCAGTGTCTCACCGTGGCCCACCAGGAGCCTCAGGGAGCACACAAGACAACCAGATATCTGCATCTCATTGCTACTCCTCTGCGTCTGGTATTCTAAGGTAGCCTATTACCCTTGCACAACCCCCAAGGAAGACATCAGACTGGTTGGGGTTTAACTTTATTAAACACAAGTGTAAATCATGAAACCTACTGAACCCCCATCCCTCCCTCCCCAGTCTGAGTTAAGCAAAACAACTGCCATCCATGGCCAATTCGGATGACAGGAAAAAAATTCCTACCCAGCCCTCATGATGAGCGACCAGCTAATCTGGCAGAAGATTTAGCCGAGAGGGTTAATGCCTCCGTTTGCCCGAAGATAACAACTAAAGATCTCAAGGTCGTGAGCTCGAGACTCCTGGAAGTCTGTGTGAGCGGCAGACCTTGCAAACTGCGGCTGATTAAAAAGCTGAGTTTCAGCTGCCCGTGGGAGGAGTGTGCTGAACGCAGCTGCTTCTCTGGTGAGAGCAGGGAAGCCGTTTATCAGCCAGCAGACGACAAACGGGTGGCTAAAGAAAGAAGGCTAAATCCAGAAAGAAAGATCTGTTTGAATGTGGTTCTTGAAAGATAGAACATTCTGTAAATTGTAAAAACCTTCGGGTTTGTGAAAAAGTCTGCCTATGTAAACCGCCTTGAGTTGTAATCATTAGAGAGATCTAGTGACTTTAAGAAAGGCGGTATATAAATACATGTATTATTATTATTATTATAATCTCACACTGGACATACCCGTCATAGCATGTAACCTGTGATGGAAGTTTCCTCCATAAATCTGTCCAATCCCCTATTAAAGGCATCTAGTCCAGCTGCCATCACCACATCTTGTGGCAAGGAGTTCTACAGACTAATTACATGCTGGATAAAGAAATATTTTCTTTTGTTTGTTCTAACTCTCCTAAGACTCAGCTTTAGAGGATGTCCCCTGGTTCTGGTATTGTGTGAGAGGGAAAAGAGATTCTATCTACTCCATCCATCCCTTGCATAATTTTGTATGTCTCAATCATGTTCCCCCTCAGGCGCCTTCTTTCTAGACTAAAGAGCCCCAAAGCTGTAACCTTTCCTCATAAGAGAGGTGACCCAGCCCGGTAATCGTTTTCATTTATGGTTCCTGTACTTTTTCTTATTCTACCATGTCCTTTCTGAGAAGTGTTGACCAGAACAGTACACAATACTCCAGGGGTGGCCTTACCATCACCTTGTACAATGTTTTATTCTCAGCCCCCTTTTTAATTATCCCTAGTATGGAATCGACCTTCTTCACTGCAGCTACACACTGGGTCGACATTTTCATTGAGCTGTCCACCAGCATCCCAATTTCTCTCTCCTGGTTTGTCACTGACAGCTCAGAGCCCATTAGCCTATAGGTGAATTTTGGATTTTTGCCCCAAGATGCATTACTTTTCACTTATTTACATTGAAACGCATCTGCCATTTTGCTGCCCATTCCCCCAGTTTGGAGAGATCCTCTTGAAGCCCTTCACAAGCCCTTCTCATTTTCACCACCCGGAAAAGTTTTGTGTCATCTGCAAACCTCGCTGCTTAGAAAAAAGGCGCCTGAGGGGGGACATGATTGAGACATACAAAATAATGCACGGAAGGGATAGAGTCGATAGAGGGATATTCTTTTCCCTCTCTCAAAACACCAGAACCAGGGGGCATCTGCTAAAACTGAGGGTTGGGAGAGTTAAAACAGATAAAAGGAAGTACTTTTTCACCCAGCAGGTGGTTGAACTCTGTGGAACTCTTTGCCACAGGAGGTGGTGATGGCATCTGGTCTGGATGCCTTTAAGAGGGGATTGGACAGATTTCTGGAAGAAAAGTCCATCGTGGGCTATAGGCCATGATGGATTGTGCAGCCTCCTTACATTAGTAGTAGGCTACTTCAGAGTACCAGGTGCAAGGGAGTGGCAACAGGATGCAAGCATCTTGTTGTCTCATGCCTCCCTGGGGCACCTGGTGGGCCGCTATGAGATACAGGAAGCTGGACTAGATGGGCCTTTGGCCTGATCCAGCAGGGCTCTGCTTATGTTCTTATGCTTATCCCTGTCTCCAGGTCATTTATGAACAAGTTGAAAAGCACTGGCCCCAAGACAGATCCCTGGGGCACTCTGCTTTTCACCTCTCTCCATTGTGAACATTGCCCATTGACCCCCACTCTCTGTTTCCTGGCCCTCAACCAATTCTGAATCCGTAAGAGGACCTGCCCCCTTATTCCATGGCTGTGTGAGGTTTTCTCAGCAGCCTTTGGTGAGGTACTGTGTCAAACGCCTTCTGAAAATCCAGATATATAATGTCCACCGGTTCATCCACCAGTGGGTGATATTTTTCAAAGAATTCCAAAAGCTCCATGAGGCAAGACTTACAGAAGCCCACCAGAAAATAGAAACCTTGCTCAAATGAGAACAGGAATTAACACAAACAGTGGCAAAAGAAATATAAGTATACAAACCATGAGTAATCCCCCCCCCAAATTACATGGGTTCCTAGCCATGGGGCTGTGCTTATATTTGGGGTTTGACTGGGCCAGCCTTAAGCCAATGTGACCAATGTGTTCACATTGGGGCCTTTAACTTTGGGGGGCCCCACACCAGGGCAGTGAGCAGATTGCCTGTTGCTGCAGCCGGGACCTCTATGGGCTGCAGGTCAGTGGGGCAAGCAGAGCAGTTTTGCCTCAGGCCCTCCCACCTGCACCTGCCTCCGAATGGCCAAAAATGGACCTCCTGGAAGCAGCTGGTGGTGATGTCATCCTGTCCCCACCAACTATTTCCAGGTACTGCACTTTGGGCGAGGCACCTCAAATGCTCTTCGTGGTGAGTGGGAGGCCCGGTAGGGAGGGGGGGTGCAGGACTGCCCTGCATTGGGGCAAACTGGCATTCTTGGCCTGCAGCAATTGCACAACCAGGAAGCAACTGTGACAGAAAGGAAGATTAGGCCAAAATAATATGTAAAAGCCCTGAACAAAAAACAAAATCTAAAAAGAACCTCACTTGAAAATTCAAACTGTGAACACTCACAAAAGGAATCTAGCAAGAGTGGGGTCTGCAGTTTCCAAGATGGCTGCTCCCAGCTTTCCACGACCCACCTGACGTCAGTTCACGACCCACCAAGTAGGTCTCGACTCACAGCTTGAACAACACTGCTCTGAGGCAATGGAATTCAACCTTTTTCACGCCACGATCCCAGTAATAATGAGACTGAGCACCCACCATCGGTCCTGAGTCTGACCCTCTCCCAGGCCCCAATCTTCCCACTTCCACCACCCACCCCATCCCTGTGCCATTTGCAGAAAGGTCCTGCAGATCCTCTCCGATCCAAAATGATGTGCACATCTGCGCAAGGCTGGGCCCCGCCTCTGGTGCACAGGGCCACCAATCAGATTGCATGCGGAACACTAACCAGCCAAGGGTGTTCCCCCCCCACTCTTTTCTTGAGACGCAGAAACAGAAGCCCTGCTGCCAAAGGGAAGGGGTAGACCAAGAATGTTGGATAACTGGATAGGCCATGTCGTCACATTCTTGAAGCCGTGGACTTACTAAATTGGCTGACTCAGATCTGTGCCGCGAAGGAGGAGGATTGCCGCCGGAGGGGCTCTCTCGCTCACACGGCGCGCGTGTAAAAGTTAATTTCAACGTCTTTAAGCATGCCTGCGTGTTCTGCATACGGGTGTGCGAATCGCTGAACGAAAAATGGGATTAAATTTCCGCGGAAAGATTCATGTATTCACATTACATCGGCTCAATAAAACGACCGGTAATATTTTCGAAATTCTGAACATTAACAGACATTTTTTTAATGGGGCATGGCCGTTTTATTCCTGCTTGTGTAGATTTCAAAAAATAAGTCTGTCAAAACAGTGCAATCTGAGTTTAAATAGACAGCATTTCGTCCGGTGTGTTCAGTAATATAATTACGCGGAATTAAACCTTGGAATTGCATATTAACTCATAATATGGTTACCACTGACGTTTCTCCACGATCACACGTTGTTATTTTGGTAAGTTTTTACTTCAGGAGTAAACGATTCAGCCCTAAACATCACGCGAAAACCCATTGGAAATGCTTGGAATGAGCAATGTTTTGGACTTACTGTCATGGCCGCTAAGCCCGCCTACTGGAGTCAATTTGTTCCCATTCATTCTAAAGGGAGGGCCTAGCCCTGGGGCAGACCAGGCCTTGGAGGGGGTGTGTGTGCCTATTGAGCATGCTTCTCCTTTCTACCAGTTCTTTCCACACCTGATTTCCAAGTCTCTGGGTTTTTTTTTAGGTACTATAAATTGTACTTGGGCAACAATGGGAAAAACCCAATGATGTTGCCGGATGGCACAATATGAAGGCCAAAGTCCAGCCTCCCTGGTCGTCTCTTTCCACCTTCTGTGCACACAACATTTTGGGGTAGGAAGAGTACTGGGTGACACTTTGCTTTCCGTCTTGCCTTCCCTCTGCCTCCCGTCCCCTGCCTGGCCTGGACACCTCTGACTAGAAAGCGGAGAGATCAGGTGGGCTTGAGAGCGGCCACAATGGCGAAATGTTTTAAGAGCAGCGGCTCAACAGGTGTGCAGGCAGGGAGGAGGTCTGTGGTTTGGGCTATTGGCAGTCTGTATTGGAAAAGGGAGGAGGCACCTGAGGATAGGGAGTGGTATCAGCAAAGGCCCCTTGTCCCAGATAAACCAGGGATTATAGGGTTAATCCCAGAAGGTATTTGCAAGCCTTGCACAGGTGCAGATGGGTGTGGCTGATGAATTAAAGCCTGCCCACCGATTGGACTCAGTATATTGGCCTAGGTATAAAGCTAGGATGAGAGATGGAGAGGGAACTGAAGGGATCTGGGATGGGTAAGGTCCTAGTAAGGGAAGCTGTGTAGGTACTGGAGGATGGTACATTGGTAAGGAGCTTGGTAGGTACTGGAGGATGGTACCTGGGATGCAGTGCTGGATGGACAGATTGCTGACTGCCTGAAGGACTGGAGAAGGTAAGCTGACTGTGGGAAACGGTTGTTTGGGTGCCACGCCAAAGGAGGCAGGTGTAGCTCAGACAAGCTGACTGCCTATTGTTTGGTGGTGGGGTATTTTGAGCAAAGCCAGTGATGAGGGCAGTCTGGAGGAGGCTGACCAGCCAGTGATCCCAAACAAAAGCTGCTGAAAGAGAGGAGGCCCAGTGGGTGACTGAACCCCCTCCCTCTTGCCTATCTCTAAGGCTGCTCTGTGGGGAAACTAGTTAGCCTAATGTGGGCGTTGAGGACCTTGGGGAGGCCCAGCAGGGAATTTGGCAGAATCTAACTTTAAGTTCTCTGTTGCAGGACGGAATTTGGCGGAACACAGTCCTAGAGAGGGACTCCTTCCACCCTGGGAACTTGCAGAGTGGGCACAAAGCTTCCTCTTGGATGTTAAATCGTAGATGAGTTTCCAGACGGCAAATGAAGTTTCCAGCAACCACTGTCCAGCCAGTGATGGCGAACCTTTTGGGCCTGGTGTGTCAAAAATTCAGACAATGCCTAACTTGACTCTAGTAGTGTGTCACCCACCCCCACACAAAAGAGAAACTATTCTTTACACATTCATTTATTTCTTAAAAAATACAGTCCAATTGTGTGTGATGCTATGTATTATACAAAGAAATATCAAACATCAAATAATTTCATTACAAAACTGAAATACAAGTAAATTAAACTCAGTAATTGTCAGCTGTTGGTGAATGCTGGCGTGTCAGCCAAAATGTCATGGTGTGTCACCTTTGACACGCGTGTCATAGGTTCGCCATCACTGGTCTAAGCGCTCAATTCCATGCATGTCTACTCAGAAGTAAGTCCCATTATAGTCAATGGAACTTACTTCCAGGTTAAGTGTGGATAGGAGCCGCCACATGCTTTGGGATTCTGACATTACAATTAATACTCTAATTCAGTGATGGGGAACCTTTTTGGTTTGCCGTGTCAGAAATGCCTAACTTGACTATGCTGGCGTGTGTGTGTGTGTGTGTGTGTGTGTGTGTGTGTGTCTGTCTGTCTGTCTCTCTCTCTCTCTCTCACACACACACACACACCCCAGCAAAAGAGAAACAATTATGTACATATTCATTTCTTTAAAAAAAAAATACAGCCCAATCATGTTTGGGGCTATGCAACATATAAAGAAACATCATTACAAAAAATCAAATCATGCTGTGCATTGGCAAATACAGGTGTGTCCCCCAAAGCATCATGGTGTGTCATAGGTTCCTCCCCACTGCTCTAGTAGCCAGTCACCACTTTCTGCCAAGGCTCCAACCAGGCCTGCTGTCTCTTCAAATTGGGGCAGGGAGGAGGAATCTGGAAGACAAGAAGTCACCCCTGCATCGGCACTCTCACTCTGAGAGCAATCACTGGGCTGGAGTAGGCAGGATGACATATGATAAGGAGATAAGGAAAGCCTTGCTGGATCAGGCCAAGGGCCCATCTATTGCAGCTTCCTGTATCTCACAGTGGCCCACCAGACGCCTCAGGGAGTACACAAGACAACAAGATGCCTGCATCCTGTTGCCACTCCCCTGCATCTGGCATTCTGAGGTAGCGCAACTTTGAGCAGCTAAATTAGGGCTGAATGTGTTAGGCTGGATGTGTTTCAGTGGGGAGGTCAGGTATGACTCTGTCTGCACTCCTTGAGGGGCTCAGGACAAGAGTTTTAGGTGGGTTTTTCCAGTTACATAAAAGAAAGGGAGAAGGTTCTCTCCAGAGAAAGAGGCATCTGAGTGCACATAGAGTTGGGCTCCAGTGTCAGCATCAAAAAAGGCCACTCGCCCCCCAGCACAGTTGAGGGTCACTCGGATCCTCTTGAGCTCCGGGCTCAGGGCCAGAGAAGGGTGATCCCAGGAAACGGAAACTCTATACTCTCCTGCCCACTTCCCCAGATCCCAGATCCCTTCCTGAGGACTAGTGCAAATATCACCCTTTCTTCTCACAGACTCCCTTGCTACCCCCACAGACCATTCCGGTTCACTTCCCACAGCGACCTCCCAGAAGTGTCTGCCTGAGGTGAATCCTTCGCTTCCCAGCACAAAAGACCAATCGTCAAATCTCTCCGGATTGTCGGGCAGATCTTGCCATTCGTCTCTCCATCTCACACTCTTGCAATCCGCAGAAAGGACGAGTTCGGGATGAGCCGTGTCTGGATCCAGAGTCACATTCGCTGTTGCGGGTGGAAGGAGAGGAGGAAAGAGAAGGAAAGAGAAGCAGAGTCAGCTGGGAGATTGTCCAACATCCTAACGTTGCTAGCTGCCTTGATACACATTTTTGGTGGGGTGGGATATAAATCCCTATCATAAATGAATGAATCATGAGCCTGGAAACGAAATCTGGCTTCACTTTTGGTGGTGGGAAGCCAGAGGTGTAGGGAGGGTGCCACGGGGGGAGGGGAGAGCGTGGCAGGGCACAGTGTGGAAAAACCCGCTTGCTTTTTGCCCCCCCCCCTTGCACTCAGATCACTCCTGAATGGAGCGATTCCAGCCGCGGGGAGGTGTGGCTTTTGCAAAGGGCGACATGTCTGTGGTGGCGCCACAACTATGGCAACGCATGGGGGCAGGGTGGCCGCGCTGGAGGTGCGGTAACATCACCCCACCCCAGGCGCACTGCAAGCTGAGAACAGCTCTGTGAGAAGCAGAGCCTGGTGATGAGCAATGGGCACCGTGGGGATTGTTCAGCTGTGGGGGTTATTTGTGCTGCACTTTTAGTTTTTTGGGTATCAGCTATCTTGTGCTGCTTAATGAACAAGAAAATTGGGCTAATAAAAAAAATATTTTTTCTTAATAAACAAGAAAAAATATATTTTCATTTTTTAAACACATGGATCCTAAAGACAATGGGGAGTTGTCATCGTCATCCCCCATCCAAGAGCCAGAAAACACAAATGCTGAGGGCAGGCTGGTTCTGAGGGCTTAATGACAAGGCCGACTGCGGAGCCTGGACGTCTCATGGAGGGGGGGAGGGGCTGGACTGATGCCTCAACTGCCAACTCCTGGGCTGCTCCTGCTGCAAGTAGAGCCGAAACACTCCTCACCTCCTTGCCAAGCTGTGGCAGCAGAGGTCAAGCCCTGCCATCTCTGGGCTGAGGCGGCTCACAGAGGGAGGGGCTGGGCCTGGCTGCTACACCCACCTCCCCTCACCCCAGAAGAATCAGGCGGCCTGGGAGTCAGTTGGGCCTCTGCTGGACCTATGTGAGAACTGCCCTGGGTTTGGTTCCCCTGTCTGAGCTTCTCCTCAGAGAAAATGTTCCTCACAATATCAACAACAATTTTCCAAAAGAAAAAAAGAACAAACCAAAAAAAGGGGGGGAAGGCAACAACGTATTAGACTAGGGCAAACAACAAAAAACAACCAATCTATACAGACACAGGAGAATGACAGACAACACATCACACAAAAGCAAGACGGAACAAAAATGGTTTGAGCCCTTGCCGAAAGGCCACGAGAGAGGGGGAGGTTCTTAGTTCCCACAAAAAGGGTTTCCATCGTTGTGGAGCTACCACAGACATGTTGCCCTTTGCAAAAGCTTTCCTTCCCCCACCCCACATGCTGATTTACAGGTGCCAAGGATCTTTCTCTGGATGCTGGCATATGGGCCCAGGCCCACACTGTTTGTGGCAGCTACTATGTGCCATTTTGCAACATTAATACAATAAGGTGCGCTACTGGAACACGAGTTCCACTGGTGCAGTGGGCCATCGGGAGATGGCCCTGAAACGTTCTTCTCAATAAACATAGTCAAAACTGACTGATGCAGATAAATAAATAGACATAGGTCCCAATCCTATCCAAATTTCCAGCCCTGATATAGTTGCAATACAGTCCCAAGTTAAGGGAACAAATGTTCCCTTCCTTTGAGGAGGCCTCTGTGACTGCTCAGGAAAGGAGCAGTCACATCTGCACAGAAAAGGTAGATAGGATTGGGTCTTAAGGCTCCAATCTACACGTTTACATGGCAAAAGAGCAAAAAAAATAGAGACACAATCGGGATATCAACATAATTTTAGAGCTGAACAATGCAGAAACTGGGTTTGGAGCATCTGAGTTCAGGGAAGGAAAGGAAAAGAACGTTCTCTCATATTTTTGAGTTCAGAGACGCTAAAAATACTGAGGGTGCAATCCTAACTTGGAGTTAGGCCAGCACAGTTAGGCCAGCAAAATTTGGCTGGCAGAAGCGCAACCATAAAGCGTGTTTGGACCACTCTCGGAATCAGGGAGGATGGTGCATGTCTGTGTGCTGGCCTCTTTGACTCAGAGTGGTCCAAACATGCTTAAGGGGTCCCTTGGGGGTGGTGCAAGGGTAATAGAGGCTACTTTAGAATTCAGATGCAGGGGAGTGTCTTGTATGATTGTCTTGCATGCTCCCTGAGGCATCTGGTGGACCACTATGAGATAAGAGAAGGTGGACTAGATGAGCCTTCGGCCTGATCCAGCAAGGCTTTTCTTATGTTCTTATGTTCCCTTATGCTGGCCAAACCTTGCTGGCCTAACTGTGCCGGCCTAACTCCAAGTTAGGATTGAGCTCTGAATGATGGGGTGTAGATTTTCAAAAATGAACAAATATTAAGAGCTAGAGGAAAACAAAGTTGATATTGCCATGAAACTGGTCCCTCTTTCCCACTACTTTGCCAATTAAGCCACTCACAGTTCCTGAGAAAAATCCAATGAAATACAAGCAAACAATTCTTGACAAGTCCCCCATCCCTTTGATGACTTCTGTCCTCCATCTGATCCCACCATTTACCTTCTTGAAGCTGAAGTCCAGATGCCAGAGTGTCTGTGGAAGAAAAGGAAACTGATTTAGGGCCCAATCCTACCCAGCTTTCCATGTTGGTTCCCTTACCTCAAAGCTGCATTATAGCAGCATGAGCACTGGTAAATCGGGCAGGATTGAGCCCTTAGCATCACACCACTGTGCTTATAACAAATACTTTGCAGGAAAAAAACATGTTGATAACTTGAGGGCATCTAATTTTTCTTAATTCAAATCTCATGTAGGGGGGGGGGGCTAAATCTTGGGCAATGCCACAAATGTGCTCCCATAATAAATATGTTCCCTTCCTCAACACTCACAGTCTTCCTTCCTTTTTGATGTTGTTCTATCCATTCCATCAGCATTACCTGCCTTAGAGCGCAATTCCTAACCTTGAGTTAGGCTGGCACAGTTAGGCCAGCAAAGTTTGGCTGGCACAAGGGACACCGTAAAGTAAGTTTGGACCACTCTCAGATTCAGAGAGGCCAGCACACAGACGTGCGCCACCCCACCTCCCCGACCCCGAGAGTGGTCCAGACGTGCTTTACGGTGGCTCTTGTGCTGGTCTAACTGTCCCGGCCTAACTCAAGGTTATTATTATAATTGCACCATTATAATTGCACCATTATTTCAGTTGCAAAATCGGTTCCAGCAGTGGGGCTGTAGCCTCCCCATGCATGTTGGAGAGGGCACTTTCGACCCTCCAATAGACAGAGGTAACGCTATGGGGAAGGGAGGATGGGCTGAGCAGACATGGAAGGGAGACAATGGGAAAGGGCAGTGACGGGGGTGGGTTAGGGCAAAATGGGGGCGGGTTTGGCAGCAGCTGAATCTTAACTCTCTTCCTGGGCCCAATCTACCATTCTGGGTTAAAGCAGATTTGGGCCGGTGATTTTGCTGGTGCAAGACCAACTTGATACTCCTTCCATGTGCAGCAGTGGCTTGTTCTTTACCCAGAGGAGACCTCCATGACTGCCCCACTCCAGAGGATGCGGCAGTAGCCTTTTTGGCACCACTGCATCAGCAAATTGGTGGTGGGTAGGATAGGGTTGGGCTCTCTATTGCCTCCTGAACTAGCACTGATCTTCCTGGCATTCTCTAACACTACAAGCAACTTGGGGCACAATCCTAACCTGTAGTTCGGCTGGCACAAGGGACACCATAAAGTATGTTTGGACCACTCTCAGAGTCAGAGAGGCCAACACACAGACATGCGCCATCCTCCCTGGCTCAGAGAGTGGTCCAAATGCGCTTTACGGTGGCCCTTGTGCTGACCTGACTCCAGGTTAGGATTGCGCCCTCGGAACCTTTCCCACACCCATGTCGTCACCCATGTAATCTCCAGAACCAAATCCTTGTAGCCACTCATCTTGACCTTTGAATCGCTTCATGAGGAAGTCCAGAAAGGGATTTATGTCACAGAAGTCATGGATCTTCCACTTCAGTGCCACAGGAAATGCCACCGAATTCTCAAACGACTTCCTTTCGCACCTGGCAGAGAAAGATAATGTCAAGTCACCATCGATACAGTTCCGTATTCTCAAGTGCAGTAAGAAAAAGGAATGGGGGTGGAAGAAACTAGCAGGAAGTCTAAAGAGACAGGTCCAGCACAGAGGAATGGATGCTCTCTGGTGAGTAGCCACAGAGGTGCTCTGTATTATGGGAGAGGTTGCATAGGAATCTCAGTTCCCTGGGTCTGTGGGGATTCCACTGCCTTCACACTCCACGTGTTCCTTAGATATAATCAGGTACGTCAGAGCCAAACTTGGCTGCAAAGCCCTGCACTAGCTATGTTCCGATTTCCCCTACACTCAGAGTGCAATCCTATACTGCTCTGGAATGGCAAGGCCAATGGGCCAGCGCCATATCCAGCACAGTATATGGGAGTCTGGAGCCTCCCTGGCTCAAGGGCACGCGGGGAGGCTCCAGCCTCTCCTATGGACTCCTCGGATCTCGCCTGCTAAACAGTAGGCTCAGATCAAAGAAGACCGCATGGCCAGAATTGGGAAAAGGGCCTAGGCCCGCCCACAGCCCGCCCACTAGATCCTAGCTCCTTTCCCTGTCCGCTTCTGTCTCCCTTACTCAATTCAATTCAATTGCATAAAAGGGTATACACACAACAAGAACATACATACAAACAAAGGCATACTAGCCAACTCTGAGCCACAAAAGAGGCGATTCCACCCAACTTCATATCCCAGGTCAATACAAACCAGCATCAGCGTCTAATAAAAACACTTGGACCTAAGGAAATACATAAAAAAAAGTCAGAAGACAAAAACAGGGCAAACAGGCCCAAACATCAGTACGTCCAAAAGGAGCACCGAAGACATAGGTATGGAGAGGAGATAGAAGGAGAGGAGAGGAGAGGAGATAGAAGCCACCAATGATGTGCGGCGCTGGAGAATCTGATTTAAAAAATGAGATTAGTAGGGTGGTAAGATTTTTATCAGTGCTGTATAGTAATAAACGTAGCTTATCAGCGTTAGAACATACACTATAACCAGCAAAAAACTGATCCATAAAAAGGATACGCAAATCATGGTACAACGTGCATTGCAATAACGTATGTTCCAGTGATTCCGTTACACCAGATCCGCAGATGCGTAACTTTTCATCTTTAGATATACCATTGTATCTTCCTACCAAAAGATTGGAAGATATTACATTACATCTGGCATCGTGAAAAGTCTTCTATCCTGTGGGTTCAACAAAAAATAAAAATAGTTGGGACACTTATCAAATTTAATTGGCAAATTAAAACAAAGAGGAGAGGCAGGTCTTGGAGGCAGCACTGAAAAGGGACGGCTTTTCTATATCGAGTAGCCTTGTTCTAAGAATGTTATTAGCTTGGTTCAAAGAATGCACTCCTAACAGTTCCAAGGACAAGCCTATAGAACTGATTTTCCTACAGAATCAAATAAAACCAGGAGATTGAAAAAGGTCTGAGAGCAAGGATACTGTGAGAGAGTTAGGGTTAGAACGATAACAGTCTCCCTTACTCCTCCAGGCAGCAAAAGAGCTGGCGCAGATCCAAGGAGACGCATTACGGAAGCAGAGGGCCTGCCCCCGTGTAAGGAAATGAATGTCCCTTTACTGCGAGAAGACCCCACAACTGCCCCCCCCCCACTGCAGGTTACAGCATGTGCTCCTTTGGTGTGGCCAGAGCCGCAGTCGGGGTCGTCAATTAGAATTAGAGCGCAATCCTAACCTGGACTTAGGCTGGCACAGTTAGGCCTGCAATGTTTGGCCAGCACAAGGACCACGGTAAAGTGCGTTTGGACCACTCTCGGAGTCGGGGAGGATGGCGCAGAGAGTAACCCAAACATACTTGACGGTGTCCCTTGTGCTGGCTACAGTGGCGGATCTAGGGGGTGGCAGGGGGGGCAAGAGCCCTGGATGCCGTCTTGGGGCTGTCTAGGGGGGCACCAGTGGCCCCCACAACATTGTGAGGGTAGACCAGGGCTCCAGAGCCCAGGTCTACCCATTGGGACTACCCACGGCCGTTTCTAATGGGTAGACCAGGGCTCCCACGAGGGGAGCCCAGGTCTACTCACCACTGTCTCTAATGGGTAGACCTGGGCTCCTGCAAGGGGAGCCCAGGTCTACTTGCAGCTGGTCCCAATAGGTAGACCTGGGCTCCCTTGAGGGAAGCCCAGGTCTATTCGCAGCTGCTTCTGGTGGGTAGACCTGGGTTCCCATGGAGGCGCACTTCTATTGGGTGCCCCGGGCACCATTTTGACTAGATCCGCCCCGGCTGGCTAAACTGTGCTGGCCTAACTCAGGTTAGGATTGTGCCCTGAGGCACATTTCTGCCCTTGCAGAAATCCTTGATGTGCTCTTCGGATCTGCGCCCACGAATTTGTGGGCGCCGTGCCAAGGAAGCCGTGCAGCCCAAATCAGGGCAGGACAGCCTGGGGAGGAGGCCTTGGAGGCAGCCCAGCCTCTTATTTTACAGAATACAGAAGAGACACCAGCAGCAGCTGCTGGAAAAAGACACCCTGCTAGGATGTAGAGGGACAGTTGCTCTCCCCCTGCTCAGCATAAGAGGACCCCACTTTAAAATGTGACTCTGCCCAGCTAGCAGGGTTGATCGAGAGTAGACCTTTCCCTGAATGAAGTCAAATGTGGGTTCCACTCACCTCTCCAAGATGTTCCTGATATTCTGGAGAGAAAGAAGAGAAATAAAACTCAGCACCTGCCACAGTGCAAAGAACATAAGAACATAAGAAGAGCTCTGCTGGATCAGGCCAAAGGCCCATCTAGTCCAGCTTCCTGTATCTCACAGCAGCCCACCAGGTGCCCCAGGGAGGCATGAGACAACAAGATGCCTGCATCCTGTTGCCACTCCCTTGCACCCGATACTCTGAAGTAGCCACCACCCTTGTAAGGAGATTGCACAACCCATCATGGCCTATAGCCCACGATGGACCTTTCCTCCAGAAATCCGTCCAATCCCCTCTTAAAGGCATCAGATGCCATCACCACCTCCTGTGGCAAAGAGTTCCACAGATTAACTACCCGCTGGGTAAAAAAGTACTTCCTTTTATCTTTACAGGTTCTTTACAAGAAAATCTTTACAGGTAGATGATTCCTTATCCAAAATCCAGACAAATCCAGACATTTTTGTCCAACACTTAAAAAAACAAAAAACTTTCCATAGTGTGAATACTAGAAGAACACTAGCATGCCAGATGCAGGGGAGTGGCAACAGAATGCAGGCAGCCTGTTATCCCGTGTGCTCCCTGAGGCACCTGGTGGGCCACTGTGAGATACAGGAAGCTGGAGTCAGAAAAGGGCTCTTGCTACCACACAGTATGGCTATGACAAGTGGTCACTGCATCTCAGTTGACTATCTGCTTGCTTGGGAATTAAGAACATAAGAAAAGCCTTGCTGGATCAGGTCAAAGGCCCATCTAGTCCAGCTTCTGGTATTTCACTGTGGCCCACCAGATGCCTCAGGGAGCACACAAGTTAGTCAGTTGCTTTTCTTGGAGGAATGGGACGAATGAGAAACGGGACTGCTGCAGAGCTCACAGGATGTAGCAGTACCCATTTTGGTACATCTGCTTCTCTGGGAGTCAGGCAGCTCAGGATTGGGCCGCTCGAAAGATGATATAGCTTGCAAGAACATAAGAACACAATAAGAGCCCTGCTGGATCAGGCCAAAGGCCCATCTAGTCCAGCTTCCTGTATCTCACAGCGGCCCACCAGGTGCCCCAGGGAGGCACGAGACAACAAGATGCTTGCATCCTGTTGCCATTCCCTTGAACCCGGTACTCTGAAGCAGCCTACTACTAATGTAAGGGGGTTGCACAATCCATCATTGCCTATAGCCCACGATGGACTTTTCTTCCAGAAGTCCGTCCAATCCCCTCTTAAAGGCATCTAGACCAGATGCCATCACCACCTCCTGTGGCAAAGAGTTCCACAGATTAACTACCCGCTGGGTAAAAAAGGTGGATTAAAATTGCAAGGTGGATTAAAATTTATTAAATGAATGCAATAAATAAAAATCCTGATCTGGTGGCACAGCAGAAGCAGCATTTCACTCCTCCTGCACAAGTCTCTTGTTCATGACTTCCAGGAACATTGCAATGAGCAGCCTGGGTGCAGAAGAAGAGAGCTCCCAGACAGCCCCTCTTGCTCCGGAGAGCAACACCTCAGGAAGGGCTCAAAGGGGACTTGGCGTGTTTTATAGGCTCTCCGGAGAAGAAGAATCTAAAGTGGCATTCTGCGCCAACTCAATGACATGTGCTGGCCTGCAATGCCAGTTCCTATCCCCGAGCAGACTGGTGCAGGTGAGTGTTGCAAGAGGTGGCACTGGGGGTAGGACAAGGTGGGGCTAGGGTGTTCCAGAGGTGGAGAGGGTGCAATTCTGGGCTGGGTATAAAGGGAGGAGGATCGGGCCTAGGAGGGGGTCAGAGTTGGCAGCAGTAGCACACACGGTTTCCTAACCCCCACCCCCGGAACTGAAAGCCCTACATGGGCAGCTCAGATCAGCTAAGTAGCCGGTGCAGATCCAAACAGCCCCATAAGGCAGGCCGGGATGTTATGCAGGGTAAGGGGGAAAATATTCCCTTTTCCCAAATATCCCCTTCTCCAGGGGTGACTTCCTACCACCCTGTGGTTAATACAGTGCAGGGTTAGGATTGTGCTCTGAGATGCACAAAAAGGGAGAGGTTTTGCTTTGACTTGTGACCTTCCCAAAGACAGGGGATACATTTGGAAACCTGGATAAAGGCAACATCAGGAGCAAGTGTAATTGCTGATCCCTAAACACAGAAGAAGATCCCTGATAGAAATGGTCATTCATTGCTTAATCCCCCAAAATCTTCATTTTGGGGGACACCTGCCAAATTCAGCCACTCACAAGCTCAGACACTCACTTACCTGCAGGAGTTCATTCGCTGACTTCTCCTGCATCTCCTCCAGCTCCTGGATGAGACTGTCAAGGGAGGAGAGTTCTGCAGAAAGGCTGGCCTGGTGCTCATCCCTTCGCCTCGCAATCTCCTTCTCCACCTCCACCAGCTGGGCCTGCAGAAGTTTCTCCTGTTCCTCCAGAAACTGGTGCAGTTGCCTGAAGGCCACTGCTATCTTCTCCCTCTCTATTTGCACCGTCTCCTGCAACAGACACATGGAAGAAGAGAAAAGCAGGTCAGTCCTGCAGTGTCAGGAGACAGGTTAAGAGGACTCCCCAGAAAGGGGGCTTGGGCCTTTTGGGAAAGATTGTGGGCCCAATCCTGACCTGGAGTTAGGCCTCCAAAGTTGGGCTGGCACAAGGGACACCGAAAAGTATTGCTTGGACCACTCTCACAGCGCCATCTTAAAGGCCATATCATTGTTGAGTCAGCATTGTGCAGTTAGCGCCGATGCGGGGGTGCCGACTGGCACCCCCCCCCGTTGGTGCTAAGGCAACTGCACCAGCACTGCAGGCAGGGCCTGTTGCACCCACACTGTGCCTCCTTGCGCCAGCCAAAGCTGGCTAGTGCAGGGGAGGCACCATGTTGGGGTAGGGGAAGAGAGTGGGCAAGGAGAGGGTGGTTCTGGGTGGGCCGGCAGGCCTGTTTGGGAGACCACGTGGGCCCAATTCGGGCCACACTGTCTCCTCAGATCTGTGCCTGCAGGCACAGATCCAAGTAGCGCAGGCCCATTGGCACTGCTTAGGATTGCACTCTCAGCGAGGCCGGCACACAGATGCGCACCATCCTCCCTGACACCAAGAGTGGCCCAAACATGCTTTACAGCAGGGGTCCTCAGCCCGAGAGCCAGATGAAGCCCCCCAAGGTCAATCCCTTGTGTCCCTTGTGCCAGCCAAACTTTGCTGGCTTAACTCCAGGTTAGGATTGAGATCTGTATCAGCATTAAATCAGGAGAAATGTTAAGGCAAGCCTTGGATGAATCTGAAGATCAATTCATGAAAACTGGGCAGAGGTGTCACGTCCATAGGGTGTGGTCTAGTGGCTGCCATAGGCGCTGGCACCCTGCTTTGGCCCTGATCCTGGGTGGGAGTAGGTCACCCTAAATTCTCCATATTGCAGTCTGATGGTCTCATCACAGCTCTTGAGTCTTTACATTCAGTTCCAGACACATGTTCCTTTCCCAATATGAATAATTAGTACTACCGATACTTACAAGCAGGTCTTGACTTTCGTTCTCATTCTCTGTTTTGTATAGCAACATGCTTTCTCTTTCCTTCCTCAGGATCTCCAAAGAGCGACTGATCTGATCCTGGGGAGTAAACAGGAGTCTCAGCTTGATTGCCATTTTCTCCTAATTATTTTTTTTCCTTTTTTGCTATAGTTCAGTGCTGCTTGACAGTCTCATTTTAAACTTGTATTTCATACTGGTTTTACATTAACCGTAAACAGCCTTCAGCACAGTTATTAGAGTAGAAAAGACATGACAGATGTTTACTAAATAAGTTGAGAAAGTAAACGTCAGAACGCTAATGGAGAAACAGACAAATTGGCAGAAAACCTTGATCCCTGAGGGCACAATCCTAACCAATTTTCCAGCACCGACATAGTCAAATTTTGCTGGCCTAACTCCAGGTTAGGATTGAGATGTGTATCAGCATTAAATCAGGAGAAGTGTTAAGGCCAGCCTTAGATGAATCTGAAGATGCCCAATGGGGCATGTTCTGAATTCTGCAATTGAATAGTAGTTATGGACGCCTCCTCAAAGTAAGGGAATGTTTGTTCCCTCACCTCCGAGCTGCATTGCCAACACCCCAGTGCTGGAAAGTTGGTTAGGATTGCACCTTGAGTTGTATATTGCTGGCTTTAGGCTAGGTGGCCTATTATTATTATTATTATTATTATTATTATATGATGATGATGATGATGATGATGATGATAGGGTGACCTATTATTATTAGGCTTATCTTATTAGAGCAGTGGTATTCCAACTTTGTAGACCAGGATCCACATTTTAGAATGGCACTCGTGAATAGAGAAAATATATGACATAGTTGAGATGGATGTATTGACTGAAAGACTGCAAGAAGGAGACATAACTAAGACACAAAAATTGTGGAGACAGTTTTATGACTGGATAAGTAAAAGAATATAAAATGTAGATGTTGAATTTAGATTAAAATGGTATTTGAATTTAGAGATATTAGGTTTTGTATACACTGCAGATTGAAGATATTTAGATGAGAATAGATTGTATGCAAACAGTAACGAAATGTTGGTGAGACAATTGCTGTAATCAATGTATTCCTTTTGTGTAAACCTAAGTATTTAATTCCCCTTCCATGGTTTTTCCTTTTATCCTTACCCTTATCTGTATAATAAAAAATAAATAATAATAAAAAAGAATGGCCCAGTGTCGGGACCCAGCAGACATGATGTCATTAGCCTGGAAGTGAGGTTGTGGCAGGTAGTGACATCATCAAGCAGGAAGTGCTGTGATTGTAACATCATAAAATGGTACTCCTGAAATGCAAAGTGGCATTCTTGGACTGCAGCAATTGCACAACCGTGAAACATCCCTGACAGAAAGCAGGAGGAGGACAAAATATGCCCGTAAAAGCACTGAACTAAAAACAAAATTTTTAGAAAACCCTCAAAAAACTGCCGGCACGCATACTCATATAGCAAGAGTAAGGTCTACAGTATCCAAGATGGCTGGTCCCGGCTTTCTGAGACCCACCTGACAGCAGGTCGTGGCCCACCACGTGAGACCCAACCCACAGTTTGAATAACGCTGTATGAGGGTGTAAAGGTTGCGTGCGCAGGGCCCCACATCCAGGTTGGGTGAAGCATGTTTTCCGCTGCCTCCCCCACAGCGACCACACGCCTGCGTCTGGAGCAGGTTCACACCCCGGATCTGGCTCCGGGCGCCGAATCTTAATGCAGCGATTTTCGTCAAGAATTTCTTCTGGGCTAGAGCAGCGGGCTAGAGCAGTCTCTTCCTATCCCCCTTCCCACCAACGCGGTCTCCAACCAACGGGGACCTAACCAGCGGGGTCCCCAAATACACGCAAGGAAACGCGGAGCCCTCACCTGGTACTCCTGGGCAGCCTCGTCCACGGGCACCACGCGGTGCGCTCGGTGCTCCTTGGAGCGGTCGCAGACCACGCAGATCAGGGCTTGGTCGTCCCGGCAGAAGAGCTTCAGGGGCTCCTGGTGCCGCTCGCAGGCCGCGTCCCCCGCCGATTCCTGACTCGGAATCTCGCTCAGCTCCCTGACGAGCTTGACCATGTTGGCCAGCTGCCGGTTCGCCCTCAGCCTCTTCGCCGGCACCCGCTGCTTGCACTGGGGGCAGGGCTTGGCGGCGCGGGAGGGCGATTTCCCCCAGCACTTGACCGTGCAGGCGCGGCAGACGTTGTGCCCGCAGTCCAGCAGGACGGGGTCCGCCAAGAAGTCCAGGCAGACGGCGCAGGTCCCCTCGTCCCGCAGCCGCTTCCTGCAGCTCTCCTCAGCCATCGCTCCCGCAACTCGCCGAGGCTGCCGGCTTACGGTAGTTTCGCTTTCTCCCCACGTGCTGAGGATGAAGGATCGGCCTGGAAGACTTGTGCGTGCGGGTGTGTGTCTGTGTGTGTGTGTGTGAGAGAGAGAGAGAAGTTCCTACCTCCCTGTGGGGAGTGGGCGTGGCCTGGGCATCTGGAAGCTGAAGGCCAATGCTGGAGTCTCAGGCGCTGAGCTTCTTCTTACCCCTGCTGGTTTTGTGAATTGTGGCTGTGGCCGCGAGCCTTTGGCTGGGGAAAAAAATGCACTCTGCAGTACTCTGAAGCGGGCTTCCTTCCGTAAGAACATTAGAAGAGCCCCGCTGGATCAGGCCAATCTAGTCCAGCTTTCTGTATCTCACAGTGGCCCACCAGGTGCCTCAGAGAGCACACAAGACAACCTGCTACCTGCATCTTGTTGCTACTCCCCTGCATCTGGCACTCGAGGTAGCCTACCTCTAAAGTACACACTAACCATCATGGCCTGTAGCCTGCGATGGACTTTTCCTCCAGAAATCTGCCCAGCCCCCTTTTAAAAGCATCTAGGGCAGACGCCATCACCACCTGCTGTGGCAAGGAGTTCCACAGATTAATGACCCGCGGGTTAAAAAAAAAAAAAAGTATTTCCTTTTATCGGTTCTCACTCTCCCAACACTCAGTTTTAGTGGATGTCCCCTGGTTCTAGTATTTGGAAGGAGAACGAGGAGATTCCCTAATGAGGAGAATAAAAAAGGAACACAAACTCTGGCAGAAGAAATTTAAGAAGGTGACACGAGAGGCCAAAAAAGACCTTGAGGAATGCAGGGCCAGCAACATAAAGGGGTGAAATAAAAGGCTTCAAAGAGAAATACACACTCTCCCCCCCCCGTGCCTGGCGGGACAGTAGAGCCTTTCACCAACCACCGGCTCTGCTCCCCAGTTTTCTTTCTCCCCCCCTTCTTTTATGAAAACCCCCAAGCGGGGAATCGAACCCGGGTTATCCCTGTGCCTCAGACGCGCTCCTTGTCGGTGCGAATCACCTGCACGCCAGCACCGAACGCCGGACAAGTGCCTCGAATCGCTACTGCGGTTTAGCGATCCAGCCAGGCATCGTTTCCCGGCCGCCTACCTTGCGGCGCGCGCCTCTGAAACAACCCATTAGAGCCGCCGAGACCGCCGAAGCTCCAAATTAAGGTCAATTGGAGCGAGAAGCGAGCTGTCCAGTCTCTTAAGGCGGAATCGCGCACGTTCGAACAAGAATGAGCTGTCAAACGTTTCATGAATGAATTGCACCGTTGCCATGAGAATTTTATGAATGAAATGGCCGTGGTCATATCTGTCAGATGAGATTCTATGATGGAACGTGTGCTTCAAGGGTGACTTAAGAGAGTTTCATGACTGCCTAGCACGGAAGGCGGGGCAGGGGACCATCGGTGTGCGGACAGGGGTTTTCGGGAACCAGCGCACGATGGTGGCCTGTTGTGGATCATGAAGAAAGAAAATGGAAGCCGGCAATCTGAAGAGGTGTCCCAAGAAGGTTCTGCATGGACGTGACCCAAGAAAGACGACCTGCCAGATTTCTCCTTCCCAGTGATTGATTCCTATCCAAATGTACATCGACTGAAAATAATGCCTCCTTTGTTAGTCAGTCTGGGCCCTGATGTCGCCGCCCCGCCCGCCTTTATGATGAAAAACCCTGTGCCCGTCAAACTGATGGGTTTATCTCTCACGGGTACATTGTCCTTTTGAAACCGTGATTGGATTTCCTCCCCACCCCGTTTTGGCTGTAACCCTCTCGTACAAATTTGTCCCTCTTGGTTGCAACCCCACCTATCTGTATTTTGTAATCCAATTTCATCGGGCTGTCCTAGTTTTAACGTGGTATTTTATTATTTAAAAAAACGTATTTTGATGTACGTATAAAATTATATTAATGTCGGTGCTGCCGACACGAATAAAGAACGATCAGGCTGTTGCCTGCGGGGAAGTCCTTGATTGTCTCATTTGTTACTCCTTTCCTGGTCCAACCCTTAGCTGGAACCACCGTCTCAGAGGGGCCAATCACGGCAGACCTCCAGCCCAGTCAACCCTAGCATCGCGGGGTACAATAACAGAGTGCCAACTTCTCAAACTTACTTTATTTGCCACTGCAATATCTACATTTGCATGAAAAACTGCAACTACACATTTGGTCCTGCGTGTCTGCCAATTACACAAGTCCATACATTTTTTTTCCCGTCACAGCCCCTTTGCTTATGTCCTTTAATGCAATAAAGTTTATTTTTCGTTTTTAACATCAAAATCCGGCGCTGGTGTATATCCTCTTCTCCGAGATCGGTAAGCGTCGACAGGAAAAAGCGGGTGCTCGGGACGGGAAGGTTCCTGCGCGTCGTAGGGGCTTCATTCTTTCGGCCGACAGACGCACGCCGGGCGGTCCGCTGGCTCTCGCTCTCTCCAGCTTAAAGGGCCAGCTTATCTCCCCACAACAGGAGAATAATAAAAGAAACTGAGTCTGGCAGGACTCGCACCTACCACGAACAAACAGAATTGGTGGGGCGAGAGACTTAGCGCCTCTTAAAGGAAACACACCTTTTCTGTTATAATTACGTTTAAAGGGAAAGGAGGTTATGAACTTATGAATGTAAAAGTGTGAAGAAGGGAAAATAGGTTTAGAGGTAAGGAAGGGGTGGAAAAGGGGGTTCTTGACTAGAGCTCTGTTTGCCCAACGATCAGGGCACATTGTGGAAAACAGGGGGGGGGGAAGGTAGGAAGATGGTTTGTGATAGACGGTGGATGTGAAGAAGATGGAGAAACAATTTGACCAGAGGGAAAATGGAGCATCCGGACAGAGGCAGATCTAAGGGAGGGCAGAGCTCTAAGTTTTGCAAGAAGCCTTACCTTGCAGTGGAAATCACTCCTCTCCTGCACCGTTTTAGCCCATCCTCACAGGGAACAGCAACAACTTGGCGTTGCTTACTGGCTACATACACCATACACAGCAGCAAGGGAGAGGAGGGATTTACATGACACAGTAAGGCTCCTTGCAAAACCTAGAGCTTTGCCCTCCCTGTAGATACGCCTCTGCATCCGGATTGTGCTGTCACCCCCCCCAAAAAGGACTGCCTGGAGCCACTTGAGATTAGAAGATCCACTCAAAAGGCTGGCATCAGTCCCTGGAGCTTCCACAGAATTGTGTATAGTTCTTCCTGTGTGCATTGATTGTGGTGCCCCAATGCCTCCTCTCTGCCTCTGTTAAACTCTGTAAGATTTTGCAGACCTAGGTGACGATACTGCCTTCCCCTTTTGAAGTGATTGCCTTACGTCCTGGGATACATGTTCTTATGAGGGGATCATTCGGTTTGGGGTAGTTTTCTGTGTCTTAAGAGAGGCTTCCATTCTTTTCGACCAGGGAACGCAGGGCTGGGGGTGGAACCTTCCATCTGCTGGGTCTCTCTTAAAGGGACCCCTACAACAAAACCATTCTATTCTTTCAGGCTTGTGTCTGGGCCTGCACTTTGGGAAACCAAGTTCATCCAGTCTGTGCTGTGAGGAGGCTGCTAGCAGAGTGGGGAAGGGGCAGATACCAACAGGGGCTTTAGCCTTTAGCCCAAACTCACCTGTTAGCAAATAATAGAGCTAATCAGGTATATGTGTTAGAAAGTTGTTCTCAGCTATTTGGTTTTTTTGATAAAGTTGTGCCTGAGTTTCTTTTGGATCCATGAGGCAGCCAGGAATGGTAGACACTCTTAAGATTAGTCACCAGATCTCTAACTAACTACAAATGTCTGAGACAGAGAGTAAGGGCGCAATCCTAAACTGAGTTAGGCCGGCATCAGCTAAACCAGCAAAGTTTGCCCAGCACAAGGGCCACTGTAAAGTATGTTTGGACCACTCTCGGAGTCAGAGGCCAGAACACAGACATGCACCATCCTCCTTGACTCTGAGAGTAGTCCAAACACGCTTTATGGTGGCCTTTGTAGTTTATGCCAGCCTAACTCCAGTTTAGGATTGTGCTCTTAGTCAAAGTTAAGGATGAAATTAAAAACTGCACTACAGACCTATTGGAGGGTGCTGGGCCTGGGGTGTGTCGGCACTACAAACGGTTTGGGCGCTCTGGCATGAAGCGCACAAGGCCACCCCAGAGGTCTCCATGGGGCAAGGGGGCATCTGTCCTCCTGCCCTGGGGTAAGCTCCTGTATCTGCCATGGGACTACTCAGACCTGTTCCGGTGATATTGCACTGTGCAGGCAGATCAGACTTGGGAAGTGTTGGGATTTGCCAATCCTACCCCCTACCAAGCCTGCCCTGCCCATTCCCAGCTCCATCAGCTCCCCGTGCCATTCCCCACCCTCCCAGATGTACACCAGCACACATGCAAAAGCTTCAGCAAAATGCACATTCCACCGGTTGATAGGATATTCGCCAGAGCCTTTAATGAACATCAGTGGTTTTTATTGGAGTGCCAAATCCATTTAATTCTAACAGTGAAGAAATTAGAACAGCAAATATTTTGGTGCTTGTTAAAGACAGAAGTTCCAAAGAGAAAGAAACCGCAGGTTCCACTTTAATTTTCATGGCTGTGGTGAGCAGTGAGAGCCCGTCTCCTTTGTCTGGGTCTCCCCCTGCAAAGGACCTTCGACAGCAGCCGATTCAAGGTTTGTTCTGTGCTTTGCTATTTCGCCCCCTTACTTTGAACACAGCTGTGGTCAAGAGGAGGTGGGGAGGAGGGCTCTTTGATTGATGCAAGGCTCAGCCAATCAGCTCCAGAAACAGTTCTCTCAAAACAGGAAGGGGTGGGAACTATTTTATGACAGACAAGGGCTAAGCAATCAGTGCTGCACAAATACAGCTTTTCAATGCAAACATTTCAAAAAAGATGTTGTGTCTCCTCCAGTCCTGAGCAAAGGTGTATCAGGAGTGGGGTGTGGTTAGGCACATTTACCTACACTCATTGTGTGGCTCAGGGACAGATTGTCAGCTGGCCTTCATCTAGCACAAAAAAGAAAGGGAGAAGGGTCTCTCCGCTGAAAGAGGTGTTTGAGTACACAGAGAGTTTTGCTCCAGTGTCGGCATCGAAAAAGGCCACTCGCCCCCCAGCACAGTTCAGAGTCACTCGGATCTTCTTCGGCTCCTGGCTCAGGACCAAAGAAGGGTGATCACGGGAAACAGAAACCCTGAACTCTCCTTCCCACTTCCCCAGATCCCAGATCCCTTCCTCAGGACTACACTTGAACTCCCCCTTTCTTCTCATGGACTTCCTGGCAACCCCCACCGACCATTCTTCTTCACCACCCACAGCGACCTCCCAGAAGTGCCTGCCTGCGGTGAACCCTTCACGCCCCAGCACAGCCGTCCAGCCGTCGAATCTGTCCGGATTGTCAGGCAGGTCCTGCCATTCCTCTCCCCATTTCACGCTTTTGCAGTCCTCAGACAGGATGAGTTCGGGATGAGCCGTGTCTGGATCCAGGGTCACAGTTGCTGTTGGGGTGGAGGGAGAGGAGGAAATGGGAGAGAAGCTGAATCAGCTCGGAGACTGACCCACATCCTAACATGGTTAATTGGAAATCAAGACCTGGCTCCCTCCTCTCCGACTCACACACACTTTCGGAGGTGAGAAGTGGAGTCTGGTGGTGGTGAGTGAGGGGCATTCTGGGAATGTTCAGCTGGCAAGCCCTGGGGGTGGTCTGGGGGGCAGTCGCGGATCTAGGGGGGGCCAGGGGGGGCACGAGCCCTGTGCGCCATCTTGGGGCCGTCTAGGGGGACGCCAGTGGCCCCCGCAACATTGCGTGGGTAGGTCTGGGCTCCGGAGCCCAGGTCTGCCCATTAGAAACAGCCGCGGGCTTCCTCTAGGGAGCCCAGGTCTACCTGTGGCTGTTTTTAATAGGTAGACCTGGGCTCCCTCTAGGCTGCCTGTCTACCCGTGGCTGGTCCCAATGGGTAGACCTGGGATCTGTGGAGCCCAGGTCTACCCGCGGCTGCTTCTGGTGGGTAGACCTGGGCTCCCGTGGGGGCACACTTCTATTGGGTGCCCCTGGTGCCATTTTGACTAGGTCCGCCCCTGCTGGGGGGGTCCCATACTCCAGATATAACAATACCCAGGAAGGTTGATTGAGGATGAGAAGGGAACAGGATAGTGGTGGAGCCACAGCCACCGCCCACTTCCTGGCCTCTATATGCTTCCTTTCCTCAATCTTTGCCCCATCCCTCCCCCTCCTGCCCCATTCATCCTCCAACCCACCTCCCTCTTGAGACTCTTTCTCTGGATGTTGGCGAGTAGCCCAGGCAATTCGGCACTTGTGGTGGCGGCCGTGCTGTATGGCAGGTGGCCCTTTACAAGCCTCCCTCCAAGCACCAGGTCCACATAAATGCAATGGCCATGGCCATCAGGCCATCTGCTTGTGGGCCTTCCTAGGCATCTGTCAGCCCCCTGTTCAACTAGATGAACTTTGGGTTGATTCAGCACCACTGAAGTAGCAGGACTGGATCATTTGTGAGTTGCTCTGGTACTTAAAAGATCTGAATGATGGGGCGTAAATTGTCAAAAAGGATCAAATATTGAGAGCTAGAGGAAAACCAAGTTGATAGTGACATGGAACTGGTCCAGCGATGGGATCTACAAATTATCCGGGGGAACACTGGGCTTCCGCGTGATTGGCTGCCCATCCGTAGAGTTCCGCAGCTGGCCTGGCCGGGGGGGGGGCGACGCGACCCTCACCTGTCCCCCACGGCGAGCAGGAGCCCCCCCCGAGGCCAGGGCAGCCGCGGAACGCTACGGACGGGCTGCCACTCAAGTGGAAGTCCCGCCCAGATCATTTGTAGATTCCGTCGCTGAACTGGTCCCTCTTTCCTCTTTCCCACTACTCAGCCAATTAAGCCACTCATGGTTCCTGAGGGGAAAAAAATTCTTGACAAGCGCCCCATCCTGTTTATGATTTCTGTCCTCCATCCAACCGCACAATTTACCTTTTTGAAGCTTAATTCCAGACACCAGAGATTCTGTGGAAGGAAAGGGAGCAGAGATGAAGGTTCACGTCACTGTGCTTAGAACACGTGCTGTGCAACTGTTGATAGTTCAGTAGCATCTAATTTTTCTTAATTCAAATCACAAAGTTGGAGAAGACACCGGGGAGGGGGGGCAGAATCCTCCCTCAGTTGTTATTTCTGTTGAAATAGTCATAATTGTCTTCTCCTAAAGGACATTTCTTCAACGATCCCTATTATCCCTCTGCCAAAATTAAAAAAAAAACACCAAAAGGAAAAAGATCAAATTTGGCCAGTCAACATTTAAGACAGAGGCGTTGATGGGTGCGTCTTCGAGATCGCTGCCACTCCACAGGCACCAGGGAGCGTGAGATTTACCGCTGCCCACGACAGCCTCCCCACCCTCAGCTTGCCTTTCTTCCAGACTGCGGCAGTCTAGGTTACAACGCAGGCTCCAGGACATCAAAAAGCCTCCCCTGTCGTGCATCATCATGCCCGCTGTCGTTCCAAGCCAACCTCTGGAGGGGCAACCGGGATTATGGTAGCGGGATTGTGTGCCGGGCCAAGGCGGTAGGAAGGCAGTAACCAGTACTGCCCGCTGGCTGCCCTGTTACTTACCAGCCACATGTTAGGTGTTAAATTGGTGAGTGGGGGCCCCCACGGGGAGGGTGGGGGCCCCCATGGGAATGCCCCGCATTGGGTCCCACCTCTCCTAAAGCCGGCCCTGGAGCCAACATGAGTTCCCCAAGTGGCTTCCCAACCAGATATTGGAAGCCAAGATCAACCAGAGCCAGTGACTCATCTTGGCTGATCTCCAAGGAAATGAACTGGGGCCAGAATCAGATTCATCCTGAGTGGCCTCTGCTGTCCTGTGGAGCTGGGAAACTCCTTGGTTTACTGAGGAGTTGAGAAGACAGAACTCTGGAATGGCGAAGCAGGAAGACTCATAACAAGCCCAACCAGACACAAGTTAGAGCTCATCTGAGGGTCAATTCCAAGGCGGTGATGGCAGTGAAGAAGGCAGATTTTTCTCTCATGGTTGCATCTGCAGAGTAAGAGATTCTTTTCAACTTTTAGGGCCTGACGAGACGGACAGGATCATCTGTAGTATGAGATTGTCCAGCTGGCCTCTTGATCCTTGCCCAGGGACTTCCAACCCCAAAGCCAAATGTTGGTCACCATCAGTCCATTCAGAAGGACCAACTGGGACACATTCAAGCAAGAGGAGTTACTCACACAGGCCAGATTTGACAGACCCAGAGCGCAATCCTAACTGTCACAAGGGCCACCATAAAGTATGTTTGGACCACTCTTGGAGACAGAGAGGCCAGCAAACAGATGTGCACCATCTTCTCTGACTTTGAGAGTGATCCAAAAGCGCTTTACAGTGTCCCTTGTGCCAGCCAAACTTTGCTGGCCTAACTGTGCTGGCCTTGCTCCAGTTTAGGACTGCGCTCTCAGTTTGGTCACATTCATACCGAAACAGCAGCTAAACGATGGGCAATGCCAATAATGCCAGATATGCTCCCAATAAGCGAGGTGCCACGAAGAATCAGGAGCTACCCCTGCCCCAATACTCACAGTCTTCCTTTTCAATGCTGTTCTATCCATTAGTCCCTGTTCAATAAGGAAGGACTTGGAAGTACCATCAGCTACAAGTGGCTGAAGAAGATAATGAAGAAGCTCACAAAAACTATGCAGAATGCGATGGTGTCGCCAGAGACCTTTCCTCAGTGAATTACAGCCCAGTCCGATTGACTCGTAGCAACGGCAGAACTAGAGTTTTGCCAGCACGACCTGTCTTATGGCAGTCACAAAATCAGTGCCAACCTTGCGCAGAGTTGCGTATTGCAAGAGTCCAGGAATTGGGCTGGAACCTCCCCATAAGAACATAAGAAGAGCCCTGCTGGATCAGGCCAAAGGCCCATCTCACAGCGGCCCACCAGATGCCTCAGGGAGCCCAGTAGACAACAAGATGCCTGCAGCCTGTTGCCACTCCCTTGCACCTGAACATTCTGAAGTAGCCTACGATTAATGTAAGGAGGTTGCACAATCCATCATTGCCTATAGCCCATGTACGCTGGAAGAGTGCCTTGGACCCGCCACTGGAGGTGAGGCAGCAGGGAGCATGGGATGGGAGGAAAAGGATGACAAGGTTCAGGTGGAATGGAGTGGGTCGGCAGCAGCTGAATCTAAACCCTCTTTCCAGCCCAGATTCACTGTCCTGGATGAATGCAGAGTAGTGCCAGCGATTTCGCTGCTGCAGGTCTGGGAAGACTCCCCTGAAATGCAGAAACTTACCACCAAGTAAGAGAACAAATGTTCCCCTACCCAGAGGAGACTTCCATGATGGCCGCATCCTGCAGGGTGCCAAGGTAGCCTTTTTGGCTCTAGATATCGCCTCCTCAACTGGCACTGCCCTTTGTGGAATTCTCCAACATTACAATCTACTCGGAACCTTTCATATCTATACCTTCACCCATGTAACGACCAGAGTAATGTCTCCGTAGCCATTATTTTTACCTTGGAACTGCTTCATGAGGGCTTCCAGACAGGGGTTTATGTCACGGAAGTCATGGATCTTCCACTTCAGCGCAGCAGGAAATGCCACAGGATTCTCAAAGTTCTCCTTCTTGCACCTGGTGGAGAGAGATGATGTCAGGTCACCCTCCATCCAGTCCAGAATTCCCAAGTGCAGTAAAAGGAAGGAAGGCGGTGGAACAAAAGAGCAGGAAGTCTAAAGACTCCGAGGGTAGTCCTAAATTGCGCTGGAATGTCGAGGCTGGCAGGCCTGTGCCATATCCAGCGCACCTTTGGTGCACTGTGGAGCCTCCCCGGGGCAAGGGAGGTTCCAGCCTCCCCTATGGCTTCCTTGGATCTGCACCTGCTAAATAGCGCAGATCCAATCGGGGCCACGTGGCCTCCGGACAGAGCCTTGGATGCTGCCGAACAGCCACATCCCAAGCCCAACTCCTCCCTGGGCCACCCAACTTACCTTCCCAACTTACCAGCCCGCCCACCCAACCCCAGTTCATCCCTCCCACCTGCCCTTCCTCCTCCCATTATGGCCCTTGTGCCAGCGTTGGCCCAAGAGCTCTTTAGCGCCAACACAGGGGTGCCATTTGGACACACACACCCCTTTGGCGCTAGTGACATTGCACCAATGCTAATACAACGTCACTGGCAGGATTGCGCCCTCAGACCGGGGCAGCACAGAGGAATGGCTGGTCTCTGGTGAGTAGCCTCAGAGGTGCTCTCTTCCTTACTCTCCTCGGATAGCAAAAGAGCTGGTGCAGATCCAAGGAGATCCATTGGGGCAGCAAAGGCTTGCTGGAACGAATGTTCGCTTTCCTCTAGAACAGCGATTGTCAACCTTTTTCTTCTCACAATACAAGGTGCTAACATGGTTAAAGCGCACCATCAGTTTTTTGACAATTGAAAAAGCACACCATTCTGTTCAGGGTGGGGGGCTCACATCCTCCAATGGCTTTACTAGCAAAGGACCCTTCCCCAAAATCCCGTGGCACACCTCCAGACCATTCTGTGCCATGGCACAGTGGTTGAAAATTGCTGCTCTAGAAGACCTCCACAACTGTCCCTCCCACTGCAGGATACAGCAGGCACCCATTTGATGCCAAGGGACACAACCTGATTTATTTATTTGTCTACTGCCTTTCCCATCCTCATCAGATATTACCCAAGGCAGTTCACGTGCCATGACCCTACACATCTGGTTCCTGTACATGCTTCCTGTACATGGAAGCACACGCGTCCTAGAGTAGATCTGACAGCAGAAACAGAGACATTGCAGTTGCAGTGAAATGAGGACAAAGGAAGCATCAGGAACTATGTCACCCATGGCCTCATGGACCACTCCTCTAGTCCAGTGACTGTCCAAAAAAGTGCCACTGGAGGGCCAATCTCCCCAGTATGGACTGGGAAAGTGCCTATCAAGCTTCTCAGGCTTACTGTGCCTTTGATTTAGAACCTTCCTCCTTTTGGCACCTGTCAGCTCAGGGGCAGCTCAGGGGGGACAGAACAATATCAGCTTTTTCCCCTCTTCACATGCTATTATTATTAATGTTTAGAATTCTGAAACCCAAAGTAATCAGAAAACGGCAACTGTTTTTGAGTGTGGCATGATGCCACAAATGGAAAATTCCACACCTGAGCTCAGGTGACAGGCTGCACAAAATTATTAAGAATATTGAATAAAATTACCTTCTGACTATGTGCACAGGGGCACAATCCTAACCTGGAGTTAGGCCAGCAACGTTTGGCCACCACAAGAGCCACCGTACAGTGCGTTTGGACCACTTTGGTGTCACAATGATGGCACTTCCGGCCATGACATCACTTCTACTGGGTCCCGGACTGGTTGTCATTCTGAAAAGTGGGTCCTGGTGCTAAAACGTTTGAGAACCACTGCTCTAGACCATTCCCTGAATCGTAAAGCATGAAGGCCAATGTGGGCTCCACTCACCTCTCCATGATGATCCCAATATTCTAGAGAGAAGCAAGAGAAAGAAGAGAGAACTCAGCACTGCCACAGCACAAAGAAAATTTTTATGGCACAATGAAATCTGGCTAAGTGCTGAAGTGTCCCAATCAGAGACTGAAGATATTCACCATCTCTCATTTCTGACCCACCTGCAGCTGAACTGTGTTTCCCAGGTGCCAGGCACAGAGCTTCCTCAGCAGCAGCACTACAAGTGGGGAGTCACCCCCTACCCATCCATCAAACCCACTCCTTGTCTCTCTTGGAGCACACACGGATGACACATCAACAGAGCAATTGTTGGAAGCCCCTGGGTCTCATTCATTCTGTCACTGCTCCCCTTTTTTAACCCACCAAAATCTTATCCTTACACTGGATCCACGGGGCTTGCTGTTTTAAATTTTAACTGTTTTAAATATTGCTTTAACATTGTTTTTAATTGTAAACATTGTATTTTTAATGTTGTAAGCCGCCTTGGGTGCCCATGGGGCAGAAAGGCGGGATAGAAATTAAATAAATAGATAAATCTATTCCTGATCTTTGACATTATTACTTCTAACACAATTTAAACTTTGGCAGCTGACTTAGGAAGATGCTACAGCTTGCAAGGTGAGTTAAAATGTATTAAATGAATGACATAAATCAATAGCAGACACACAGAAGTGCCTCTATAGATCCAAGTGACACAAAGAGCTCCGATACCATGTGCAGTGGAGCATCTTCTCCTTGGCCCCAGCTGCCGGTTGTCCTGGAGAGATGCACATGAGCCTGTTTTTACTGCCCGGGAACGCCCTCCCCATCACAGTGACGAGAGTCAAGCCCTTTCCCATCTTGCCCTGCAGTGCAGGCTGGCAATTTCCTCTCCCCGTAAATTGGACCAGGTGGCACAGTGAAGATGGCACCTGAATATTGGCTCCTCCTTCACAAGCCTCTTGTTCATGACTTCCAGCCACCTTACAATGAGCAGCCGGGGTGCACAAGGGGAGAACCCCCCATGCAGCCCCTCTTGCTCTGGAGAGCAGCACTATAGAGGAAGGGCTTAAAGGGGACTTGGCCTGTATTGCAGGTTCTCAGGAGAGAAAGCAGCTGAGATGCAGAAAGGGGAAGACCTGTGAACCACCCAAAGGCAGCTGATACAGTTTGAAACCGGGATAAAAGCAACATCAGCAGCCGTTCCTTGTTTTAATTCCTGGAAGCCATCATGCATGGGGGAGACCTGCCAAATCCAGCCATTAACAAGCTCAGACAGGGCCACTGACTTACCTGCAGGAGCTCATTTGCTGACTTCTGCTGCTTCTCTTCCAGCTCCTGGATGAGACTGTCAAGGGAGGTGAGCTCTGCAGAAAGGCTGGCCTGATGCTCGTCCCTCCTCCCTACAATCTCCTTCTCCACCTCCTCCGTCTGGGCCAGCAGAAGGTTCTCTTGTTCCTCCAGAAACTGGCGCAGTCGTCTGAAGGCAGCTGCTGTCCTCTCCCTCTCTGCTCCCGTTTTTCTCTGCAACAGGAACGTGGGAGAGGAGAAAAGCAGCTCAGTCCTGCAGTGTGAGGAGGCAGGTTAAGAGGACTCCATATTAAGGGGACTTGGGCCTTTTGAAACAAACTGTATCAGCATTAACATAAGAACATAAGAAGAGCCCCGCTGGATCAGGCCAAAGGCCCATCTAGTCCAGCTTCCTGTATCTCACAGTGGCCCACCAAATGCCTCAGGGAGCACAAGAAACAACAAGATGCTTGGATCATGTTGCCACTCCCTTGCACCCGGTACTCTGAAGTCGCCTACTACTAATGTAAGGAGGTTGCACAATCCATCGTTGCCTATAGCCCACGATGGACTTTTCCTCCAGAAATCCGTCCAATCCCCTCTTAAAGGCATCTAGACCAGATGCCATCACTACCTCCTGAGGCAAAGAGTTCCACAGATTAACTACCCGCTGGGTAAAAAGTACTTCCTTTATTAGCACTAGAGCGCAATCTTAAGCAGCGCTGGAACAGTGTGGCCAGTGGGCCGGTGCTATATCCAGTGCAGCTTTGGAGCGCTGGGGAATCTCCCCGGAGCAAGGGCACATTCACGCCCTTGCCCCAGGAAAGGCTCCAGCCTCTCCTATGGTTTCCTCAGATCTGCTCCTGCTAGTTAGCAGGTGCAGAGCCAAGGAAGCTGTGTGGCCCGAATTGGGGCCACAAGGCCTGGGGACGGAGGCTTGGATGCAGCTTAATGGCCACATCCCAGTCCCTCCCCAGGCCAGTACACCTCCCCACCCTGCCCAGTTCCTCCCTCTGCCCAGAACCAGCCCTGTTCGGCCTGCCACTCTTGGGCCAGCATAAACGGCTAGCATCAGCCCAAGGTCACCTTATGGATTGCGCCCTTAATCAGGGGAGAGTTACGGCCCAGCCTTAGATGAACATGAAGCTCAATCAGCGAATATATCCTGGATGAGATTCGGCCACCCCCAATTCTCAATAATGCACGGTCTGGGGATCAGAGCTCCATCAAGGCTCTCGAGTCTGCATTTTACATTCAGTTCCAGATATGTGTTCATTTTCCAATATGAACTGAATTTTGATATTCTTATGAATATGAATTTTGGCACTAGTAATACTTACAAGCAGGTCTTGGCTTTCTCTCTCATTCTCTGCTTTATGGAACAAAATATTTTCTCTCTCCTTCCTCAGGCTCTCCAGGGAGTAACTGATCTGATCCTGGAGAAAAAACAGCAGACCCAACTTAATTGTTTTTTTGTCCTAATCTCCTGGCTTTTTTTTCTGTGCTCAGTGGTGTCACTAGGGTTTGCAGCACCTGGTGCAGGAGGTCAAAGCATCACCCCCATGATGGACCTTCTCTGGTACAAGACCGATACGAACAAATTGCAATATCACATGTACAACCTAAATGCAGTGGCATCACCAGGGATTATTTATTCATTTTAATATATAACTAAAGGTGTATTTTTGGTGATTTCCCCCCAAAATTTCTTGATCAAAATAGCAAATTGCAGTGTTACGTGTTTTTATCCTATATTCTCAATCCACGCCCTCATTGTTATTAATTTTGAATGCTTTAAAAGTGTACCAGGTAGATGATACAGGTGATATAGTGTCAGTCAGCAGATGCAGCCACAGTATTATTTCTAATTGGAAAAGTCATCTTCTGGAAAATACCTTCAACACCAAAATGAAGTTTGGTGTTTTTATTCAGATATTTTAACTGCCAAAAGGCGGTTGTTAACACCAAAAAGACGGTTTTCAACAAAAACACACACCCCTATATATAACAATAAAGATCACCCAACAAATCAGTAAAAACCAATGGGCCACTTGATGACACTTGCGTATCTAAATAAGAGTTCTAGTACTAGCTCCGATACATTGAAACGAGAGAGGACTTGTACTAACACCTTATTGGTTCCCTGATGTCATAACAGCACCCCATTGGCTCTCAAAACATTCAGTTTCATTGGTTTTCTTTTCTGGTTTTTGACTATAACTTTTAATAGAATACAGATATTTCAATGTCGTGTGTTTCATGGCATTCTGCTGTAAATTACACATCAAATGATATATAACATGATGGTATTATTCGAAACTACCAAGGTTTTACAGTTTGGGGCAGTAGTGGTCTCTCTCTCTCTCTCTCTCTCTCTCTCTCTCTCTCTCTCTCTCTCT
>JAJKFI010000183.1:399307-410444 GCA_029204185.1 Lerista edwardsae | reverse complement strand
GATAGATAGATAGATAGATAGATAGATAGATAGATAGATAGATAGATTATTGTAAACCGCTTTGTGAACCTTGTGTTGAAAGGTGGTAAAAGGTAAAGGTAAAGGTTTCCCCACGACCAAATGGTCTAGTCCTGAACAACTGTAGGGTGCGGTCTAGTTTCTACGTCTGTAGAGCTGGCGTTTGTCCAAAGACAAGCTTCTGTGGTCATGTGGCCAGCATGACTATACGCTGTAGCATACAGAACACCATTCCCTTCCCACCGAAGTGGTCCCTATTTATCTACTTGCATTTTTAGGTGTTTCGAACTGCTACGTTGGCAGGAGCTGGGACAAGCAATGGGAGCTCACTCCGTTGCATGGTCTTGAACTGCCAACCTTCCAGTCGGCAAGCTCAGCAGCAGCGGTTTAACCCACAGTGCCACCACGTCCCGCATGAAAAGAGATATATAAATACTATTGATTGTTTTTTAGTTCCAGCTCTGTGTTCATTTTCCAATAGGAATCATACAGTAATTAGTCGTACTGGTACTTACAAGCGAGTCTTGGCTTTCCTTTTCGTTCTCTGCTTTGCATACCAAAATGTTTTCTCTGTCCCTCCTCAGGACCTCCAGGGAACGAGTTATCAGATTCTGGGGAGAAAACAGAAATCTTAACTTGATTGCTCCTGAGCTCCTTGCTTAGTTATTTCTTCTTCTTCTGTGCTATCATTTAGGGGTGTTTTCCTGCAAATTTCTCATTTCCAACTTGCTTTCCATATTGGTTTTATATACTATATTTTCGTATTGGTAGAAGTTTAGTGAATAAGAAAGTAAATAGCGGACGGGAGAAACAGAGGCAGGAGGTTATCTTGACCCTCCCAGTTGTGTTCCTTGGGCTTTGGGCTCTCCCAAGTCCCTTGGCGTTTTTATCTTCTTGAAGCTAACGCGTTGCTTGCCTAGGGCTCCTGATCTAGGCTGGGTCTCCAAACTTGGCTGGCGCAAGGGCAGTTCTGGGAGGAAGGAGGGAGGTGGGGGAGGGCGCAACGGGGGGGGTCGGTGGGGGGGGCTGGGATGCAGCCAATAGGCCGCCTCCAGGGCTCCGTCCCCAGGCCGCCTGGACCTCTCCGTCCTGCCATGGTCAAGGAGGCCATTCCAGGGCCCATAAGGGGGGGGGTTCATTGGGTAATTTGTACAGTGGGGAAAAAAGGGAGCTTGTAAATTTCTGATCTCATCTGGGGCTTCCTGCCCCTGCAGCCCTCACTCTGCAGCCTCCTCCACTGCTGTACTGCCTGTGACACTGCCTCTCACAAGGCACCCCCCTAGGAATCCGGAGTCGCTCCCTTTAACCCTCTGAGTGCCGGCCAACCAAGAAGAAAAGCTCTTTGCAGAGGAATTGGGAGGGGGGAGGAGGGAGAGTGAAGTGGGCGGAGTCAGCCCTAATTTTAACTAGTGGAACTGAGTTCCCCTGCGTTCCCCCTGCATGACATCACTGCATGCATTGCCAGGTTCTGGGGCACTACCGGGCTACGCAGTGGGTGCCAAAGGTCACTAATCCCTCCCCCTTCTGGGCCTGATCCAACCACCATGCCGCGTCCATGCCCACCCCCGGCTCTGTCCCACCCCTCCTCCCCTGTGAAGGACCCAAAGAACAGGACCGGCTCTAGGAGCGGCAGGGCCCAACGTGGGGCATTCCTGTGCCACCCCCCACCTTCTGCAGGTGGCTCCCATTCACCAAGAAAAGTGTTTGTGGTGCCTCACGTGGCACCTGGAAATAGTTGATGGCGACCCAATGACGTCACAGCCAACTGCTTCATGTGGGGCAGTTCGGAGGCTGGGGCTAGTGGGAGGGCCCAAGGTAATGCTGCTCTGCTCACCCCCCTGAGTTCACAGAGATCCACTGCAGCAGCAGGCGATATGCTCACTGTGCTGGTGCACACACACACACCCCAAAGTGACGACATTGGCAGTGATGTCATGCAGAGGGAATGCGGGGGAACTCAGTTCCACTAGTTAAAATTAGGGCTGACTCCACCCACTTCACTCTCCCTCCTCCCCCCTCCCAATTCCTCTGCAAAGAGCTTTTCTTCTTGGTTGGCCGGCACTCAGAGGGTTAAAGGGAGCGACTCCGGATTCCTAGGGGGGCGAAGGCAGTGATGTCATTCAGGGGGAATGGACCAGAATGGGCGTTCCAGATCCTAACGGGCTCCGTGGCTGGTTCCAGGTTCCCGACAAGTGCCAATCAAAAGTGAGTTCCTGTTCCTAAATCATTTGAATGACACCACTGGACATTGGTCACGTTGGCTTAAGGCCGGCCCTGAAAAAGAAACCCGGTACCCCCCTTGAGGAAATGCCTGGCTCTGTGCCAGTCTGCAAGGCCATATCCAAACCCTTGGCTTGAGGCGCCCTGATGTGCATGATCTGGCTCAGTGCAGCCGTCTCCCTCCAGAACGACGTCCGGATCTCCTGAGCAGCGGCTGGAGCAGAGGCGAGGGTCACTTCAGCCTCCTTCCCCACAAGTCACGCCCAGAGGCAGATCTAAGGGAGGGCAAAGCTCTAAGTTTTGCAAGAAGCCTGACCTTGCAGTGGAAATCACTCCCCTCCTGCACCGTTTTAGCCAATCCTCACAGGGAACAGCAACATCTTGGCATTGCTTACTGGCTACAGCAGCAAGGGAGAGGAGGGGTTTACATGACAGGGTAAGGCTTCTTGCAACACTCAGAGCCAGTGATGTCATTCAGGGGGAACGGACCAGAACGGGCGTCCCGGATCCTAACGGGCTCTGTGGCTGCTTCCGGGTTTGTTTGTTTTTTGTTTTTCAACATTTGAATTTGAACTCAAAAGTGAGTTCCTGTTCCTAAATAATTTGAATGACACCACTGCTTAGAGCATTACCCTCCCTGTAGATCCGCCTCTGGTCATGCCCAGCCCAGACCTCAGCAGACCTGTCCCCAAATACACAGTAAGGAACGCGGAGCCCCCACCTTGCACTCCTGGACAGCCTCTGCCACGGACAGCACGCGGTAAGCGCGGGGATCCATGGATCCGTCGCACAGCAGGCAGACGCGGCCTTCGCCGTCCGTGCAGAAGAGCTTCAGGGGCCCCTCGCAGGTCTCCCCCCTTTCCACGTCTCTCTCCGGAAGGCTGCTCAGATCTTTGGCAATCTGGACCATGTTGGCCAGCTGCCTGTTGGGCCTCAGCTTCTTCGCCCGGACGCGCTCCCTGCACTGGGGACAGGCGGCCAGTCTGGGCGACTCCCCCCCAGCTGTTGTCGACGCAGGTGCGGCAGAAGTTGTGCCCGCAGTCCAGGGTCACCGGGTCCCTGAAGTAGTCCAGGCAGACGGAGCAGGTGCCCTCGTCCCGCAGCCGCTTCCGGTAGCTCTCCGCCGCCATCGCTCCCTCCGCTGGCTCCTCTCTCCGGAATGTCACTTTCTCCTCGGTCAGCCCACCCTTGATGGGAGATGGAACTGGGCGTGTTGTTTTTTTCCCAAAGTGCAGGAAAGGATCCGGTTGTGGGGCTAGTGGAGCAGCAAAGTGCCTGCCTGGCCTTGGAGCCTAAGGTCGTTTCTTGAAGAGTCTGTGCAAGCTGCGGAACGTAGACTCTGCAGGGAGAACGCTGGGAGCATTCTAGAAGGGGAGCTCCTTTCTTTCCGTCCCTGCTCTGCTCTGATTCCGTGCATAGGAATTGTGACCTAGGACGGAATGTATGCAGTGCACATGCCCAGTAGTGCCCTTTCTGCTCACTCCCAAGGCAGAACCACCCCACTGTTGTGAATGGGTGATGGGACACTGTCCTTGTCTAACTCCAGATAAAGGCGTATCTAAAGGCACAATCCTAACCTGGAGTTAGGCCAGCAAAATTTGACCGGCATAAGGACCACCGTAAAGCGCATTTGAACCACTCTCGGAGTCAGGGAGGATGGCGCACGTCTGTGTGCTGGCCTCTCTGACTCCGAGAGTGGTCCAAACGTGCTTTATGCTGTCCCTTGCGCCGGCCAAACTTTGCTAGCCTAACTGTGCCGGCCTAACTCCAGGTTAGGATTGCACCCTAACGTGTATTGTGAGAAGCAAGCGAGTCCCTTGACCCTTATTGATAAATGGCAGAAGGAAGAAATGTTAACATCGGCTGCCCCAAAAGGTTGGGAATTCAAGGCTTTTCCTCTTCCACTGCCTCCCATCCCACAAGGAAAAGGGCAACTCCCAATTCCCAAGTTTGGTGCGATGGTCAGTAGCATAGCTGCAGGGGCAGGAACCCAGGTCTGGGTAAAGCATTGACGCCCTCTAGGCAGCCACACCATTTGGGTCGTGCAGAGGCCAAAGTGGGTGGGAGGGATGATTTTGATTTTTTTGCCATGCACCACTAGTAAGCACCGTCAGCCCCCCCGCCCCGCCCCGAGAAGATGGCGGAAAACCACCAATGTGGCACGAAGAGGGATTGCCCCCGTGGCCCTGGCGTAGCTACACTACTGGTGCTGAGCAGGGACACACCTTGTACCCCACATCTGGCCCTGCCTTCTGTGTCGCTGACAAATGGCCTGTTCAGCACATGACTGTCAATTGGATGACAAGTCTTTAGCACTTTGAAACTCTATCAGACGCCTTTGTTGTAACTGGGGTTGTGTCTTTCTCTGCTGCTGCCCAGGGCTCCTTCCTGTCCCTCCACTTTCAGCCATCTCTAGTGTCCTTGTTCATTAATGGAATCAGAAGGTGTGTGAGGTGGGGAAACAAACTCCCCATGAGAGCGAGTTCCATAGAGGGTGCCCCCCCCCAGAGACTGTCCTCTGGCAGGTCCCCTCAGATGCTAGTGGGACACCCAAGAGAGTCTCCTCAGGATCTCAGTATGGGTTGACTCCTGGAGGAAGACGGTCCGTCCCAAGGGGGTTAGGGCTTTGAAGATCAGAGCCTGTGCTGGCCCAACTCCAGGTTAGGATTTTACCCTGAGCCTCACAGGGCGCAACCCTAAACTCAGTTAGGCCGGCATAAGCTAAGCCAGCAAAGTTTGGCCAGCACAAAAGCCACAGTGAAGTATGTTTGGACCACAGTCAGAGTCAGAGAGGCCAGCATACAGACGTGCACAGCGGTGTTATGCTGCCGGAACGCTGGGCGGGGCATCCGGGTGATCGACAGCCCACCCGTCACGTTCCGGAGCGTTACGCCGTTTGCGTAACCAATTACGCCGCTTGCATATGCAAGCATTAAGCTGGCATTAAGGGCACAAGACCATCACATCCACCTCCAAGGGGTAAGAGGAGAGCCTGTCTCCTTTGTCTGGGGGCACAATCCTAACCTGGAGTTAGGCTGGCACAGTTAGGCCAGCAAAGTTTGCCCGGCCCAAAGGGACACCGCAAAGTATGTTTGGACGACTCTCAGAGTCAGAGAGGCCAGCACACAGATGTGCACCATCCTCTCTGACTCTGAGAGTGATCGAAACACACTTTATGGTGGCCCTGGTGCCGGCCAAGCTTTGCTGGCCTAACTATGCCAGCCTAACTCCAGGTTAGGATTGCACCCCGGGTCTTTCCTTGCAAATTACAGTAGGCCTGTAATATTCACAAATTGGGATGCCCAGAGGGCTACGCTCTTGCCTCAGAATGCCTTATAAGAGCAAACAAAGTCGCTTCTGGTTTTTACCCAAAAACCAGAAGAAGTGAGGTTTTTTGGGCCTTAATAGCCATTCTGAGGCCTGCAGAAGCCACGGGTGGTCAGAATGCCTTATAAGGGCAAAGCCTGTCGATTCCAGTTTTTGTGGTTTTTCAGCCCTAACGGCTGTTCTGAGCCACCCGCTGCCTCTCTGCACCTCAGAACCTACAACGGACCCGACTGGAGCTCAGCTTCGGTTGGGTCTGGAGGATTAAGGGCCTCATAACCTGCATATTCAATTATCCATGGGTTTCGTTATCTGTGGGGATTCCTGGAACAGAACCTCCACAGACAATAAGGGCCTGCTTGCTATTCTTTCATTAGCATGATCAGCTTCAAGGTTTGTTCTGAGCTTGGCTATTTTCCCCCTTTACTTTGAACACCGGTTCTTTGACTGATAGAAAGATCAGCCAATCAGCACCATAAGCGGTTCTCTGAAAGCAGGAGAGGGGGGCGGTGTTTCATGACAGACACAAGGGCGAGCCAATCAGTGCTGCACAAATATAGCTTTAATGCAAACATTACAAAAGCTTTAGTGCCCCCCCCCCCCCGAGCAAAAGGCTGAATGTATTTCAGGAACGTGTTGAGGGTCCAACTCTCTCTGCAGTCCTTGAGTGGCTCAGGGACAGATTTTCAGGTGGCCTCCTTCTAAAACATAGAAAAAAGGGAGGAGGGTCTCCCCGCAGAAAGAGGCGTCTGAGTACACGTAGAGTTGGGCTCCGGTGTCTGCGTCAAAAAAGGCCACTCGCCCCCCCCGCGCAGTTCAGAGTCACTCGGATCTTCTTCAGCTCCTGGCTCAGGGGCAGAGGAGGGCAATCTGGGGAGACAGAAACTCTGTACTCCCCCTCCCACTTCCCCAGATCCCAAATCCCTTCCTCAGGACTACAGTTTAACTCCTTTCTCCTCACAGACTTCTTGGCAACCCCCACAGCCCATTCTTCTTCACGACCCACAGCAACGTCCCAGAAGAATCTGCCTGTGGCGAACCCTTCACAGCCCAGCACAAACTGCCACTCCTCAAATCTCTCCGGATTCTGGGGCAGATCCTGACGTTCAACTCCCCACCTCACACTTTTGCCGTCCGCAGGCAGGATGAGCTGGGGATGAGCCGTGTCTGGATCCAGGGTCACCTTTGCTGTCAGGGGTGGAGGGAGAGAAGGAAGGAGAACGACGTTTTTATACAGTGGGACATAAATCTCTAAAATAAATGAATCCTGAGCCTGGAAACAAAACATGGCTCTCCCCCCCACCACTTTTGGAGGTGAAAAATAGGGTCTGGCAGAGGTGATCGAGGGGCACACTTGGGGATTGCTCAGCTGTGGATGTTCTTATTTTGTGCTGCAGCTTGTATTTTGGAGATCAACTGTCTTGTGCTGCTGAAGAAACAATGGAGTAGACTGAAAATAGTTTTGAAACGGTTTCAAATATCTAAGTAAATTTTTAAGGTAAAAGCATTTTTCGGCTCTGCTTGTTAAATAAGCTCACAAAGGGAGAGAGGTGGGCAGGAGAGAAGCGCAGGCCCAATCTCTTGACGCTTGTGGCTTCTAGGGAGAGTCAAAGAGCTCCGGATCTGGGGAACAGTTTTTGTTCAGACTGGCGAGGGAGGGATGGGTGTTCAGTAGGTTACATGAGTTACATTATGCTTAATAAAGTTAAACCCCAACCTCAGTCTGGTGTCTTCCTTGGGGGTGGTGCAAGGGTAATAGTCTACTTTAAAATACCAGATGCAGGGGACACAGCAGGACATAAGTATTTGGTTGTCTTGCGTGCGCCCTGAGGCATCTGGTGGGCCGCTGAGAGATACAGGAAGCTGGACTAGATGGGCCTTTGGCCTCCAGCAGGGCTCTTCTTATGTTCTTAAGGCCCAGATTGGGTTGCAAGTTATTATTTACCTCAGAATGCCAGATACAAGGGAGTGGCAACAGAATGCAGGTCTCTTGTTGTCTCGTGTGCTCCCTGAGGCACCTGGTGGGCCACTGTGAGATACAGGAAGCTGGACTAGATGGGCCTTTGGCCTGATCCAGCAAGGCTGTTTCTTATGTTCTTATGTTCCCATGGGGAACCACTTGCAATGGCATGAACAAGTAACACCATCACTGCAGACCCACCCTGCAATGCAGCCCCGCTGAAGTCCCATTTGTTATACCAGGCCAGAATCTGCACCATTGCCCATTGACAGCTCAGCTCAGGCGACCATCACAGACCGACCATTATTCAATTGGGATCAAAGAGGGTTGAATTAGGATCAACGAGGGGAAAAAAAACTATGATACAAGCAGACAATTCTTGACAAGTCCCCCCCACCCCGTTTATGATTTCTGTCTTCTATCCAGTCCCACAATTTACCTTCTCGAAGCTGAAGGCCAGATACCAGAGAGTCTGGGGAAGAAAAGGGAACAGAGATGATGTATCACTGTGCTTAGAACGCATGTTCTGAAAAAAAAAATGAGTTGATAACTTAGTAGCACCTGATTTTTCTTAATTCAAATCACACATCGGGATAGACGTGGAAGGGCAGAAACAGAAGGTGATAGAGGCAGGTCTAAGGTGATGGAATACAGGTGGGTCACAGCAGCTGAATTCTAACCCTCTTCCCAGGCCCAGTCTACCGTCCCAGTTTATGTGGACCTACGCCTGCAATTTCGCTGGTGCAGGTCCAAACAGAATCCCTTGCAATGCAGAGGCTTAACCCCTACCCAAATGAGACCTCCACAACTGCCCCACCCACAGGATGCCGCAGTAGCCTTTTCGGCGTTTTGGTGTTTCTCACAACACCAGAACCAGGGGACAGTCACTTAAATTGAGTGTTGGGAGAGTCAAAACAGATAAAACACTTCTTTAACCGGTGTGTAATTAATCTGCGGAACTGCTTGCCACAGGAGATGGTGATGGTATCTGGCCTAGGTGCCTTTAAAGTGGGACTGGACAGATTTCTGGAGGAAAGGTCCATGATTGGGTAGTGCAACCTCCACACTTTAGAAGTAAGGTACCTCAGAATGCAAGCTCCAAGGAAGTGGCAACAGGATGCAGGTATCTGCTAGTCTTATGTGCCCCCGGAGGCATCTGGTGGGGCACCGTGAGATACAGAAAGCTGGACTAGATGGGCCTTTGGTCCTGATCCAACAGGGCTCTTCTTATGTTCTTATGGCGCTGCGGAAGGGAAGAAACAATAGGATTGGGCTCTCTATATTGTCTCCTAAGAACACTAGAAGTAAAGAGCCCTGCTGGATCAGTACCAAAGGCCCATCTAATTCAGCTTCCTATATCTCACAGTGGCCCACCAGATGCCTCAGGGAGCACACGAGACAACAGTATGCCTGCATCTTGTTGCCACTCCCCTGCATCTGGTATTCTGAAATAGCCTGCTACTAATGAAACGAGGTTGCACAGCCCATCATGGCCTATAGCCCATAACGGACCTTTCCTCCAGATATCTGTCCAATCCCTTTTTAAAGACATACAGGCCAGATGCCATCACCACCTCCCAGCTGTTTTATTTATGTTTTAATACTGGTTGCTTTATTTTCAACCCCCTTTTTAGTTACCCCAAGCATGGAATTGGCCTTCTTAATTGCTGCCGCACACTAGGTCGACGTTTTCACCGAGTTGTCCACCCGCATCACAGGATATCTCTCAGACATAAGACTTGTCACAGACAGCTCAGATCCCATTAGCCTATAGGTGAAGCTTTGATTTTTTGCCCCAATATGCATCACTTTACACTTGTCTACATTGAAATGCTTCTGCCATTTGGCTGCCCATTCTCCCAGTTTGGATTGGTCCTTCTGGATCGATTCACAATCCCTTCTGGTTTTCACCACCCAGAAAAGTTTTGCGTCATTTGCAACCTTGGCCACCTCACTGCTTATGCCTGTCTCCAGGTCAAGTGGAAAAGCACCAGCCTCAAGACAGATCCTTGGAACATTTCACTTTTCACCTCTCTCCATTGTGAAAACTGGCCAGTGACCCCCACGCTCTGTTTCCTGGCCCTTAACCAATTCTTGATCCATAAGAGGATCTGCCTTTTTATTGCCTGACTGCAAAGTTTCTTCATTGCCTCCTCAAAAGGCAATGACCCAGGGGGTGGCCCTGCCCATGCAGTTAGATAGGAACGAAGTGAGACCAGAGGGGGCAGGCTTAGCAGCCATGTTTTTATACTCAAAATGCTGATTCCAAGCATTTCAGATTGCTTTGCGCGTAGTGTTTAGGACTGAATCGTTTACTCCTGAAGTAAAAACTTACCAAAATAACAACATGTGATCGTGGGGAAACATCATTGGTAACCTAATTATGAGTTAATATGCAATTCCAAGGTTTAATTCCGCATAATTAGTCAGCCATATTGTTAGACCCATGGAGTTGCGTCGGCCATATTGTTTGACCGGTTTGACCAGACCATGGACCAGACCCATTGCGTCGGCCATATTGTTAGACCAGACCGGAAGTTTCAAGAATATTACGTCATTTCTTCTCCATGTTTATTATAACTCCATGCAATGACCTTTGTGGAATTCTGCAACAATATAACCAACTGGGAACCTTTCACATGTGTAATGGGCAGGAAGTTTAGTCGAGAGGGTTAAAGCCTCTGTTTGCCCGAAGATAAGATCCGAAGGTCGCCAGTTCGACAACACCGGAAGTCTCCATGAGCGGCAGACCTTGAGAATTGCGACTGATAAGAGCTGTCTCCAGCTGCCTGCAAGAGAGGAGTTGTGCTGGGCCAGCTGTTTCTTTGGTGGGAGCAGAGAAGCCGTTTATCAGCCAGCAGGAAGGCAATCGTGTGGCCAGAAAGGAACACTAGACCACGAAAGTTCCATCTGTATGTTGTTGTAGTTCTTGAAAGACAGAACTTCTTTGTAATTTGTAAAAAACCCTTGCAGGTTTAGAGAAATAAAGCCTGCCTATGTAAACCGCCTTGAATTAAAGCGAGAGGAGCTATCTAATGGCCAAAGAAAGGCGGTATATAAATACTAACATCATCATCATCATCATCATCATCATCATCATCATCATCATCATTATTATTATTATTATTATTATTATTATTATTATTATTATTAATGTCCAGAGTAACAGCCTTATAGCCATTCATTGTTACCTTTGAACTGGTTCATGATGCCCTCCAGAAAGGGATTTATGTCACAGAAGTCATGGATCTTCCACTTCAGTGCAGCAGGAAATGCCACGGGATTCTCAAAGGAGTCCTTCTTGCACCTGTCCGAGACAGATGATGTCAAGTCAACATCCATCCAGTTCAGACTTCCCAAGTGCAGTAAAAGGGGGAATGAGGTGGAAGAAACTAGCAGGAACTCTAAAGATTCAGGGCACTACCCAGGCCCTGCCGTAGCAAGCGTGCCAGGCTGGGGAGGGGGGTGGGTTTGGCAGTGATGTCATGCAGGGGGAACGCGGGGGAACTCAGTTCCACTAGTTAAAATTAGGGCTGACTCCGCCCACTTCACTCTCCCTTCTCCCCCTTGTTGCAGTTTCACATCTCACAGTCCAGAACTGGTAGAAACTGGCAT
>JAJKFI010000183.1:388007-399297 GCA_029204185.1 Lerista edwardsae | reverse complement strand
GGTCTCCAAGCCCCCAACTCTGCTACTATTTACACAAATACACAACACCCCTCCCCCTCCCAATTCCTCTTCTTGGTTGGCCGGCACTCAGAGGGTTAAAGGGAGCGACTCCGGATTCCTAGGGGGGCGAAGGCAGTGATGTCATTCAGGGGGAACAGACCAGAACGGGAGTTCCAGATCTTAACGGGCTCCGTGGCTGGTTCCGGGTTCCTGACAAGTGCCAATCAAAAGTGAGTTCCTAAATCATTTGAATGACACCACTGGGGTTTGGGATGTGGCAATCAGGCCGCATCCAAGGCCTCGTCCCCAGGCCGTACGGCCCCAGTTCTGGACACGTGGTTTCCTTGATTCTGCGCCCGTGATTTCGCGGGCACACATCCAAGGAACCCATAGGGGAGGCTGGCACCTCCCCTGGTGCATGGGGAATGTGCCCTTGTGCCAGGGAGGCTCCTGGTGCCTTCTGAGCTCCGTTGGATGCAGCGCAGGCCCACTGATGTACCTGCTCCAGCGCAGCTTAGGACCGGGCTGCCAGTCATAATCCAAGCACAGCTGGGTGTTTATTCTCCAGCCTCTTTGAGCAGTTCAAGCTCCTTTCCCCCCACATTGCAATTCAGGAGGGCAGCTCAGTGGGGATAGAACAATATCAGCTTCTCCTTTTCGAAGAAGACTTGCATATTGCTTTTTAGTTCACAAAGCAGCTTACATAGCAAAAAAAAAAAAATGAATAAACGGCTCCCTGACACCAAAGGGTTCACAATGTAAAAAATAAATAAAATACAGATGTGGCACCAGCCACTGGAAAAGATGCCATACTGGGCTGGACAGTTGCTCTCCTGCACAATAAAAGATGCCTCTGTCCAGTTACCAGGACAGGCCCAGCTAGCAGGGCTGGTCTAGACCATTCCCTGAATCATAACGCATGAAGGCCAAAGCGGGCTCCACTCACCTCTCCATGATGTTCCCAATATTCTAGAGGGAAACAAGAGAAAGAAGAAACAGCTCAGCACCCGCCACAGTGCAGAGGAAACCTTTCAGAGACAATGACATCTGGCTAAGTGCTGAAACGTCCCAACCAGAGGCTGAAGACGGACTCCACAATCTCCCATGTCTGATCCAACCGCAGCTGAACTGTGTCTCCTGAGTACCAGGCACAGAGCTTTCTCAGTGGCAGCGCCACAAGTCTGCCGTCGGCCACCCACCATCGAGGACATCCATCAAACCCATTCCTTGCCTCCCTTCAAGCACACACTGAAGGCACGTCAACTGAGCAACGGCTGAAGACCCCGGGTCTCATTCACAACAGACTGCCTTTTATTGCTCCCCTTTCACCCACTAAAATTCCATCTGTTACTGACCTTTGAAACTATTGCTTTTAATACAAGTTAGGGCGCAATCCTAACTTGGAGTTAGCCCAGCAAAATTTGTCCGGCACAAGGGACACCATCAAGTGTGTTTGGGCCACTCTCGGAGTCAGAGGCCAGCACACAGATGTGCAACATCCTCCCTGACTCCAAGAGTGGTCCAAATGTGCTTCATGGTGTCCCTTGTGCCGGCCTAACTCCAGGTTAGGAATGTGCCCTGAAACATTGATCGCTAAGAAGACGATACAGCTTGCAAAGTGAGTGATAAAAGTATTAAACGAATAAAATAAACACTTCCACAGCAGACACATCAAAGTGCCCCTATTGAGCCAAGCGACACAAAGTGCTCCTCTGATATAATGTGCAGCGTAACATCTCCTCCTTAGTTCCAGTTGTCAGTTGTCCTGGAGAGATGCACAGGAGCCTTTTTTTACTGCCCGGGGTCCCCCTCTCAACCACAGGTGCAGGCAACATCAGGAACGAGTGCAATTGTTGATTCTTGAACATACAAGAAGATCCCTGATGGATATGGTCATTCATTGTTTTAATTCCCTGAAATCTTCATGTATGGGGGATGCCTGCTAAATCCAGCAACTAAAGAGGCCTTTTCTGAGGCTACTGACTTGCCTGCAGGAGTTCATTTGCTGACTGCTGCTGCTTCTCCTCCAGCTCCTGGATGAGACTGTCCAGGGAGGAGAGCTCTGCCGCAAGGCTGGCCTGGTGCTCGTCCCTTTGCCGTTTAATCTCCTTCTCTACCTCCTCCATCTGGGCAAGCAGAAGTTTCTCTTGTTCCTCCAGAAACTTGTGCAGTTGTCCAAAGGCAGCAGTGGTCTTCTCCCTCTCTGCTTCCACTTGCTTCTGCAACAGAAACATGGAAGAGGAGAAAAGCAGGTCAGTCTCATGGAGCGTCGGGTTAAGACACTTGGGCCTGTATAGACTGTATCAACAGTTATGGGGGAGTTATGACCCAGCCTTAGCCGAACCTGAAGATCATGAGTATTTCCCAGGTGAGAATATTTCCCATTTCCCAAAATGCCCAGTCTGAGGAGCGGGGCTGCCTCACAGCTCTTGAATCTTCTGCATTGTATATTCAGTTCCAGATATGTGTTCATTTCCCAGTATGAATACAGGTGATGGCCCTCCATATACTCAGTTCCAATTATTCATAGATCTGGGGCCGCCAACACTCCTACATGTGTGCCTGGTAATATGATTACAGGCACAATCCTAATATGAAGCCAGCAAAGTTTGTCTGGAACAAGGGCCACCGTAAAGCATGTTTGGACCACTCTCGGAGTCAGGGAGGACGGTGCACGTCTGTGTGCTGGCCTCTCTGACACAGAGTGGTCCAAACATACTCTACGGGTGTCCCTTGTGTTGCCAAACTTTGCAGGCCTAACTGTGCCGGTCTAACTCCAGGTTAGGACTGCACCCTATTTGTTAAAATACTCTTGGTTTATCGGGTTGCTGTAATCCTGTAGGATTACGACGATGAAGAGGCTGCATTCTTACAGCCTGAATGCTTCAAAACATGCAATCAACAGGAAGAGGAAGTAACTTCCTCTCCTTGTTAATCTCAATCATGTCTTTTGAAGCATTCAAGCTGCCAGGGGACAGGCTGTTCATGACTGGAAGCCTATGTAGGCTTATAGAGACCCTGTAAAGCAAGAACGTTTTAACAAAGCTAAGCCTTGAAGTAATGTCCCATGGTACCCCGGGGGGGGGGGTGTCACTGGGACAGGAGTTCTCTGAATCTGCGATTTCTGTATCTGTGGGTAGTCCATCGTTCCTCACGGATTCAGGGGCACAACTGTAATTAGTACAACTTATACCTACAAGCAAGTCTTGGGTTTCCTTCTCATTCTCTGCTTGATATACCAAGATGCTTTCTCTGTCCTTCCTCAGAATTTCCAGGGAGCAAGTAATCAGATTCTGGAGAGAAAACAGAAATAACCTTTGGACTGCTTTTTTCTTCAAGTCTCCTGGCTCCGTGTTTTTTTCCCCCCTGAACCATCATTTAAAGCGCAAACCTAACCTGAAGTTAGGCCAGCACAGTTAGGCCTGTAAAGTTTGTCCGGCATAAGGGCCACCACAAAGGGCGTTTGGAACACTCTCGGAGTCAGGGGGGATGGCGCACGTCTATGTGCTGGCCTCTCTGACTCCAAGAGTGGTCCAAGCATACTTTACAGTGGCCCTTGTGCTGGCCAAACTTTGCTGGCCTAACTATGCCAGCCTAAACCCAGGTTAGGATTGCGCCATTAGTGGTGTTTTCTTGCAAATTTCTCATTCTAAACTTGTTCACATTAACTATAGACTGCCTTCAGCACTGTATTTAGAGTACAAAAACACGGTAGAAGTTTAGTAAATAAGCAAGCAGGCAAATAGGAGAAGGGAGAAACGGAGGCAGGAGATTATCTTGATCCTCCTGTTTCGTTTCACAAGCTTTGGGCTCATAAGAAGAGCACTGCTGGATCAGGTCAAAGGCTCATCTAGTCCAACTTCCTGAATCTCAGTGGCCAACCAGATGCCTCAGGGAACACACAAGACAGCTAGATGCCACTCCCTTACACGTGGCATTCTGAGGTAGGCACACTGCTGGCCAAGATTCTCCACAGCATTTCTCTCCGACAGCCACCAGAACCAGACGCTCCTCTTCAGACACGTACTCATAGGAACATAGAAACAGCCCCACTGGATCAGGCCAAAGGCCCATCTAGTCCAGCTTCCTGCATCTCACAGTGGCCCACCAGATGCCTCAGGGAGCACACAGGACAACTAGATACCTGCATCCCATTGCTTTCTCAAGTCCCTTTAAGTTTTTATCCAACTGAAGCCTACAAGTTACCTGTACCTGATCCTGGCTGGGTTTAGAACCTTCTGCCGTGGTGAGGGCCCATGAGAAGGAGGGTTCAGGGGGTAATTTGTACCTGAGCCCAGGGGCAAAAAAGGGGGCTTGTACGTTTCTGGTCTCATCCGGGACCTGCTGCCCCTGCAGCCCTCATTCTGCAGCCTCCACTGTTGCTGCACCAGCTCCGACATGTCCTCTCGCAAGGCATACACTGGCAGAGGCTGGGGTGCTACCAGGCCACATGGTGGTGGCCGCCGCTGGGTGCAGTGGGACAAGGTGGCCCTGCATACCACAGCTGAGGGCAGGAAGTTGTGGCGTCTGCCCCAGCTCATCAGCAGAGGCAGCACCCAGGCACTTATCTTACCTGAAGCCCGGGATGGCGCGAGCCGTGGGAGCCGGGCAGCAGCAGGGCGCCATTGCGCACAGTCCAGGTGAAACCGCGCGGTTTTCGGCCCTCCCACCCGCCCACACCTCCCTTATGCTCCGAAATTGAGCATTTCCGGGCTAAGGGAGGTATGTCTGAGCAACGCGCAGAGGCGGGGCGACATCCTGGGGGCGTGGTTTCAGCTCATGGGCCTCCGTGCGCGCCTAGCAGCACCACAGATGACACACCACAATGAGGGCAGAAGAAAGTGGAATGTAAAGAATTGGGTGTGTTGCACTGCCTACACTACAGAAGCCACCTCAAATTCATTCTGCAGTGTACCTCCAACTAAGTAAGTCTGGTATGTTTGAAAAAAACTTTTTGTGGCAACATTTGATTTGTTCATCAGTCTGCAAAATGTATTCTCGCAAATTACGGGCCCAGAAAAGACAAGAGAAGAAAGAACAGAAGTGTGTGTTTTATGTTTTGGTAGACAATGTTCTAACACAGTGGTTCCCAAACTGTGGGTTGGGATCTGGGTTGCGAGCCAATTTCAGGTGGGTTGCGAAACATCTAGGCAAGCCATATTGAAAATATGGGAAGAAAGGATACTGGAATGGGGGAGGCTTGTGGTTGTTTTGCTTGTGTCAAGGTTGTAAATAGGCTTTTTCCCTTCAGATTCACTTTGCTATGGAAAATAGAGAAATAACCCAACATTGCTGCATTCTCAGGAAAGCAGTAGGCTCCGGCGTCACAATGATGGCACTTCTGGCCATGACATCATTTCTGGTGGGTCCTGGACAGACTGTCATTCTAAAAAGTGGGCCCTAGTGCCATAACATTTGAGAAGCACTGCCCTAAGAGTAATTTTTCAAATAAGTTTGAGAACCACTGTTCTAGTAGGATTAATAGACTTGCTTCAATGCTGTTAAGCAGTAGGCAGAAACGTTTGATTTCTTGTGGAAATATCTCACCATGTCCAAAAGTGATGCAGAGGAAAAAGCTTTATCTTTATCAGAGTAATATCCTGCTGACCTTTTACCCAGCAGGTAATTAGCCTGTGGAACTCCTTGCCACAGGAGGGGGTGATGGCCTCCAACCCTGAGTACCTTTAAAAGGGGATTGGACAGGTTCATGGAGGAATCGCAGGCTACAGGCCATGATGGGTCTGTGCAACCTCCTAGTTTTAGATGTAGGCAACCTCATGCCAGGTGCTAAGGAGTGGCAGCAAGATGCAAGTACCTTGTTGTCTTTTGTGCTTTCTGAGGCATCTAGTGGACCACTGTGAGATACAGGAAGCTGAGCTAGCTGGGCCTAGGATTGGGGCTCTTCTTATGTTCTTGATGATTTTGGAAAAGAAATCCAACACGAAACCTCCGTATGCAAGACAGATTTTGAAAATGAACAGTGAAAGCCACTAGATCTGGCAAGGATCAAAAAGGAGGCTGGAATGCCTGGGGGCTACCAATACTACCCCCTTCCAAGTCCACTAAAACACCCCAGCCCCATTGCCACCTCCCCTGCATCGTTTCACCCCTCTCCCCTTTGAGACACGCCCCCAAATAACATTTTACCCCCTGATAAAGTTCCTGACCCTGGGCCAGTCTGTCCCACAGTGTCCAAGCCCAGTTTCTGGAGCCCCATCAAACATGGGGTGCGGCGGAGGACACCTAGGGCCCAATCCTGTCCCATCCAACTTTCCAGAGCTGATGCAGCTGTGGCAATGGGGCAGGAGGGGTGGACTGATGGTTGAGCTGCTGGTACTGCCTGAAGCTAAGCAGGAGAATCTGTGGTCTACCTTTGGATGGGAGACAGAACGCCAGGCTGTGACAAGCTGCAGCACCTGTTGTGGCAAAACAGAATCACAGCGGAGCTGATTAGCCAGTGCGGGAATATTGTGTGAAGACCAACCGGCCAAAGAACGGAGTCCAGCCTTGAGGACCTGTCCAGGCTGGACTTACAAATCACCTGCTGAAGCCAATGTCACACAGCCAGAGGAGAGAACCACACTGTGAAGGCTACATCTGGGACTGAGGGACTTGAATTGCAGAATACTGTATATTTGTAAAAAAAAAAAAAAAAAAAACCATTGAAAAATTGTGGTTTAGACTAGCCTGCCCATGCCCATGCAAGCCGCCTTGGGCATTTGCTTTAGCATGAGAAAGGTGGAGTATAAATTCTTCAAAATAAAAAAATAAAAATAAATAAAATCCAGCATTACATAAGAGCTTAAGAAGAGCCCTGCTGGATCAGGCCAAAGGCCCATCCAGTACAGCTTCCTGTATCTCACACTGGCCCACCAGGTGCCTCAGGGAGCACCCGAGACAAGAAGACGCCTGTGTCCTGTGGCCACTCACTTGCACCAGTCACGTAGGCCTCCTCAAGGTAAGGGAAGGTTTGTTCCCTTACCGTGGGGCTGCAATGGAAATTGGCTAAGGGTTGGGCCTCCAGTCTCAAAGCAGGGATTTTCCTCCAGAACGTCTTCCAGCTCTCCGGAGCAGGAGGTGGAGTTGAGGCAAGGATCCTCCAAGTCTCCTTTCCCACGCCAGACGTCACCCCTCCAGACCTGTCCCCAAACAGCAGTGGGGGGGGGGGCGAGGAGCCCCCACCTTGCACTCCTGGACAGCCTCTGCCACGGACAGCACGCGGTAAGCTCGGGGCTCCGTGGATCCGTCGAACAGCAGGCAGACGCGGCCTTCGTCGTCCGCGCAGAAGAGCTTCAGGGCCCCCCCGCAGGTTTGCCGCCCCCTTCGCGCCTCTGTCTCCGGAAGCTCCTTGGCGATCTCGGCCACGCGGGCCAGCTGCCTGTTCGGCCTCAGCCTCCGCGCCTGCGATGGTTCCCTGCAGTGGGGGCAGGCGGAGTATAAGAGCAGCAGCTCCTCCCAGCACCGGAGGATGCAGGCGCGGCAGAAGTTGTGCCCGCAGTCCAGGGTCACCGGCGACGTGAAGTACTCCAGGCAGATGGAGCAGGTGACCTCCTCCTGCAGCCTCTTCCAGCAGCTCCCCGCAGCCATGCCCCTGAGCGAGTATCTCGGGCAGCGGCTGAGTTTCGCCGTCTCCTCTGTCCGCCCCGCCCCTCAGCAGCCGGAGGCCGGACTGGGCGCGTCGCTCTCCCAGATTGCGGTTGCGCGCCTGGCGCTAGAGTGGAGCGCCCGCCTGGCCCGAGGACTGGAGCGCCTCCTGAAGCGGCGTTTGTCTGCGCAAGCGTTGGAACTTCGATTCTGCAGGGAGACCGCTGGGAGGAATCTAGAAGGGGAGCTTCTGTTCCCCCCATCCCTGCCTTGCTTTTATTCCGTGTCTCTCTCAGTTGTGACCTTGAGCCCTTGGGTGCAAAATATGCAGTCTGCACATGCCCAGAAGTACTCTTTTTAGTTTACTCCCGAGACTGAACCCCCACCCCTGCTATTGTGATCTGAACCCTCAGGGCCAGCCTTAAGCCAGTGAGACCAATGTCATCATATTGGGCCCCGCCCAGCCCCCCACAGCAGTCTGCAGCCTGCTGCTGCAGCTGGGGTCAGTGGGGTGAGGAGAGCAGCTTTACCATGGACCCTCCCACCCAGTGGCGTTTCTACAGGGAGGGCAGAGCTCTAAGTTTTGCAAGGAGCCATACCCTGCCATGTAAATCCCTCCTCTCCCTTGCTACCGTAGCCAGTAAGCAACACCAAGATGGTGCTTTTCCCTGTGAGGATTGGCTAAAACGGTGCAGGAGAGGCGTGATTTCCACTGCAAGGTGAAGCTTATTGCAAAACTTAGAACTCTGCCCTCCCTGTAGAGACGCCACTGCTCCCACCTGCCTATGCCTCCGAATGGGCCTCCTGGAAGCAGTTGTTGGTGATGTCATCGTGTAACCACCAACTATTTCTAGGGGCTGCATGTGGGTTACAGGGGGCAATCAGATTCAAACACAGGTAAACCATGTCATGAGCAAGGTAAACAGGAACCTGAACAGTGGCAATGCAGATGTAGGACAATAAAGCAATCAATGCAAATACAAAAGACAATAAGGTGAGCCAGGTAAACAGTAAATGGGGCAAGCACGTGCCTGGGGTTGAATGTACGCAGGGGAAGACAATACCTACAGGCACACACAGTAATTTAGGTGTACAAAGCCTTACAGAGTTCAACAGGGGCAGATAATACGCCGTAGCACACGGAACGCCGTTCCCTTCCCACCGAAGTGGTCCCTATTTGTCTACTTGCATTTAGGTGCTTTTGAACTGCTGGGTTGGCAGGAGCTGGGACAAGCAATGGAAACTCACTCCATCGCGCAGTCTTGAACTCCCAACCTTCCGGTCGGAAAGCCCAGCAGCAGCGGTTTAACCCACTGCACCACTACGTCCCTCTCATTGGGCAGATACATAGCTTCAATCCCAAGGACCCCTTCTTACACAGTTCTTACACAGTTCCAAAATCCTTCTTTCTCTGTGTCCACACTTCCCATTCATTTGTGCTTCTACAACTTTTTACAACTTCCCAGTCATAAATTGAGTATTTCTCTTTAAGAAACCAAAGTCTTTTACCCCTGCTGGTGCGCCTGCTGGTCATCTCCCTTGACTTAGTTAGAACCTCCAGGGCCCAGCTGTTTTGCTGTTTGTTTGGCACCTGTTGCTCAGAAGGTGGTTAGCGGGCTTAAAGGGTGAGAAACTGCAAGGTAACAATGGTGGAAAGACTGCAACAGTTTGACAGCAGTCCTTAAAGGGGAAGAGAGTGGTTTCTTGGCCCCGTATCTCTTGTTCTTCTTAGAGAAGGGACCAGAGCGAGCTGTCAACCGTGCACCATGGCTCTGTGGATTTTCATGGCAAGTCCCGGGTTCGGTTCCTGCCAGGCTCAGTTCATTAGGCAGTTGGAATGGTGCATGGGGGGGGCAAACCACCATGTTTACCCTTGATGTTCCCTACTTCACAACCATGAAATGTCCCTGACAGAAAGCAAAATTAGGACAAAATATGATGTCACTGAGCTAAAAAACAAAATTCAAAAAAAAAAGTGTCACTTGAAAATTCAAACTGTTAACACTCATAAAAGGAATATAACAAGAGTAAGGCCTGCAGTTTCCATGATGGCTGCTCCCAGCTTTCCGTGACCCACCTGACATCAGGTTGCGACCCACAGTTTGAATTGCACTGCATTAGGGTTCATCTGCATGTGCAGGCCACATCTTTATGGTGCTATAGTGGTGATAAAAAAAAGTAGAGCTTCTTTGAAGTACAAACTCAGCAGCTCAAGAGACATACCCAACTGATGGGTGCTGTGTGGGGGGCTCCAGCCTTGCCCTCCCTCCAGCTGCTAGATAGGAGGAAGGGGTGCAGGAATGCCCTTTTCCACTTCCCTAGAATGCTTTGAAGAAGGGCTGTGGCTGCCACCCCATCTCCCAAATTCTAGCTAATTCACAAGCATGATTTCAGATGCTGAGAACCAGCCTGGTGGCAGCAAGATGCAAATATCTTGTTGTGTGCTCTCTGAGGCAGCTGGTGGACCACTTCCTGTGAGACACAGGAAGCTGGACTATGTGGCTTTGGTTTGATCCAGTGGGGCTGCTCTTATGTGCCTATGAGTATATGTCTGAAGAGGAGTGTATTGTTCTGGCTGTCAAAAAGAAATGCTATGGAGATACTTTTTGTGTTTACCTCAGAATTCACCTCAGAATGTCAGGTACAAGGGAGTGGCAACAGGATGCTGGCATCTTGTTGTCTTGTGTGTTCCCTGAGACATCTGATAGGCCACTGTGAGATATATAGCTGGACTACATGGGCCCTTGGCCTGATCCAGCAGAGCTGTTCCTATGTATGTTGTGCATCTAGTTTGCTGGACTCAGACTAGTCAATACATTTTGCAGATGTTGGAAGGATAAAATAAAGCAGCACATCTGTTGCTCAATATGTGAGAAGATAGTCACTCAAACATGAGCTGAGCAATCTTCTCCCATTTCTATCATCCCAGCAGTTAAGACAACCTTTTGGCTCCTTATCCAGATTCCACAAGTTCAGAGAGTCTTCCTTGGAGAAAGGGCCTTCTCTGCAGTAGCTCCCCATGCCTGGAATTCCTTCCCTTCCTCAGGAGGCTTGTCTGTCACTTTAATGGCTATCATTTAGGCACCAGCCAAAATCGATTGTATTCACCACAGCCTTTAACTAACATCAGTGGATTTTTTTGGTACTTATAATTGATTCTCACTGTGCAGTTTGTTTTAGTTGTACTGTGATTTTATCTTGTGATAAACACCACTGTGATACACCACTTTGAGGAATTTTAGAATGAAGTAGGACAAACATTTCTTCAAATAAATAAAGGAACCAGGGCAGTATGGTTTTGACACTGAAATCTTTATTTAAAAGGCCACATCTCAACATGTTAAACAATCTTCATAAGAACATAAGAAGAGCCCTGCTAAATCAGGCCAAAGGCCCATCTAGTCCAGCTTCCTGTATCTCACAACGGCCCACCAGGTGCCCTAGGGAGGCATGAGACAGCAAGATGCTTGGATCCGGATGCTACTCCCTTGCACCCAGTACTCTGAAGTAGCCTACTACTAATGTAAGGGGGTTGCACAATCCATCATTGCCTATAGCCATGTTCCAATCATGTTCATATAGATCAGTGGAATTCAAACGTTTTAGACCAGGTCACACTTTTTAGAATGGCACTTGTGCCAGGACCCACCAAAAGTGATGTCATTAACCTGGAAGTGATGTCATTGGAAGAAGTGACATCATCAAG
>JAJKFI010000183.1:367796-387997 GCA_029204185.1 Lerista edwardsae | reverse complement strand
CATTTTAATCTTTTAATCATTTTAATCATTTTTTCTTTCCTCCGAGTTTTAATCATGCCTTCGTGTTCTGCATATGGGTGCACAAATCGCTGGATGAAAAATGGGATCACTTTCCACAGGTCCGTAAAATCATTGTGATTCGTTGCTACAGAAAAAAATATTACTTCACAAATAATAATAATATTGTGAGGTAGATATGAAGGAAAAAAATAAAAATAAAATATTATTACTTCATAAAGTATGCAGCCCCTCACAAACTGAAGTAGATATGAGGAAAAAAAATAAAAATATGAGGGGAGAAAAGGAACTTAATCCACACGCAACCTTCAGCCGTTATTTTTCGGATACAAAACGTTTAGTTTGGTTTGAATTTTACACCAAATGTTACGTGCATTGTAGTCAATAAGACTACGGTATATAATATGTGGGTATATTATTCCGATGCACATCCGAATACTCACTGTCCACAACCTTCTAAGCAGCGCATTTCCCTAGTCTTTGTAGGATTTAGAAGGTAAGAAGGAAATGCTGGAAAGTCAGTTGGCTCAGGTGAACAGCAAGTAGTCATGAGAGGTGCATTATTCAGATGCACATTGATGAAGTGAACTGCTCACCATTCATGAGGGGTGTATTATTCCGATGCGCATCTTATTAATCACTGCCCACAACTCCCTACTGATGTTCCTCTACGATCCCACGTTGTTATTTTGGTAAGTTTTTACTTCTGGAGTAAATAAATAAGTCCTAAACATCATGCGAAATCCCATTGAAAATCATTGGAATGAGCAATGTTTTGCACATTGCAAGATGGCGGCTAATCCCGCCCAACGGCTTCAGAAATCAGATAACAGAAGTCTATGGGATGGCCTCCCCTTGGGTACAGGTGGCATCACACTCAATCTCTTAAACCTGGAGCGGGCACTGCCTGTACCTTTTGCGCTGCTTGCATGTGGCATTCACCAGTCATGCTGGACGTTGGCTGCAATGTGCCAAGTGCCTCCAAGAAGCCAAATCCACCAGCAGGCGGAAAAAGCCACACCTGTCACGTGATTGCACCCCTGCAGCAGGGATTCAGAGACATAAAATATTCATTGTCACAATAAAGGAAAGTCAATCAGTGCATTCATTTCATTTCCTAGATTCGTTGTTACAATAAAAGACTTTCACGAATAACGTCAATCAGTCCATTCATTTCATTTCCCCGGGGCTTCGCGGGTGCGGTGTCTCCATCAGCGCAATCTGTTCTTTTTGTAATCTTCCAAGGTTCCTGTAAGGACAAATAAAAGGAGTCGCGGCCCGGCTCTTTCAGGGGCTCTCCCCTACCGCGATCTTCCCCTGGCGCCGGAGTTCGTGTGAGGACAAGGTTCATGAAAAGAGCGAAAAGGAAACCATTACTAATCCCGCCCCCTTTCCCTTGGTTGCTAGGTTTTGCTGCATTGATACTTGTTAACCGGGGCGGCTCCTTTGCAACCCCCGGCCCGGGTTGTTATTTGCATAGGCAGAGACTGAAGCTAGTGGGCGGGGTTAGCGGTGACGTAAATATACCCAAAACAATCCTCATTCCAATTATTTCAAATGGATTTTCGCATGATGTTTCGGACTTAATAGTTTACTCCTGAGGTAAAAACTCACGAAAATAACAACGTGTGATCGTGGACAAACATCAGTGGTAACCATATTATGAGTTAATATGCAATTCCAAGGTTTAATTCCGCAGAATTATATTACTGAACACACCGGACGAAATGCCGCTTGCTGCCTATGTAAACTCGGATTGCACTGCTTTGACAGGCTTATTTTTTGAAATCTACACAACCAAAAATAAAGTGTGAACGGGAAGGAAAGAAAAAACGGGGGAGGGTGGGCAAAAATTAGATAAATATGTAGGAAAATTACATTAAAATCTCTCAATGTATAACACAAGTAGTTGTCAATAGGAGAGTAGTTCTTTTTCACTTCTAGGCTATTAAGTGTATTTTTTAAAACTTCTACACTCATCCCCCCCCCCCTAAAACAAATTCTGTTAATGTTCGGAATTTCAAAAATATTACCGTAGAAAATGGAAGGCGGGAGAAAAAAGTGTAAACGGGAAGGGGGGAAAGGAGGGGGGAATTTTTTTATTTATTTTATTTCTTCATATCTACTTCAGTTTGTGAAGGGTTGCATACTTTATGAAGTGATATTTTTCTGTAGCAACGAATCACAATGATTTTAAGTACCTGTGCAAAGTGATCCCATTTTTCGTACAGCGATTCGTGCACCCGTATGCAGAACACGCAGGCATGCTTAGAGACGTTGAGATTAACTTTACCACACGGGCAGGGAGATTTTGATTCGTGACGCCGCGGCGGCAATCCTCCTTCGCGGCAATGATCTGAGATAGACCCATGGCTTCAAGTCTGTGACGACATGGCCTATCCAGTTATCTAACATTCTTGCTCCTTTGCTGCCGGAGAAACGAGGTCAAATCAATACTCGTTAGCCGGGGCGCAGGTGGCCAACAGCTGCGGCACTCTGCTGCTGTAAAACTAGGTCAAATCGATACGGCTAGCCGGGGCGCAGGTGCGGCACTCTGTTGCTGCTCTGGCTGTTTGTTACTGCTGAGAACTTGCACCGGTCGGCTTCCCTGCCCTCGCTTCCTGAATTTTTTTTTAATCTCCTTTCGTTCCCTCCCGACCAGCGGTGAAGGAATAAAGGAAAATGGTGCCTATGAGTCTACTTCTCCTACAACAATCCTAACCTGGAGTTAGGCCAGCAAAGTTTGGCCACTCTCAGGGAGGATGGTGCATGTCTGTGTGCTGGCTTCTCTGACTTCGAGAGCGGACCAAACACACTTTACAGTGTCCCTTGTGCTGACCAAACTTTGCTGGCTAACTCCAGGTTAGGATTGCGCCCTCAGTCTACTAGCCATTTCCACATCTTGTGGCAAGGAATTCCATAGGCTAATTATGCACTGTGTGAAGAAGTCCTGATGCCTAGTACTGCCTATCCTAGATTTCCTGCAAGGTAGTCTGCATGCCTTGGTTTCCTCTGCAGCCAGGAGAGGAGCTACAAGTCCGTAGTTAAGCAGGCTGCACAATAACTCATTCAAGAAGGAAAAAGGGTAATATAAGGACTTTTCTGAGCTCAGACTCTGAGTCTCTCTTGCTTTGCTTTTCGGTAATATTTTGAGTGCCTGGAACTGGTAAGATACAGAAGACACTGAACTCCTAAGAAACGCCAGGATTTTGTGCTGAGGCTCTTTCTCTGCATATGAGGGTTGTAGCTAAAGGAGTGCAGGGGGTACAGTTGCACCAGGGGGGCAACAAGCTGAGTGGCCAAAACTAGTGGCCAAAATTGTGAAAGCCTCCCACAATAATTAATTGTGAAATAATAATTATTATCTTGAATAATTCCATTTTTTATATATGGTTGGAAAAGTAATTTAATGCAGAATGCAATGAAACAAACCAGGGTGTAATATCTTTACTCTATCAAATGTTATGGCCAAAAAAACCAGAAACTGAAAATACAAGTGTCATGTAAAAATCGCAGGCTTAGATAACTTCTGCAGTGGACAAAAAGAAGGGGAGGAACTATGCACACCACCCTGAGCTCCTTGGAAAAAAAGGTAATATAAAAATGTGAAAAATATGAATGCATGAATGAATGATTTTGTTATATGGGGGGAATGTAAAAAAATTTTGGGGTCCAAGTTTCCAAGTAGCTACACTACTGTTGGGAGGTGCTTGGGGGGGGGGCAGGAGGGGGGCACGCTGCTAGGGGGAGGATGCAGGTTCCCTCCCCCCAGTTTTCACCTCTTTTTTTAAAGCTCAGGCGTGCTGTCACTTCCGGAAGTGACATCACTTCTGGGGCATCATTTTGCCCTTGGCCCTGGGCTACCAAGCCTGCATACAGCCCCAAACAGGCTCCCGGAGCGCATTCCTGCGAGAAAGCCCCCTTCGAAGGAGACTTTCGAGGAGACCCACCGTTTGGGCTCTTCTGCAGAGACCTGCTGGGCGTTTCCTTCCCCTTTGCATTGTGTCTGCAGCAGAAGTTTGGCTGGGAGGGGCATCCTTAGAGCCCGGTGTTGTGACTCATTCAGCGGCTTTAGGGACGATTTTCAGGCTGACTTAATATCTAGTTTCAGGTGAGAATGATTCTCGACATGACGTGCTAATTACTCTTGTTGTGATTAGCGTTCCAAATGTAATTAGCGTTCCATAAATGAGCGTTCCAAAGCAGAAGGTCCTTTAAGCGCCTATCTCTTTTTCTACCTCCAGAGTCAGGAAGGGAAACTTCCCCACTTCCCAGCGACTGACCCGAAAGGGAGGAAACGAAAGTGACTCCGACTTCCGTGTGCAAGGAGGAAGCCATGGCTGCTCTGGGGGATATCAGGGATCTCTGCGACGAAGCCACCTGCTCCATCTGCCTGGACTATTTCACCAACCCAGTGACCATTGTCGGGTGTGGGCACAACTTCTGCCAAGGCTGCCTGACCGAGTACTGGGCGGAGGGAGAAGAGGTCGTGGCTGCCTCTTGTCCTCAGTGCAGAGCAACCGTTCCGGACAGGAGCCTCATCCCAAATCGGCAACTGGTCAACTTTGTAGAAATCGCCAAGAAACTCAGCCTTCGGGGGCAAGGGGGGGGGGGCCGGAGAAGCGGCGGGGGGAGTTTGCGAGAAGCACCAGGAGCCCCTGAAGCTCTTTTGCAAAGACCACCGAGCCCCCATCTGTATGGTGTGCGACAGATCCAAGGAACATCGAAACCACGAGGTGATTCCTCGAGAGGAGGCTTTCCAAGTGTACAAGGTAGGAAGAGGCTGAGAATCGGGGGAGGAGGGAAGGAGCTGTAGGAGTGCCTTTATTAAAGATCGGAAGTTTGCATATGCCTGTCTATAAAGTCTTTTTGGGATCAGACCGTATGCACGCCTCCATGACAGGGATGTGTGTCTCATTCAAAATGCGCGTGGGCTCAGTCTGACCTGGTGTGCTTGTTTTTGTGCAACATGCTTTAGCACGGCATTATATTATTCAAACTGTGGGTTGGGACCTGATGTCAGGTGGGTCGCAGATAGCTAGTGTTATATGGCAACCAATTACCAAAGCAAAACTCGGATGACGGAGTAGGGTTGAGTAGGGTTTATTCTGCAGCTGCAAAAGACCCCAGCCGTGCTCTCACGAGCAGAAGCCTCGAACAAGAGATAAGAAGCACCTTTATACTTTTTCAAGCAAGCCTCACTCATTGCTTAAACACCAGTGACCGTTATCTAGTTCCCCATACCCTCTACTCCCCGCCTTCCTGCCTTTTTGCTGATTCTCACCCTTGTACAATCTTGTGGTCAAGTTGCCCTTTTGCAAGGCCCCTTGTAAGCATTTCCTCTGTATCTGCACAGCCTTGACAAGACTACAAGAAAAACATGTTTTCCTCTGAAGCCTTGCAACTTGGCACATTTGTGACCTTTTACCCAGGCCTCTCAAAGCCAAACCAACTAGGCATTAAAAAACCTTATACAGCAAAGCCCATGTATCACTAGGAGCAGCCATCTTGAAAACTGCAGACCTTACTCTTGTTATATTCCTTTTTGTGGGTGATAACAGTTTGGCTGTTAAAGTGAGGATTTAGAAAAAATGTTTTTAGTTCAGTGCTTTTACATCATATTTTGACCTCGTCTTGCTTTCTGTCAGGGCGGTTTCACGGTTGTACAATTGCTGCAGCCCAAGAATTTGCGTATCAGGAGTGTCATTTTATTATGTGACAATGACAGCACTTTCTGCTTGATGATGTCACTTCCTGCCACAACATCGCTTTCAGGTTAATGACATCACTTCCGACACAAGTGCCATTCTAAAAAGTGGGTCCTGGTCTAAAAAGTTTGAAGATCACTGCTTTAGCACATAGGGATGGGTTGAAGGGGTGACAAATAGAAATAAAAGCCTGTAATATAAGGCTTTGGGGTCAGTTAGCAAGCACAAAATGGAGTGCTTGCTCCACTTGCAGTGGATATGCCAGTGCAGAGCACCTCGACCAGGACAGTACAGGTTGAGCCTAATTTTTAATCCGTGGATTTGGCTCAACGTGGGAGCTGTGATCAGGTCACCTCTGGAGGCTGTTCGAAGGCCCCCTGGACCCGACAGGAGCAGCACGCTGGTTGGGTTTGTGGGAGGGGGGGAGCAAAATCCATGGGTTTAATTCCCCACAGATTTTTGTATCCACAAGGGTTCCAGGAGCAGAACCCTCGTAGATAAAAAGACCCCACCTGAATGAATAAGTTTATTGCGGTCATAGACCAGTTCACATAGATCAAATCAATTCAATTACTTAAAACATAAAAGCAATAAAAAATATATATATATTATAGTCTAGCATAAAGAAAATACCATGTAGTATTAGGTTAAAATACAAACTTTATAACAGAATATAAAACAAATTCTTAATCTAAAGCTGTCATACTAAGCTTCCGAATACTTATGGCAGCTGCAAAAAACTTGGCAACAATACGTATTAAAATCGGATTGCCATCTGCCAAGAATAGACCTGTATCACCAACCTGCTGCCTCAGCGGCCTCCTGCGGGGGCCATCCCTGCCTCCAGGCAACACAACAGAATACAGGAAGTAGAATTTATTTTCCGCTTCAAATAACCATTTGGTTCACTACAAGTGGCACTCTCACATGTCCAGACGTGCTCCAGGGCAACCAAGCCAGGGTTTGGGGCACATTACCGGGTGCAAGGGAGGGGCAACAGGATGCAAGCATCTTGTTGTCTCATGTAATGTGCTCCCTGAGGCACCTGGTGGGCTGCTGTGAGATACAGGAAGCTGGACTCGATGGGCCTTTGGCCTGATCCAGCATTGCTCTTATGTTCACATTCCTGCTGCTTTTTGGCTTGGTAGCGCAGGCTCCAAGGGATGTTCCAGGCAGCACCAAAGTGCTCTTCAGCCTTGGATGCCTCGACAAGGGACCCCTGGAGGCAGAAGTGATGGTGGGGCCTGTGTGGGCTTGGCTCACCTTTCAGAAGCCCATCAGGAGGATGGCTGGGAGGTGGAGCGATCCAGGGAACCTCTTGGAGGAAGGAGGCCTGGATGGGCCAGGGCAGAAGAAAAAAATGTGGTGAAAGGCTAATCCCCTCCCCTCAAAGGCCTGGAAAAAAACTCTGAGGCATCCCAGCCAGGCCTTAGAGATGCTCCCCTCAGCTCGCTCTCCCCTAGGGGAAGCCACTGCAGGGCAGCACTAAGAACATAAGAAGAGCCCTGCTGGATCAGGCCAAAGGCCCATCTAGTCCAGCTTCCTGTATCTCACAGCGGCCCACCAGGTGCCCCAGGGAGGCATGAGACAACAAGATGCTTGCATCCTGTTGCCACTCCCTTGCACCCGGTACTCTGAAGTAGCCCACCACCAATGTAAGGAGGTTGCACAATCCATCATGGCATATAGCCCACGATGGGCCTTTCCTCCAGAAAGGCAGGGACATCTAGACATCCACTAGGCAGGGACATCTAGACTCGCCACAGATGGAAATAGGACACACTGCAACAAGCCTTCCCTGGCTAAATGAGGTCACATCCTGCTGAAGGCATCATACAGTGGGCTCTCGCTATGCACAGGAGATACAGGACCCTCTGCAGATACCAAATTCACATCCTGCTGGGAAATTAATATTAAGATATTTTAATATATAAAATATATTATAAATAACAATATATTTATAAGTTGTTTTTAGTATAGGTGTAAATGTCTGACATTGATATTATTTTTAATAGGAGAGCCCCCAGGTGAGGAATTATTAACTCAAGGCATTGGAATTAATACACTGGAGTTGTATTATTATTAATACATGGGAATTTACAAATGGGAGTCCAGCAACTCTGTGGTGCCAATTTGTTCTGTCCACTCCAGCATATAAGAAGCAGTGAAGCTGAAAGGAGCTTTGGAGAGGAGGGTGATGGGATGTGTGCTCTTCTTCCCCGTCTCAGAGGGCTTATAACTTGGGTTCCGACTGGATTTACTGAGACAAGTTCTAGAACTGTGGGATAAAGACTCCAAGGCATGTAGGGGGCTGCCAGAAAAATACTGGAATAGGGGGAAGGAGGAAGCACATGTTTCCTTGTGTGTGTCCTGTCCCCCCGGTGTGTATGTGTTTAAATATCAATCACCTCTCCAAAGGAACTAAACATGGACTTTCATTTCTCACCAGCATCAGGTTTGTAGCATCCTGAAGACCTTGAGGGCAGAAAAAGAAAAAATCTTTATGTATAAAGCAGATGCAGAAACAGAAAGCCAAGACCTGTTGGTAAGTTTCTCGATTGTCAGGCAGATAAAAGCTTCATGAACTGATTTCTGGAGACACAGAATAAGAGAAGCAGGAGGCAGCTCTGCTCTATAGCAGGAACGGCCCAGTCTTTGAGGTCTCCAGGAAATTCTTTCAGGACTAAATGCTGATGTGATCTCTGTTGAAAGTCAAAAATGCTGTTCCTATCATGTCCGACCTCTTGGTGCTGCAAAGATGGACTCCATCCTCCTATCTGCCGTTTTTTTTCTTCCTGTCCACTTGTTGCAGAGCCAAACAGAAGAAGAGAGACAAAAGACCATGGCTGCATTTCGACAAACACGCCAGTTTCTGAAAGAACAGGAAAAAATCCCCCTGGCCCAGATGGATGGGGCGGAGAAGGAGATCGTAAGACGAAGGGACGAGCACGTGGCCAGACTCTGCAGGGAACTCTCTTCTCTGGAAAAGGTCATCCAGGAGATGGAGAAAAAGTGTCAGCAGCCAGCCAGTGAATTCCTGCAGGTGAGGTCTGAGCTGCTGAGTTCCAGTCTCCTCCTTGGCTGCCACATTCTGCACTAATGGCAGTTTCTGGGCTGTCTTCAAGGGCAGCCCCATGTGCAGTACATTACATCAGTCTATCCAAGATGGTAGCAGGACATGTGGCAGGCTCTGAGTTCTTTTTCTTCTTCTTCCCCCTCCCAGGATATTGGAAGGACCTTACAAAGGTACGTGGATTCCTCTCATTTCACTTCTTGCTCCCCGATGCTGGGAATGGTCTGTGAAGGACGTGGCTCTCAGGGGGTCCTTGGGGGGAGTGTATCAGACTCCCCATCCTCCAGTGTTCCACACAGGACCTCTCTTTCTTTCAAACTCTATATGCACGTCCAGCAGGGATGCCAGGCCCTTGTCCCCTTCCCTCAGCTGCATGTTGCCTTGAGGCGCTTCTGTGTCTTTTATTCATTTGTGTTGCCACAGCTGTAGAGGCCTCCTCCCCAAAGCACCCCCCCCCATTCTGCCCTTACTGCACAGGCTTTTTGCTCTGCTCTTTGATGCTGTCCTTTGCTCCTATCATGGGAGAAGTAGGGTTTTTGGGGTGAAAATACAGTATATTTTAGGGAACTAATTGAGAGAATTAGTGAATTATGGTGTTGGAGAAGACTCTTGAGAGTCCCCTGGACGGCAAGGAGGTCCATTCGGGCAGTCCTCCAGGAAGTCAAGCCTGACTGCTCCCTGGAAGGACAAATCCTGAAGCTGAAGCTCCAATACTTTGGCCACCTCATGAGAAGAGAGGACTCTTTAGAAAAGAGTAAATCCATACCAGTGTAAACATCAACTGAAGTTCTGGCCTTCCTTTTTGTATGACTTCATGTGCTCATTCCAAGATGCAGGCAAAGGTGCTCCTGCCTTTGTGCTCCTGCCCCAAGTGAGACCGGCACCAGAGGCTCTGGCAGAAACCCTCCTGGTGCATCTCAACAGCCCAAGTCCATTTGCCTGTCTCTTGGTGCATCCATGAGAACCAGCCACTACCGTGCTTAATAAGGCAAAGGGCACACGGGCGACGCCTTCAATGCTGTTCACTGAGGAGGAGGGATGAAGGAGCCCTTTGCTGGAATTCCTGCAGGCAAAGGGCTCTTGAATGAGACCGCAATCCTAAAATGGAGTTAGGCCAGCATAAACTAAGACAACAAAGGTTCGCCTAGTCAAAGCTATGGTTTTCCGAGTAGCAATGTATGGCTGTGAGAGCTGGACCATAAGGAAGGCAGAGCGCCGAAGAATAGATGCTTTTGAATTATGGTGCTGGAGAAGACTCTTGAGAGTCCCCTGGACTGCAAGGAGATCCAATCGGTCAATCCTCCAGGAAGTCAAGCCTGATTGCTCCCTGGAAGGACAAATCCTGAAGCTGAAGCTCCAATACTTTGGCCACCTCATGAGAAGAGAGGACTCTTTAGAAAAGACCCTCATGGTGGGAAAGATTGAAGGCCAAAGGAGAAGGGGGCGGCAGAGGATGAGATGGTTAGAGAGTGTCACCGAAGCAATGAACATGAAACTGGGCGAACTCTGGAAGCTAGTGGAGGACAGGGAAACCTGGCATGCTGTGGTCCATGGGGTTGTGAAGAGTCGGACATGACTTAGCGACTGAACAACAACAATTGAGAGAATAGAGATTTATTTGCAGGATGCAGTCTATCTGGGAAAATGAAGATTGAAGGTGCAATCCTAGCCTGGAGTTAGGCTGGCACAGTTAGGCCTAACTAACTGTGGCCAGTTAGTTTGGCTGGCACAAACTAGGCCAATGAAGTTTGGCTGGCACAGGGACCACCGTAAACTACGTTTGGACCACTCTCGGAGTCGGGGGGGGATGGCGCACATCTGCGTGCTGGCCCCTCTTACTCCGAGAGTGGTCCAAACATATTTTACAGCATCCCTTGTGCCAGCCAAACTTTGCTGGCTTAAGTGTGCCGGCCTAACTCCAGGTTAGGATTGCACCCTGAAAGTAACAGCTAGGTGACACTCCTTTGGGGGGGGGGGAAATGAAATTCCTGGGAATGGAGCTTGGAAAGAAGTTGCAGGGTTAAGAAGATGGGCCCTGGGTCTGTGAATTGGGTGTAATGGCTTTTACCACAGGGAGTCAGACTTGTATAGCCAAGGACACAACACAGGTGGGGTGAATTAGTTTGGTGAGGTGCCGAAGAGCTATGTGCAGGATGGCCTGATTGGTCAGAGCAGGGCTCCCTGAGTCAGCAGAATTGCCAGGGTTTGATTGGATCAGGAGCCCTGTGGGTGAGTGGGAGATTACTATAAAAATAGCTCTGGGTTTTCATTAAGTGCCAAGCTGGGCAGATGCCTCAGGAAATGCTACCCAAATTCCTAGTGAATGAGGTGTCTGCTTCTTCAAGGTAACCAACATGGGGCGGGGCGTTAGGCTAGCCTAGAAAGGTTTGTTATTTTATGTTTTGGCTGTTATGTACATTTGAACACCTGAGTCCAGCCCTTGACCAGCCCATCTGAATGCAGTGTGTGTGGCTGGCTCCCAATCTGTCAGCCTTTATTCCTAAATAAATCTTTATCCTGACTAGGTGTTGTGTGGATGTTGGGTTGGGGAGGCCATTTGCCTTAGTAACTGAAAGTGAACCGTTTCTGGTGGTTGGAGAGGCAGGCAGGGAGGACGGAACGCTGAGCTGCCCTGGGGAAGGGAAGGGGTCTCGAGGTCACAGCTCCAGATTGAAAGGATTGTGGGATAAGGATTTTTTTCTCCACTAGGTATGAGGAGAAGGAAATGTTTGAGAATCCCGTGGTTTTTCCTCCTGAGCTGACCTGCAGAATCAGGGAATTTTGTGATCTAACACCTCTTCTGGACAGTGTCATGAAGCAAATTCAAGGTAATGAAGAATAAGGACCTAGAACAGCCCCACTGGATCAGGCCACAGGCCCATCTAGTCCAGTTTCCTGCATCTCACAGTAGTCCACCAGATGCCTCAAGGAGTGCACAAGACAACAAGATGCCTGCATCCTGCTGCCACTCCCTTGCACCTGGCATTCTGAGGTGGCCTGCTTCTAGAACTAGGAAGTATACCTATTATGGCTTGTAACCTCTGATAGAATTTTCCTCCATAAGATTGTCCAATCCCCTTTTAAAGGCCCCTAGGCCATATGTTATCACCACATCCTGTGGCGAGGAGTCCCACAGACTAATTACATGCTGGCAGAAGAAATATTTTGTTTTGTCTGTTCCAACTCTCCCACAGCTGAATTTTAGTGGATGTCTCCTAGTTCTGGGAAAGAATATCCCTTTATCTATCCCATGCATAATTTTAGACCTCTCAAACATATTCCTCTTCAGGAGCCTTCTTTCGAGATTAGGGGTGTCAAACACAAGGCCCACAGGCCGCATGCAGCCTGCAGAAGCCCTTTATCTGGCCCTTGGGCTGTCCCTTCATCACCACCATTAGCTACTCTTAGCTGCTAAGCTGTGTTGAGGTATCAATGCTGAAAGGGAAGCCTGGAATAAAGTTTCCTTTAGCACTCCTGAGTTCTTTCACTGGGCTGGTATCACACTGTAAACAACAGGAGTTCCTTCTCTTTTCTAGATGGGGTCTGGCAGAGTTGTTGCAGCAGCCCAGAGGTCAATGGGAGCGCCAGTGTGGTGCCTGCTGCTTGGGGTAAGTCATTGGGTTTGTAAGGGGTTCAGTGAGCTGGTGAGTGCATGGCTGGGAATATCAGGCCTCCCACAAGTGCATGTGGGGGTGGCTGCACTGTCATTCACCCCATTTTGGCAGAGCACGCTTTTGCCTAGAGCTGAGGCACCCTCCTTGTCTCTGGGAATCTGAAAGGAGCAGTTCCCTCACAATTTTAGCTAAGCAAAGCACACAGTAAAGGTGCAATCCTAACCTGGAGTTAGGCCGACACAATTAGGCCAGCATAAGAACATCAGAAGAGCCCTGCTGGATCAGGCCAAAGGCCCATCTAGTCCAGCTTCCTGTATCTCACAGTGTGCCCCAGGGAGGCATGAGACAACAAGATGCTTGCATCCTGTTGCCACTCCCTTGCACCCAGTACTCTGAAGTAGCCTACTACTAATGTAAGGAAGTTACAATCCATCATTGCCTATTTAGCCCACGATGGACTTTTCTTCCAGAAATCCGTCCAATCCCCTCTTAAAGGCATCTAGGCCAGATGCCATCACCACCTCCTGTGGCAAAGAGTTCCACAGATTAACTACCCACTGGGTAAAAAAGTACTTCCTTTTATCTGTTTTAACTCTCCCAACCCTCAGTTTTAGCGGATGCCCCCTGGTTCTGGTGTTTTGAGAGAGGGAAAAGAACATCTCTCTCTATCGACTCTATCCCTTCCGTGCATTATTTTGTATGTCTCAATCATGTCCCCTCTCAGGCGCCTTTTTTCTAGACTGAATAGCCCCAAACGCTGCAGTCTTTCTTCATAAGGGAGGTGCCCCAGCCCCGTAATCATTTTCGTCGCTCTCTTTTGCACCTTTTCCAGCTCCACTATGTACCGTAGTGTATGGCACTATGTGCCAGCAAAGTTTGGCTGGCACAAAGGGCACCGTAAAGTATGTTTGGACCACTATCGGAGTCAGAGAGGCCAGCACACAGATGTGCACCATCCTCCCTGACTCAAGAATGGTCCAAAGGTTCTTTCCAGTGTCTCTTGTGCCGGCCAAACTTTGCTGGCCTATCAGATTAGGATTGTGCCTTAAGTGTTTGATGGGTATTTTGGTTTCTTTTGAGCTGCCTTGACAGGAGTGACAGGAGTGGCAGGGTATACATATCTAAGTAAATAAAATATGGGTCACAGTTGTGAGGTGGATGTATTTGTATCTCTGTGGCTGTGGATGACTTTCTCTGGCTGATTCAGCTTCTCTTCTCTTTCTTCCTTTCCCTCCACCCCCAACAGCAAATGTGACTCTGGATCCAGCCACGGCTCACCCCCAACTCAGCCTATCTAAGGATCGCAAAAAGGTGATATGGGGAGGCGAATACCAATATCTGCCTGACAATCCTGAGAGGTTTGATTATTGGCCTTTTGTGCTGGGAAGCGAAGGATTCAGAGCAGGCACACACGTCTGGGAAGTCGATGTAGGAACTGGGCGAGAATGGGCTGTGGGGGTTGCCAGAAAGTCTGTGAGCAGAAAGAGCTCATTTGGATTTAATCCTGAGGAAGGGATCTGGGCTATGGGGAAGATAACAGGCCAATACATCGCTGTCAATTGCCCTTATGACACTTCTCTATCCTTGAGCCAAAAGCTCAAGAGGATCCGAGTGACTCTGAACTGTGATGAAGGGCAGGTGGCCTTTTCCGATGCTCATACAGGAGACCATCTCTACACTTACTCAGGAGCCTCATTCTGCGGAGAGACCCTCCTCCCCTTCTTGTATGTGTACAGTAAAACCCACCTGAGACTCTTTCCTTGAATCAATCACAGGACCTTATTTGCAGGCTCTGCTGGGGTTTTTTTCCTCTCCAGACCAGAAGAATTAACAGGAAAGTGATGAAGAACTATTTAGCAGCCAGAGCCTCTTTTCCAGCTCTGAAAAGCTCTTTAAACTGTTTCAGACTGTGGAATATGAATTATGGATCCATGATTTGGAACACTGAAGCTGAACACATAAAAGCCTGTAAATTTGGAGCCAAAAGTGGTTGGCGAAGAATCAGCTTGTGCTTTCAGGCCAAAGTCTAGCTAGCCAGATAAATTAGCAAGGGGTGGGAAGTTACAAAGGAAAGTTACAAGGGGCGTACACATTCCAGAACCAAAAAGTTTCATTCCAGAACCAAAAGTAAAGGCTAGAGCCTTTAGCTCCTCGGAGCCAGATAACAGAGTAACATTTTTGCAGCAAACTGCTTCAATCTTGAAAGTAGACTGAGCATGTGCAAATAGCCTTCATGCATATTACACCTCTTTCTCATTAAGTCCAAATTAGCATGAACATACGTTGTGTGTATAAATATGTACAGGGGCAGGAGGCACATATCAAGGAGCTATGAAGGGGGAAGTCTAAAATATTCTGTTTGGGTGCTGTTGATTAGTTGAGCTAAGACCAATGAGTGCAAAGTAAGAAAACACGCCTGAGGTGTATAAATTGTTAAACCTGATGATCCAGGGTGTGGCTTGGGGTGTTGGTTTTTCTCCTTGCCACCCGTGTTTGCAAATACATAAATAAACCTTGGTTTTGAACAGTAAATTTGGAGTCAAAGTCTATGTCTGACAAGACAGTCATCAAAACTAAATCCCATGAACTCTGCTTTTCCCCCTGTGACCCAGAATTCCATTGTCCTTCCTCATTGTCTTTTTTTTAAAGAGGCAATTACACATACATGGCAACAATAACAGCAAAGTCAATTCTATTCCGAGACAGACATGGGTGTCCCATGGGTAATCAATCTGTGGCACTCTTTGCCACAGGAGGTAGTGATGGCATCAGGCCTAGGTGTCTTTAAAAGGGGATGGACTGATTTCTGACAGAAAAGTCCATCATAGGCTACAGGCTATGATGGGTGGTGCGACCTCCTTACGCTAGTTAGGATACTTCAGAATGCCAGATGTAAGGGAGTGGCAACAGGATGTAGGCATATTGTCCTGTGTGCTCCCTGAGGCATCTGGTGGGCTGCTGTGAGGTACAGGAAGCTGGACTAGATGGGCCTTTTCCTGCAGGGCGCTGCTTATGTTCTTATGAAGGCAGCTGTGATTCTCCAGTTGGGAGGGGGTCAGCATATCTGACTGACAGTAGCTTCAGAAGATAGGCTCATTTTTTCCAGAAGCTTTGGCTGGTCCAAAACCTCTGGTTGGTTAAGGTTTTAAAATTAAAAAACCCTGAAATTGGGAGGAGGTGAGCTTCTCTGTTCCATTCCATCACGGATGATCATTCATATCTGTCACACTACAACAGGTGGGAGAGTTACTGTTGGCTTATTCTCAGAACGTGGAACAATCCAAGTGAGCGTTAGAATATGTAAGCTTTGGAGCTTAGCTTTATTTTTTTAGCATTTTATGAGTGTTGTATTTATTCTCTCAAACACCCAAGTGCCTTTCAAGTACTATACTATGAATTCCATTCTTTTAAATAAACTATTCTTTTATTATAGGCCTGTGTCTGTGTGAGTACAAAAGAACAGGGATAACTCAGTATAATTACCAATATGGTTTTTTAAGGATCTGAATGGGCAAGGTGAGTCCATAGGTGTCAATCCTTGGACCCAAATGCAATGGGATGCTATGCCGGTTTGATTGGCATTGTAGGACATCAGAATGTAATCTTCTAGTACGGTGCTTTCCAAACATTTTGGCACTGGGACACACTTTTTAAAATGACTACCTTGAACAACTAGACAAGAAAAAGAAATAGGGGTAGGGGTCCTGTGCTCCTGAGGCTGTTGAAACTGTGTGTGCGCACGCGTGCGCATGCGAGAGAGAGAGAGAGAGAGAGAGTCATGCATTTGCTAGACTCTCCCTAGAAATTGAGTTGAACGACTATTATCTAAACCTTTATAGTCAGCAATTTCACTGGCAAAAATCCATGTAGCCCTATTGGGGTGCCTGCTGTGCGACACAAGGTAAAGGAAAATTATCCTTCTCCCTCCCCCCCTGAATGAATGGTGTCTGCCATTTCTGCTTGGGGAAACGCAAAGACCCCAACTTGCAGCCCCCAGGGGTCTTAGTGGCAAGCCGCGCCTGCGTGGAACATTGCACATGAGGCATGCTGGGGTGCCTGACCCCAGAAGTAGCTCATTGCAATGATCGGGGGTGGGGGGGAACTGTAGTTGGGAAAGACAGGCGCCATTCGCACCTGGGACAATTTTTGGTGATGCAGTTTGGAGACCACTGGTCAAGTCTATGGAGGGAAAAAAGCTAATTTCCATAGCCGTTCGTGAGTAAAGATTGAGTTTGTTTCATTTGAGAACACTTCAGTTTCAATTCTGAGATAAAATAATAGCAACTAAACCTTTCTGTAACTGATCCTTTGAATTGAAGTGGGGTTGGGCAAATCGTGGCGTTTTAGCTTCTGTTATCACTAGAAATCGGCAGAACTGATAATGGTAGCATACATGTGAGCAAATGGAATTCACACTTCAAATTGTGGATTTCATAATACAAGACAAGAAGTAAATATTTCACACACAATACATACTGTTGTATGTATAATACAATGAAGAATCATAGGCTTGGGACAGTACACTTAAAGGCGCCTAAGGAGGGACTTGATTGAGATATACAAAATTATGTATGGGATGGATAAAGTGGATAGAAGGAGTTTCTTTTCCCTCTTTCATAATACCAGAACCAGGGGACAGCCACTAAAATGGAGTGTTGGGAGAATAGATAAAGGGAAATACTTTTCAGTTGTTTCCATTTCAGGTTGTACTTATTTTTCCCCCCATCTTCTTTGAAGTTGTCTTCATCAGTGGTTGTCCCATGCAAACATACTGTGCACAGGAGCTAGTTCCTGAACCATGTCAAACTCACCGCCACCCCCACGAATGAATAACAGGAGCCGTAATATACCCGAAACATCACTTGATTTGCCACAAGGGAAAACATCACAAGGGAAAGTTATTTGGCTGCTTGGTGGCCTCTCAATCAGTTAGAAACTACTCTGGCCAATGACCTTGATTTTGTGAGCAAAGAGGGCTTTCTTGTGTCACTGCAGAAAAAAAGTTCTGCTGCAATGCTATGCAAATGCTGTGCAGGAAGTGTGGTCTGGAGGTTGAGCTGTTGCCTTTGCCTGAAGATGCTAAGCAGGATCAGCCTTGGAGTGGCCTTGGATGGGAGACCGGAAGTCACTGACAGAGCTTGTAGAGGAATGGGAGGAGTGTGGAGGAGTCAGGTGGACTGTGAAGGCTCCGAACGAGTGCAGCCAGGATCATGACCACACATTGAAAGGGAAACATCTGAAGAAAGGGAGGGTTCTGTGATGGAGGGTTCTGTAATGTAAGAAATGGTACATAGAACAAGAATTGTAAAAACCCCAATTGAAAAATGGGGTTTATGATCAGCCTACCCATGTAAACCGCCATGAGTCCAGTGAAATCTGGAGAAAGGCGGTATAAAAAAATACATCAAATAAAAACATAACTTTTTATCTTGTTATTGTTTATAATTTTAATATGGTGCCACCTTGGGTTCCCCCTCTTTGGCAGAAAGGCAGGGTAGTAATTGGCATTCTTGGACTGCAGCAGTTGTACAACTATGAAATATCCTTAAAAGAAAGCTGAATTAGGACAAAAGATGATGCAAAAGCACTGAACTAAAAACAAAACTGGAAAAAAAAAACCCACTTCAAAATTCAAACTGTGAACACTCACAAAAAGAGTAAGGTCTGTAGTTTCCAAGATGGCTGCTCCCAACTTTCTGTGACCCACCTGACAGCAGGTTGCGACCCACCAAGTGGGTCCCAACCCACTGTTTGAATAAAACTGGCCTAATATAAAGAAACTGTAGGATTTCCTGCTGAGACGACTCCTCTGCGTATAGCCCCAATCAAGGACATCGCACTTCGAGGATGACTTTTTAGCAGATCCACCGTTTGGGTCTCCTGGTTTTTTTTGGTTCCTCTTTGCGTTGCGCCTGGAGCTGAATTCTGCGCGCTGCGTACAGGGAGGGGCGGGGCTTCCTCCGAACCTGGTATTGTGATTCATCTAACGGCTCCCAGAGTCGTTGGAGGCTAAAAAGGTTCACATCCCGCAAACGAGGCGCCAGTTACGCTCCTTGCTTTAAACAAACAAACGCAAAAAAAAAAAAAGAGGTTTTATTTCCAAAGCCAGGCGCTGTTTGAGTTTGTGCTGCGCTTTTTCCACACGCTGTTTTGGGTCGCTCCAGCAGCGATTCCGAGTCATCGCCAGGACGGGGAACGCCCCCGGGATAGCGGAGAAAACGAAAGTGACTCCGATTGCCGTGTGCACGGAAGCCATGGCCGCCGGGGGGCCGGTCCAGGATCTCTGCGACGAAGCGACCTGCCCGATCTGCCTGGACTATTTCGCGGACCCGGTGACCATCGCGGAGTGCGGGCACAACTTCTGCCGAGCCTGCCTGGCCCGGCACTGGGAGGAGGAAGAGGCGGAGGCAAATGCCTTTTCCTGCCCTCAGTGCAGAGAAACCGTCCAGGAAAGGCCCGTCGTACTCCCAAATCGGCAACTGAAGAATATTGTTGAAATAGCCAAGAAGCTCCGCCTTCAGGAGCAAGGGAGGGCCAGAGAAGCGGCGGAGGGAGTTTGCGAGAAGCACCAGCAGCCCCTGAAGCTCTTCTGCAAGGACCACGAAGCCCCCCTCTGTCTGGTGTGCGACGGATCCAAGGAGCATGGAAGCCACACGGTGGTTCCTCGGGAGAAGACTTTCCAAGAGTACAAGGTTAGAAGTGACTCAGAATCAGGGCGGGGGTGGAGAAAAGATGCAGAAGTTTGTTTATGCCTGGCTCCTCCTTGTCCATAAGAGGGCCTTTCCTGACTGTTGAGTTTTCAACATAAAGGCCCTGGAGACAGGCATAAGCAGCGAGGTGACCAAGTTTGCAGATGACACTAAAGCGCCAAGTGATGCGCATTGGGGCATGAAATCAAAACTTCACATATTGGCTCATGGGTTCTGGGCTGTTTGTGATGGATCAGGAGCGAGGTCTTGGTGTGCTGGTGGGCAGCTCCGTGAAAGTGTCGACCCAGTGTGTGGCAGCGGTGAAGAAGGTCAATTCCATGCTTGGTGTAATTAAAAAGGGGGGTGAGAATAAAACGGACAATGTAGTGGTCCAGACATGCTATACAGTGGCCCTTGTGCCAGCCCAACTTTGCTGGACTACTGTAACGGTGCCGGCCTAACTCCTGGTTCGGATTGTGCCTTTAAGATTAGTCAAGTGAGAGAGTCTTCTTACTTTCTCCTTGCACAGATGTCTTATCTTGGCCCTTTGAGGAGGCCACTCATGCTTGTAAACTTGGGCTCCAACTGGATCTATGATAGAAGTTCTAGGCCTGTGGGATCAAGACTCCAAGGGACTTAGGGGCCCACCAGAAAAATACTGGAATTATGGCAGGGAGGAAACACCTTGTCCACTGTCCTTTTTCCCCATTTGTCTATCAGGGATCTCCAGACTACAGCCTGGGGGCCAAATCCAGCCTGACGCAAGGTTTTATTTGGCCCACAGCAATTTTTTTCCCCCAGAGCATTGGCTGATGTTTGACTTTTTACTCAGTATATATCATTTCTCAGTTTAAGCCCAGCTTTGCTACTTTGCAATTGTCACATTTACCTTTTGTTCTAAATCATATCATGCTGATTACAAAAAAGATCCAAGTAGAACTTATTCATTCATTTATAAAATTGATTTTTTTCGGCCCATGAAAATGTGTGAAATATACAATGTGGCCCTCGTACTGAAAGGTTTAGAGACTCATGGTCTATCTGTTTGTTCGCTCTCTCTCTCTCTCTCTCTCTCTCTCTCTCTCTCTCTCTCTCTCTC
>JAJKFI010000183.1:346262-367786 GCA_029204185.1 Lerista edwardsae | reverse complement strand
TCTCTCTCTCTCTCTCTCTCTCTCTCTCTCTCTCTCTCTCTCTCTCTGTAAATATAAGTAATGTTTTGAAAGGAACTAAACTTGGACTTTTATTTCTCACCAGGATCAGATCCATAGGAGCCTAAAGACCTTGAAGGCAGAAAGAGAAAAAATCTTTATGTATAAAGCAGATGCAAAAAATGAAAGCCAAGACCTGTTTGTAAGTGTCACAGTGGTTGGGCAGTTAAAAGGTGCCTGAACCTATTTCTGGGGACATGGAATAGAAAATATAGGAGCCCAAAGGCAAGAGGCAGCTCTGCTCCTCCAATCATCCAAAATGGGAAGGGCCCAATCTTCTATGCACTGCCATCCTGAAGGTCTTCAGGAAATTCTTTCCCGACTAAATGTCGATGCGATCTCTGTGAACAGTCAGAAATGCCCTTCCTATCACGCCCAATCTCTTGGTGCTGTAAGGCCAGACCCGTCCTTTTAGTCTGCCATTCTTTTCTTCTTGTTGCAGAAACAAATTCAAAAAGCGAGACAAAAGATCACAGGTGACTTTCAAAGAATACGCCTGTTTCTGGACAAGGATGAGAAAAGGCTTCTGGCCCAGATGGACGAGGTGGAGAAGGAGATTGCAAAAAGAAGGGATGTGCACATGGCCAGGCTCTCCAGGGCCCTCTCCTCTCTGGAAAAGATCATCGAGGAGATGGAGGAGAAGTGTCAGCAGCCAGCCAGTGAATTCCTGCAGGTGCGGTCTGAGTTGCTGTGCTCCAGGAATCTCCTGGGCAGCCACGTTCTGCATTAATGGCAGTTTTCAGGCTGTCTTCAAGGGGCAACCCTACAACAGCGGATTACAGTAGTCTAACTGGAATGTTATCAGGGCATGGATCACTGTGGTCAGTTCCAGATGTCTTGGGTACAGCTGCAGCCAGTGCAGCAGCCAGAGCTGGGCAAAAGACCCCTTGCCAAGGCCACCACCTAGCAATCCTGGGAGCAGCTGTGGACCCAGAAGGACTCCCAGTTTGCACCCCTCTTCCTGCACAAGGAGTGTGGCCCCATTCAGAATAGGCTGATCATCCAGCACATGTACTGGGTATTTCCTGATTAAGAGGAGCTTTTTCTCCTTGTTCATCTCACCTTACTTACCTTCCCTGTTCACTGGACGGGAACTGGGAGTCTTCAGCTGGCAGCAATCTGAAGCGCAGATGTTTTGTAGCCCTGGAGCTTGGAGGCAGTAGGAACTGCTGTAAAAAGGACTGCAGGGCAGAAGAATAGATGTGGGGATGGGAGAGGAGCTTGGATCTGTGAAATGGGCCTGGGGAGGACCGGAATCAATATTTTGCAGTGTCCTATAAGTAAGGTCAAGCCCATGCGTAGCAGTTCAAGCCACTGGGAATTAGGGCTACGTGGAAGATGCATGTACAAAAAGAGTGTTTTGTGTTGTTATTTTTGGCAAAAGATCCTTTACTTGTAGGATCCTGTACTTTCTCTCCCCCGGTCAATGCATCCATGCTGCCAGAGCATCCAATAGAAGGGGGGGGCAGTCCTGGAGGTCTCCTCTGGATAAGGGAACATTTGTTCTCTTACACAGGGGTAAGCCTGCATTGCCAGAACTTGTCTACTCAGAACTTGTCTACACCAGCTGTTTCGCTGGTGCAATGCCAAATGAACTCGTGAAGGCAGATTGAGGCCTGGAAGGGGGGGCGTAGGATATCAGCGGTGCCAGTAGTGTCCCCCTCCAGCCCTTGTTCCACACCACCTCCGCCCCCTCCTGGCCCCATTCCCCAACCTCTCAACTCCCTCCCACACCGAAAGCGCAATCCTAACCTGAAGTTAGGCCAGCACAGTTAGGCCAGCCAGGTTTGGTCAGCACAAAGGCCACTGTAAAGTGCATTTGGACCACTCTCAGAGTCAGGGGGGATGGCGCACATCTGTGTGCTGGCCTCTCTGACTCCAAGAGTGGCCCAAGCATACTTTACAGTGGCCCTTGTGCAGGACAAACTTTGCTGACCTAACTATGCCAGCCTCACTCCAGGATAGGATTGCACCCTGACTTACTGGCACTGGGAGTGCAGTGGATGAACTGGTGGGCCACCATTGCCACTTACCAGCAGCGGTCCGGCAACTCTTGATAGCTGGTCACACTTGTGAGTGCTGTAAAGTGCCTTACGCCACTGGAACACTTTATGGAGCTGCACCCTCAGTTCTTGAGCATGGAAGACAGATCTCTGCCAAGCGGAGGACCAGAAAGCACCTCTAAGCAAGGTCTGAGAAGGAGACTGACTTGCCCGTAGCAGGCTCTGAGTTCTCTCTCTTTCTTTTCAGGATGTTGGAAATATCTTGCAGAGGTACGTGGATCCCACTCATTTCCCTACTTGGTCCCCAATGCTAGGATTTTTTACTCTGTAAGTAATTAAACTGTGGAATTCCTTGCTATAGGAGGTGTGATGGCGTCTGGCATAGAGACCTTTAAAAGGGTATTGGACTGATTCTTGGAGGAAAAGTCCATTGCATGCTACAGGCAGTGACACTTCCTGGTTTTATATGTAGGAAATCTCAGGTCAGGTGCTAGGGAGAGGCAGCAGGACGTAGGCACCTTGTTGTGTGCTCCCTGGGAAATCTGGTGGGCCACTATGAGATACAGGATGCTGTACTAGGTGGGCTTTGGCCTGATCCTGCTGGGCTCTTCTTATCTGGATTGTGCAAATACCTCCAGAGTTGTTATAGCTCTCCCCACAGACAGAATAGCAAATTCTGTTTTATTTATCTTGTATTTCCCTCAGAATTTACCTCAGAGTGACAGATACAAGGGAGTAGCAACAGGATGCAGGTATCTAGTTGTCTTGTGTGCTCCCTGAGATATCTGGTGGGCCACGGTGAGATACACTGTGAGATACAGCTGGACTAGATGGGCCTTGGCCTGATCCAGTGGGGCTGTTCCTATGTTCCTATGAGTACATGTCTGAAGAGTTCCGAATGGTTCTGGTTTGCTGTCTGGTGAGAAATGCTGCGGAGAATCTTGACTGGCCACCAGTTTGTTTACCTCAGAATTTACCTCAGAATGCCAGGTGCAAGGGAGTTGCAACAGGATGCAGGCATCTTGTTGTCTTGTGTGCTCCCTGAGGCATCTGGTGGGCCACTGTGAGATAGAGGAAGCTGGACTAGATGGGCCTTTGGCCTGATCCAGCAGGGCCCTTCTGTTGTTCTTATGAATTGTCTGTGAAGAACGTGGCTCTTGTGGGGAGAATGTTGGACTCCCCACCCTCCACTTTTCCATTCAGGCCTCTCTTTCGAATGTTCAGTCAGGGCTGCCAGGTCACCATCCCCTTCCCTCAACTACACATTGCCTCAAGGTGCTTCTGTCCTTGCTATGTTTTCTATTCATAACTAGATAAGCCTCTTCCCCAAAGCACCCCCATTCTTCCCTGGCATTCTTCCCATACATTCTCCTCTCCTCCATATCATCCTTTTGCTCCAGTCAGTAATTCCAGATTGGGTGGATTGTGGAATAATGGTGTTTGTTTGTTTGTTTTTTCTTCCACACCAGGTATGAGAATGATGCATTTCAGAAGCTTGTGGCTTTTCCTCCTGAGCTGAAATGCAGAATCAGGGCATTCTATAATAGAAAACCCCTTCTGGAGGGTGTTGTGAATCAATTTAAAGGTAATGAAGAATGATGTACAAGGATGCATAGGATGGGCAAGTTTGGACAGTAGGGGGCTGAAAGGAATTTGGGGGGGGGAGAGAAACACCTGGAAAATGGGCATAAGAATCTTCAGTGTGTGGAAAAAAACACCTTTGGGAAAAGCGTGCCATGTCACCTGCAGGACAATTCCTGTATTGCACAGGAAGTAGGTGACGTACAGGCTTTCTGTCTCAAACTTTTACTTCGGCTGCATTTTTTTTTCTGCTTCTAGCTCTAGCTTCCAGCATGCTCGGATCATGGTTTGTTTGTTGCTGTTGTTGTTTTGAGATTCTAGTGTCCTCTCCATGCTAGAACCTTTAGCAGTGAGCTTGGAGCTGGAAAAGATGGCCGCCACCACGTGACCTCACTTAAGCCTATTTTTCTACTGAAACAAATGCAGGACCCTGTGAAAAACATGGCGGCCTTCATAGTGTATGGACTTCTTGACAATAACATGGCAAGCTCCGTATAATTGATCTCAAAGAGAGGAAGTGAGGAGTGAGGAGACGCCATCTTGTTTTTCAATTAACTGTGCTAGAAGCCTGCTGGACATTTCCAACAATTCTCCTAGCTGAAAAAAAAAGAAACGTAATCTTTGTCTTCCATAGTCTACCTGTGGAAGACTGTCTCTTCTTGGCTTCCTTCTCTTTCTTCCTGGACTGTATCCACCTAAGCCCTCCCTGGCCCTTGTTGCCACTTCATCTCTTCCACTTGCATTGATTAAGTTACAGGGTACGTGATTGGACGAGGGGGAAACCTTGTTCCATTCCATCCATTAATATAACTAGACAGCAGGCTTGGCTGCCCAACCACTGGATGCATCCCAGTCTCAGCAGGAGGGCAGGTTCAGAGTCTCTGGGGAAGCCCCAAAGGAGAAAAGGGCCAGGACACATCTGATCACATGTGGCTGCTTGGGAATGGCATTCATTCATTCATTCATTCATTCATTCATTCATTCATTCATTCATAACCTGGCTTTTTCCCCCAAAGGGCACCTAAGGCAGCTAACAAGTCTTTAAAATACATAAAAACAATGTAAAATAGAAATAAAACCATGAAACTGTTTTAAAAAACAGCAGTGGGGGCACTTTTTCAAAGAACTCTGGTGGGGGGGGAGGTTCTGCCCTACCTGCTACACCTGCACCGGACATGTGTACCACACACACTGCACCATACGCCCCGATGGCCAGGTTGCATCATGGCTGGAAAGTTGGGTAGGATTGAGCCCTAGCTCTCTTGGGAGTGTTAGGGTCCCAGTCACTGTGATTTTCTATGTCCTGGAATTTTTGACGGGATGTTGTGGTAGGTGCATCTGTTGCTTACATGATTCCAGTTTGGGGATTCTTTATTCCTATGTTCAAAGAGGGGGATTTTGGGTGCTGTTGTTCCAGTTCTGGAAGTGGCTCTGAAAAAAAGAAAAGGAATATGGGGGGAGGGGGGTTCAAGAAGTACATGCTCCGAATAGATGCTCTCTCTTTTGTTCTGTCGCCCAGGAGTTCCCACACCCACCTTTGCACAGGGCTTGTGTTCCCAGAGAAGGGATACAACAGACAGTACCTTTTCCTTTGGAGTCTTTGGAGGAGCAGCATATACTTTTGGTAAGAGCCTGAGATGTTCGGTGGGGGGCTTCAACAGTGACCCTTGTAGACGTCTCAGCGCTGAAGCTGGGCAGAGGCGTCCTCTGATTCCACGGCCACCAGGGTGGACAAAATCTGTGCTGAAAAACACAAATGGCTTGTAAAATCTGCAGTTTGGGTGCTATGTCTTCATTCTTAAACTCGGTTTAAAAATGGGATATGAACGTAATACAGGGGTGTAGCTAAAGAAGTGCAGGGGGTGCAAATTGCACTGGGCAACAAGCTTTAGGGGGGCAACAAGCTGAGCATGACAATATTGGCCAAAATTGTCAAAACTTTTGTGTGTATGAATAACACCATCATGTTATACATAAGTGGAAAGGAAATCTAATGCAGAATGTGATGAAACAAACTAGAGTGCAATACCTTTACTCTATCAAAAGTTATGGCCAAAACAGAAAATGCAAATACAACTGTGATATCACTTCCTGTTGTGCTGTCACTTCCGGGGCAACATTTTGCCCTCTGTGCACTGGGCTACACTTTCATTAGCTACGCCCCTGATGTAATGCAAGTGCATGATCTCTTATGGCTGAGCTTGAGAGCATGCTTTTTCTTAGAGTTGAGATGGAAGACACCTTCCTCGGTCATCATACAGCACAGTATCATAGAATCATAGAATTGGAAAGGTCATCTAATCCAAGCCCCTGCCTTGGGCAGGAAATCCTCCTAGAGCATCTCCAGCCTGTCAAGGCTCTGCTTGAGTTCAGTTTGAAGGCTCTGGAGGCCAGATAGGGACTAGTAAGTCCCTTGTGGGTGCTGGAGCTCTGTCTCGGAACAGGATCCATGGAAAATGTGCCTTGATAGGTCAGCAAGATGCCTTAATGCTTCAGGAAAGGTGTCTCCCCCTCTGAGAGACAGGCAGGACAGGATGGGGAGCACCTTCTATAAGACAGTGCATGCATCATGGAAGAACAATGAATGCTTCTCCTTTAGAACACTGCTTCCCAAACTCTTACAAGGGAGTTGGGAGCACTGTAAGTGTGCACGGGGGAGGCGCTATGGAAGCAGTGTGACCCCCCAGATTGCACAGTTGCAGGGGCAGAGGTTTTTGTTTTCCTACTTAACTCCGAGTGCAATCCTAACCTGGAGTCAGGGAGGGTGGCGCACATCTGTGTGCTGGCCTTTCTGTCTCCGAGAGTGGTCCAAACATACTTTACGGTGGCCCTTGTGCCAGTCAAACGTTGCTGGCCTAACTGTGCTGGCCTAACTCCAGATTAGGATTGTATCCTCTGCCAGTACCACCCTCCAGGGCTAGCCAAGTCTCCTGAACAGTTAAAAAAAAAAATTGAAAACCACTTCCTTGTTTCGGTTGAAAAACGGAAGTGGTTTTCAGTTGCTGTTTTTACTTCTTTGGAGGCTTGGGGAGCCCTGCAAAGGCATCTGGGGGGCTCCCCACACACCCCAGAGGCTGGCACTGACAGAGACAAGTAGAAAAAAAAATCCTCCACCCCTGCAGTTGTGCAATTCTGGGGATAGCATTGCTGCCTTCTCTCCCCCCCCCCCATTAAAGGGACAGGGACAAGGGCTTTGTTGGCTGGTGGGTCACACTTTGCTCACTTAAATTTATGCTGATTGGAGATCCGGTCTTGAGCCTCTTAGTGCCAGCAGGATGTGCGTATCGCTGGCTCTGGGTGTTGCGAACATGCCGTAAAGCACATTTGCTGCACCTGGGGAGTGCTGGTGCTGGGCCAGTTGCCACTGGGCCTCAGCGCCAAGAAGACGTCACTGAGGAGCGCTGGCAGTACGTTTCCCCGCTGCTTGGGGGTGAGGCCTTTTGGGGGCTGAGGGAAGGTGGGGAGGGGGCAGAACTGGGTGGGTGAGGATCAGGTCCGGGAGGGGGTGGAGACGGCAGCAGCCTCTGCCACCCAATTCTGTGCTCTCTCTTTGGTTGAGCAGCCTGCCACGAGCCTCCTCGATTGTGTGCCCCGCTCAATAGCCGGCACAGAGCTGAGGAGACCCGTTGCCGCCAGCTGCGTGCTATCTGGGGTAAGGGAACAAAGAATCCTTTCCCCCAAGGAGGCCTCCGGCAGCTTCCTGGCATCCATCGGATCCCGCGGTAGCCATTCCAGTGCCGCTGGAGCCCTGGGCAATGGGAAGCACGGCGTTCTGCTGTTATTAAGGATGCTAGTCTGCCGCTCATCAGTGACGAATGGACAAACCAGGAGGATCAAATGGACTTGGGTTTCTTCAACGGGGTGTAGGCAGAACTGCAGTGACAGAGGCTGGTGGTGGTGCTTCAGAGGGGCTTCTTCTTCTTCTGTCCCTTCAGAGTTAACGACTCCCCCCGTCAGGGCTGGGCCAGGACCCAGGATGGAGCGCCGCCAGCAGGTGCACGTCCGAACACGCACTGCCCGCAGGAGGAAGATCTAACAGCCGGACCGTCTCCCTTCCAAGCAGCTGAGAAGCCCATAAACACACAAACCAAGGGAGGCTCGTTCTGGTGTGTCCATCCTCTGCAGGGTTACCCTGGGAGTCTTGGAATCCACAGGAAGCTGCTTTGAGTCACACTGTGGCTTTTACCCCTCAAATAGAAGAGAAACGAAGTCCTTTTCACATGAGCAGTCCACGGTCTGAATAAAATGTTGTACATCCACTACTGTCCCTCCTCTGCTACCTTCCCTCTCCCCCTTGTCTCCATCTCCCTATCCCATTTTTGGCTACCAAGTGAAATGGTGCATGAAGGGTGTTTGGCTCATGGCCACATGCATGTGCCCAGCAGGAAGCGATGCCTCATCTCCATCACCCTTTTCCTGGTCTCTGCAGAGTTAGCCTGAGTCTGTGGAGTCCACAGGAAGCCCCTTTGAGTCACACTGTGGCTTTTACCCCTCAAATGGGAGAGGAGAAACCAAGTCCTTCTAACTTGAGCAGTGCATGGCTGAGTCTGAATAAAATGTTGTACATCCACTACTGTCCTTTCTCCACTACCTTCTCTCTTTCCCACCCCCCATGGATCCACCTCCCCTTGGAGCCATCTCCCATGTCTCCAGCTCCCCATTCCCTTTTTGGCTGCCAAGTGAACTGACGCATGGCATGTCTCCAGCAGGAAGTGTTGCCTCCTCTCCGTTTCCTCTCTCCACTTCCTTGCCCCCCTTGCCAGTGCTGTGTGCCCAGAACCTTGCTACAGGGCTGGCCAGTGACCCACACTAGCCCTTGGAAGCCTTCATTTCAGCGATGCAGAGTGCAATCCTATACCTGCATTGCACCAGCGCTACGCTCTTGCGCTGGTGCAACGCTGTTGCAAACACGCCATCAAGTGCATCTGCGCCAGCTAGTCAGTGCTGGACCGGCGCAAGCAGCAGTGTTGCCCATCAGCAGCACCGGCCATGTGCCAGTCGAGCGTCGGTGGTGCTCAGTCGGTGCAGGGCCTCGCCAAGGGCGTGCTGGGGGCATAATGGGGCGGCGGCGAGAGCGGTGACGCATGACAGCTGTAGTGCCAAATCCTAACCCCCGTCCCCAGCCTCGGCAGCCCCAATTTGGGCTGCTACTGTGCACATGCACATGCAAGTCAGCAGATGCAGATCCAAGCAGACCCATAGGGATGGCTGGGGCTTACCCGGGTGCAAGGGGAAAACCTCCCCTTGCCTTGCTCTGTGCTGCTGCTGTGTCCTAATGGCCTTAGGATGCAGCCCTTCTATGTCGGCCTTAGTATGTCAGCGCTGCTTAGGATTGGGCTGGCAATTGTGCACCACTGGCACAAGCCCCAAGTCCGGGCCAAGGTGACACCCTCCTAGTGGGCAAGGTGCCCTTCCTGGAGTCCATCTTGCAAAAGGCTGTTGCTTCTCCGGAAACACCTTGTTGAAACGTGACTTGCTGTTGGGTGTGGCTGCCGGCCTCATTGGAAAAGGCCTGCTTGGAAACCCCGATGAGATGGGGTGGGGGTGGGGAGAAAAAATCTCACATTTCTGCTGCTGTTCCCATGAGGCTCTGGTGAGGGGGGAGTTGCTGCTTGTGGTGGCTCCCCTGCAGCAGCACCCCTCCTGTGTTCCTCATAGTATTTTTTTTTTAATGGCTCTGCAAATCAAGTTTGGAGGCAGAATGAACTGGTACACATGGCAGCATGTTGGTGATGCTGGATTTGCTGTAAACATTTTGTGGAGGTGCTGGTCACGAGGGAGAAGATCCCTGCCTAGTTGGGTGTGGGCACTGCACTGCACTATGGAAGGCACTTGAGCACCAGATCTCTTGTTTCTGAAGTTTCCTTACATTAGAATAAGGTTTGATGGGTCTGCTCTAGAGTAAGTGCTTCAAAATAAGGATTCAATGAGTTCTGCCTCAGGATGGCAAGATGTACAAGGAACTACTATACGTTACTTTTAAAGGTGAAGCAGCTATAAATTGTATCACCCAAGAAAACACAGGGCATTTAGAGATCCTGCTCCTATGAAATCAAAACAAAAATCCTTTTGCATCCTTTTTCTTCTTCTAAGGAGCCACTTACCTGCGTCTGCAGAAAACCCTACATCTGCTACTGGAGTCTGCCAATTTTTTTAAATAAATAACACCCCTGGTGTGAAGCATCACACCATCAGGCTCCAAGGACGCCCCTCCCATCCTTATATAGTACAAACATGGCACAAGTCTGCTGCCAGGGAGGGAAAGGAAACCCAAAACTGGCCTCTGCAGGAACTCCCAAATGGAGAGTCTCCTCAAAAGTCTCCTTCAAAGTAGAATGGCTCCTATGGATCCGTTCCTTGCGCCTGTTTGGGGCTGTATGAAGAGAACTAAACTGAGAAAAGAAGCCTTGGTCTGAAATCCTGAAGTTGCTCACTATATTTTCAGGCTATTCTGCATTCAGCATCTTGAAATCCTGGCACTCAAAGTGTTACATAAAGGAACTCAGGCTCAGATCCTGACCTAAGAAAAGACTTCATCTTTCATCCTTCTTGAACGTTATTCAATTTTTCTAATAACCCAACCGGTAATTCATCTGTGGAACTCCTTGCCACAGATGGTGATGACATCTGGCCTAGGTGCCTTTAAAAGGGGACTGGACAGATTTCTGGAGGAAAGGTCCATTGAGGGCTATAGGCTGTGATGGGTTGTGCAACCGCCTTATGTTAAGCTACCTCAGAATGCCAGGTGCAAGGGAGTGGCAACAGGATGCAAGCATCTTGTTGTCTACTGAGCTCCCTTAGGCACCTGGTGCGTCTGGTTCTGGCACCTGTCAAATGCTGAGAAGAATCTAGACCGGCCACCAGCGTGTTTACCTCAAAATTTACCTCAGAATGCCAGATGCAGGGGAGCGGTGGGAAAATACAAATATCTTACTGATTTGGGTGCTCTCTAAGGCATGTGGTGGGCCACTGTGAGATACAGGAAGTTAGACTAGATGGCCCCTTGGCCTGATCCAGTGGGGCTCTTATGTTCCTATGTTCCTATGAGTACCTGTCTGAAGAGGAGCATCTGATTCTGGTGGCTGTCAAAGAGAAACGCTGTGAAGAATCTTGACTGGCCACCAGCGTGTTTATCTCAGAATTTACCTCAGAATGGCAGTTACAAAGGAGTGGCAACAGGATGCAGGTATCTGTTTCTCTCGTGTGCCCCCTGAGGCATCTGGAAGCGTTTGAGGCTGAAAAGGGTTAATATCTCGCAGGTGAGGTGCTAAATACGCTCTACTCGTTACTTATACAAATAGGAGCCTTTCAAAGCCAGACGCTGTTTATGTTGGTGCTGCGCTTTTGTCAGACGCTGCTTTGGGCCAATCAGGAGCGATTCCGAGTCGGCGCCAGGACGGGAAACGCCCCCTGCTGAGCAAAGCGGCGAAAGCCAAGCAGCTTAGATTCTAAGCTTCTTGGCGAAAGCGAAAGCTACTCGGACGTCCGCGCACCAGGAGTCGGCCATGGCAGCTGCGCGGGACGTCCAGGATCTCTGCGCCGAAGCCACCTGCCCCATCTGCCTGGACTATTTCACCAACCCAGTGACGATTGCGGAGTGTGGGCACAATTTCTGCCAAGGCTGCCTTACTGAGTACTGGTCGGAGGGAGGGGAGGGCGTGGCTGCCTCCTGTCCCCAGTGCAGAGAAACCGTTCAGGACTGGAGCCTCATCCCAAATCGGCAACTGAAAAATGTTGTTGAAATCGCCAAGAAACTCAGCCTTCGGGGCCAAGGCGGGGCTGGGGAAGCAGCAGTTTGCCGGAAGCACCAGGAGCCCCTGAAGCTCTTCTGCAAAGACCACGAAACCCCCATCTGTGTGGTGTGCGACAGATCCAAGGAACATCGAAACCATAAAGTGATTCCTCAGGAGGAGGCTTTCGAAGAGTACATGGTAGGGAATCTCTCATTCGTCTTTGGACCGCATCATGTCACACACTTCCAGGACTGGTGTAGCCAAAGTAACTCCATCTTGAAAGTATCTCCCCCTCCCTGCGGAATGTGCTGAAGCAGGATACTTTCAGTGGGATATGGCAACACAGGGAGCTAGCTAGAACCAGTTGAGACAAGAGAGTCTGTGCAAAAAGCTTTGCATAGAAAGAAAATACATTTTGGCCTGCGTTCCAACATAGTGTAAGACTTAATGTGAGACTTTGTTGGGCGTGCCATTCTCGTGTAGGGGTCGGGATGAGCGATTGCCCATTTGTGCAAATGCAGTGATATAGCTACCTATGGGGGGTGCGCGTGGTGCCCCAGATGCCATCCTCAGTGGAGGTGTCACCACTGAACCCCAAATTCCAAAAATCGTGAGTCTATGCAATACTACTGTCCTGCTGTATCCTGTTGGACATGGACTTTCACCCGGTTTTCAATGAAAAAAACAGAGTGTAATATTTTATTTTAGCAAAAGTTATGGCCAAAATATTAAAAACCAAAAATAAGACTCCTTTTGTAAAAATCACTGTTTTTAAAATCGCGTTTTTAAGGATAATACCATCGTGCTGTGTACCATTGGATGTGGACTTTCACCTGGAATTCAGTGAAAAAAATGGGAGTGTAAAAACTCTTCCTTCCTGTTTCAAAGAGTTTTTAACTTGGGCTCCTGCTACGATAGACAGAAGTTTTAGAGCGTGGGATAAAGACTCTAAGGGATTGCCAGAAAAATACTGTAATATGGGGCAGGGAGGAAACGCCATATCCAGTTTGCTTGTTCCCATCTGTCTCTTAGCTTTCAGCTCTGTGAGCTTGTGTCAATGCCAGTCATCCCTCCAAAGGAACTAAACTTGAGTTTTCATGTCTCACCAGGATCAGACCTGTAGCAAGTTAAATATCTTGAAGGCAGAAAGAGACAAAATCCTGACGTATAAAGCAGATGCAGAAAAAGAGAGCCAAGACCTGCTGGTAAGTGTCACAATTGTTGGGCAGTTGAAAGATACATGAACCTATTTCTGATGAAATGGATAGAAAATGGCAGAGGCCAAAGGCAGGAGGCAGCTCTGCAACTCCAATCCTCCAGAGCTGGCACAGCTGGTCTTAGGGTGGCCCTTTGAGGTCTTCAGGAAACTCTTTCATGACTAAATGTGGATGTGGTCTCTGTGAGAAGTCAGAAATGCTGTTCCTGTCATGTCCTACCTTTTGGTGCTGCAAGGACAGACTCTTTCCTTTGGTCTGCCACTCTTTTCGTCCTGTCTTCTCGTTGCAGAACCAAACAGAAGAAAAGAGACAAGAGACTATGGCTGAGTTTCAAAAAATACGCCAGTTTCTGGACGAACAGGAGAAAATCCTCCTGGACCAGATTGATGGAGTGGAGAAAGAGATTGCCAGAAGAAGGGACGAGCACGTGGCCAGACTCTGCAGGGAACTTTCCAATCTGGAAAAGGTCATCCAGGAGATGGAGGAAAAGTGTCAGCAGCCAGCCAGTGAATTCCTGCAGGTGTGGTCTGAGTTGCTGAGCTCGAGAGCGCAATCCTAACCTAGAGTTAGGCTGGCACAGTTAGGGCAGCAAGGTTTGGCCAGCAAAAGGGACAAATATACACACATACATACAAAGTATGTCTGGACCAGTCTCGGAGTCAGAGAGGCCAGCACACAAACATGTGCCATCCCCCCTGACTCAAAAAGTGGTCCAAACAATTTATGATGTCCCTTGTACTGGTCTAACTGCTGGCCCCAGTGACCCCCCTGGGAGTCAACATTCTGTCCTAATGGCAGTTCCCCGGCAGTCTTCAAGGGCAGCCCCATGTACAGTGCATTACATTAGTCTAACTGGGATGGTGCCAGGGCATATGCCACAGTGATCAGGTTCAGATGACTGAGAAATGGCCGCAGCTGTAGAAGGGCTGCCAATGTATACCCCTGCAGAGGAAGCACAAAATGGCTGACTCTCTGAGTAAATCCCACTACGTTGTGCTGAACAGGAAGAACTTTGCCTGCTGATTTCATCTTCTCAAGAGAGTTTTTGCTCCACTTTATGGAGCTGCCCCGCTCAGTCCTTGAGAGGAGCCTGCTAGACGGATCACTGACCACTGAAGAATTAGAGAGCAGCTCTGTTCAGGGTTTGAAAAGACTGACTTCCCTGTGAGAGGTTCTGAGGTCTTTCTCTTTTCTTTTCAGGATATTAAAAGGACCTTGGAGAGGTATGTGGATCCCAGTCATTCCCCTTCTTGCTTCCTGATGCTAGGAATGTTCTCTGAAGGATGTGGTTCTCTGGGGCTCTTGGGAGAAGAGTGTCATAAGAACATAAGAGCCTTGCTGGATTAGGCCAAAGGCCTATCTAGTCCTGCTTCCTGTATCTCACAGTGGCCCACCAGATGCCTCAGGAAGCACACGAGACAACACAATGTTCGCATCCTGTTGCCACTCGCTTGTACCTGGCATTCTGAAGTAGACTGCTACGAATATAAGGAGGTTGCACAACCCACCATGGCCTACAGCCCATGATGGACTTCTCCAGAAATCTGTCCAATCCCCTTTTAAAGGCACCTAGGCCAGATGCTGCTGCCACCACCACCTCCTGTGGCAAAAAGTTCCACAGATTAATTACCTGCTACGTAAAAAAGTATTTCCTTTTATCTGTTCTAACTTTCCCAATCCTCAATTTGAGTGCATGTCCCCTGGTTCTGGTGTTGTGAGAGAGGAAGAAAACATCACTGTATCCACTCTATCTATCCCATGCATAATTTTGTACATCTCAGGCACCTTTTTCCTAGACTGAAGAGCCCAAAATGCTGCAGTCTTCCTTCGTAAGGGGAGTGCCCCAGCCCCATAATCTGCACCTTCTTTCTGCACCTTTTCCATAGCTCCACTATGTCTTTCTTGAGATGTGGCGACCAGAACTGTATGCAGTAGTCCAGATATAGCCTTATCATCCATTTGTACAATGACATAATAATATTGGCTGTTTTATACACAGCCACTTTTCTAATTACCCCCAGCATGGAATTGGCCTTCTTCACTGCGGCCGCACACTGGGAAAACTCAAAGACACCTTCATTGAGTTTTCCACCAGCACCCCAAGATCTTTCTCCTGAGTTGTCACAGTCAGCTCAGAACCCATTAGTGTCAGACTCCCCACCCTCCAGTGTTCCACTCAGGCCTTCTCCTTGGAACGGCCAACATGCACATCCAGCAGGGCTGCAGGCCTCTGTCCCCTTCCTGCAGCCACAGGTTGCCTGGAGGTGCTGCTGTACCTGCTGAATGTGATGTTCCTTTACATTGCCACAGGTAGAGAAGCTCCTCCCCAAAGCACCCTCAGTCTACCCTGGCCTGTCTCTCCAGGCTTTCTGCTCTTCTCCTCCAGGCTGTCCTTTTGCTCCAGTCAGTAATTCCAGATTTGGTGGATTGTGGGATAAGATTTTTCTCTCCACACCAGGTCTGTGCAGAAAGAAGCGTTTCAGAATCCTGTGCCTTTTCCTCCTGAGCTGACCTGCAGAATCGGGGAATTCCGTGATGTCAACCCCCTTCTGAAGGGTGTCATGAAGCAATTCCAAGGTAATGAAGAATGATGTGCAAGGATGCCTAGGATGGGCAGGATGCCGACCATGCAGGACCTGCCATTCAGGGCAGCACTGACCTCACTTCCAAGTTTGGAAGAGGGTGACTGCCATCCTGTTTCACCCATAGAGTTATTATACAGGTTTCACCCCCATCCCTGCCTTCTCCAGCAGCTTCCTGGTCAACTTTTGGTGTTTTAATTCTACGTTCTCATTCCCTCATTTATAGTAATTTTAAATGCTTTTAAGGTGTACTAGGTGGGCGATATTGGTGATATGGTGTCAGCAGATGCAGCCACAGTATTATTTCTCGTTGGAAAAGTAATCTATTTTAATTTTTGGAAAACACCTTAAACACCAAAATGTGGTGTTTTGTGTTTTTCTGTGTTTTCAACAAAAATAAACACCCCAATCTATTTCTATTGTATTGCTGTCCTGAAGAGTTTCAGAGGGGGCCCAAAATATTAAAGCCTAGGGGCCCAAACATGAGTTAATACGGCCCTGGTGGCGCCCCTTCCCCTCCGGATGTGGCCATACTTGCCATACTGAATATACACCTCTGCTGTCATGGTGCAGGGCCTGAAAGAAGGGACACCGTAAAGTATGTTTAGACCACTCTGAGTCAGGAAGATTGGTGCACATGCTGGCCTCTCTGACTCCGAGAGTGGTCCAAGCATACTTTACCCTGGTGCCAGCCAAACTTTGCTGGCCCAACTGTGCTGGCCTAACTCCAGGTTAGGATTGTGCTCTCAGTTACATTACTTTCCACCAGGCTGTAAGAATTATTGCTTTAGGAAACCAATCACCAGATCAAAACCCTTATCTTTAGATTTCACACCACCATGTATTTCTATACTGCAGGGGTGTAGCTAAAGAAATGCAGGGGGTGCAACTGCAGTAGGCAACAAGCTTTAGGGGGGGGGCAACAAGCTGAGCTTGACATTAGCGACTTCTGGGCGCAGGGTGCAAGGTTTGCAAAAACAACGAGGATTATGGAGCTCTCCCCAGACCTGTGTGAGGTTTAAAGAGCTCTTGGGAGAACTACAGACATCTCAAGTGTACCAGTGAGCCTTGAAAGGCTTGCTGAGACCGACTGGGAAAGAGGAGTAGCAGCAGCCACCACCACGTGGAGGAGTGTTGACTATGGACTTGCTGGGAAGGAGCAGCAGCAGGAAGCACACGGGGAGGCAGAGACTTTGCTACTCATAAGGCAGTACTGTGAGGCTTTCCTGCCTTACAGCGCAATCCTAACCTGGAGTTAGGCCGGCACAGTTAGGCCAGCAACGTTTGGACAGCACAAGGGACACTGTAAAGCGTGTTTGAACCACTCTTGGAGTCAGGGAGGATGGTGCATGTCTGTGTGCTGCTGCCTTCTCTGACTCCAAGAGTGATCCAAACATACTATAGGCTATAGGCCGTGATGGGATGTGCTAAGTTAATAGTTAATACTAAGTAGTAGGCTACCTCAGAATGCCAGGTGCAAGAGAGTGGCAATAGGATGCAAGCAACTTTTTGTCTTGTATGCTCCCTGAGGCACCTGGTGGGCCACTGTGAGATACAGGAAGCTGGACTAGATGGGCCTTTGGCCTGATCCAGTAGGGCTCTTCTTAAGTTCTTCCTTTACGGTGTCCCTTGTGCCAGTCAAACTTTGCTGGCCTAACTGTGCCAGCCTAACTCCGGGTTAGGATTGCGCTCCTAATCTGCTGTCTGTGAGCCTGTTTGTATTTGAAACGTTCTCTGTACTCTGCGGCCAAAATTTCCCTGTAATTTCCCCCCCCCCACTTTGCTGCTTTGTATTGGGCTGGGGGAATTAGGAACGAATGGGTTTCCTCCTTTACTTCGTTGCCTATGTTTGTTGCTGCTTGTATTTGAAACGTTCTCCATGTTCTGCCCCTGAGATCCCCCCCCCTCCGTCACTTAGCTGTTGTGTGTGTGTGGGGGGGGGGGAATCAGGACGGATTGGGTTTCTTTACTTCTTTTTGTGTTTGTGCCTGGTTGCATATTGATACATTCTTTGTGCTCCATTGATTCTCATATTTATTAAATATGCTTGGTACAATTCCTTTGAATCCTTTCCTATGCATCTATTCACAAGAACCCAAGAAGATCCCTGACAGATCAGCCTAAAGGCCCATACAGTGGAGCCTCAAATGTATTTAAATATTAAATTTTTATTCATTTATTTTTCCAGTCCTTGTGCCAGATATATGATGCAACCCTTATGTCGAAAACTTTGGAGACCCCTGGTCTGTATGACTAATACCATCATGTGATATACCATTCAATGCTACATTTAATGCAGGATGCAATGAAACAAAGAGAGTGTAATATCTTCATTCTATCAAAAGTTATGGCCAAAAAAACCAAGAAAATGAAAGGATTACTGTGATGTCACTTCCTGTTGTGATGTCACTTCCGGGGCATCATTTTTCCCTCTGTACTGGGCTACACTTTCATTAGTTACACCAGTGCCCTACTGGTATAACTCTTAATATTAAAATACTTAATATCACAACTACCCTTTTGACAGTACCCGCCTTGTCCCTGGGAGTCAGAAATGGGCAGTCCACACAGTGAGCGTTAGTGAGCATTTTCTCTCCTGCCTCCATCCCAACTTTAGCCAGTAGAGGAACACGGTCAGTGCCTGGTGGGTGTTTTGGCTTCTCTTAAGCTGCCTGGAAGGGCAGGATACAGATATCTCAGGGGAACCAAAGAGAGGCCCAGTTGTGAGGATGACGTTTTTCCTGTCACTGTGGTTCTGGCTCAGTCTCCTGGCTGACTCTGCTACTTTTCTCTTTCCTCCTCTCCCTCCAGCCCCAGCAGCAAATGTGACTCTGGATCCAGACACTGCTCATCCGCAACTCATCCTGTCTGAGGATCGCAAAAGCGTGAGATGGGGAGACGAATGTCAAGCTCTGCCCGACAATCCTGAGAGATTTGACTTTTGGTCTTCTGTGCTGGGGTGTGAAGGATTCACTACTGGGACACATTTCTGGAATGTTGATGTGGGAAATGAGGAAGGGTGGGCTGTGGGCGTTGCCCAAAAGTCTGTGAGGAGAAAGGGCAGCTTTTATTTTAGTCCCGAGGAAGGCATCTGGGCTGTGGGGAAGTGGGGAGGTCAGTACAAAGTCCTTGCTGCCCCTGATCCCATTCCTCTATCCTTGGGCCAGGAGCTCAAGAGAATCCGAGTGACACTGAACTGTGCTGAGGGGCAGGTGGTCTTTTCCGATGCTGATACAGGAGTCCATATCTACACATTTTCAGGAGCCTCGTTCTGCGGAGAGACCCTCCTCCCCTTCTTTTGTGTGCTTTGGAAAGCTCATCTGAGGCTCGGTCCCTGAGCCAGTCTAAGAATCTTGTTCATAGGCTCTGTTGGGTTTTCTCTCCAGACCAGAAATGATTAACAAGAAAGTGAGAGCCACTTAGTAGTGGAAGTTGTGCCTGTGGCATTTCAACTGGAATTTCCATTCACACATGCCATCACTTCATGCCATTGGAGCCAACTGGGTCCTTTGCACTTGCCCTGTACATTCCACAGTTATTCCATCTCTGATTACAGACAGAACTTCTTGTGTCCTGAACTACTTCTTCCTGTGACAGAACGTTTTGTGGCTGCCTAGAGCTTGAGTATTTTCCTCTCCCCTTAAGCTGTACCTGCTTGTCAACACCCCAAATCAGAGTAGAAGGAGGGGGTTTCAGCCACTGTGAGCTTCACTATTCCCTTCTTTTGGTCATTTAGCTGATGGGGGAAAGCCTTGATTGAATGAATCTGCTGCCACCAATCCAGGAGATCAGGCTGAGGGAATCCCTGGGCCAAATGTCCCTTCTCAGTAATACTGAACTTAGGGGTTCTTATCAAGTAATATAAGATATTGTAAATTACCTCCTTCTTATCTCAGGGTCAGCCAGGGGTCAGGGCCATTCAGATGTGTCAGCTGCCTGTTGATTATCTGCAAACTGCTTGCACCATCTTTTATTCTTGCAGAGTTTCCAAGCTTTAATTATACTCTTTGCTCTCCTTTTCATGGTTTCTAGGGCAGCCCAATCCTAAGCAGTGCTGGCTTAGCAAGGCTGATACAGCAGGACTGTATGCTAAGCCCAGTAGGAGGCGGCAGCAGCACAGGACATGGGGCGGTTGTCCCCTTGCACCTGGGTAAGCCCTAGCCAGCCCTATGGGGCTGCTCAGATCTGCGCCTGTTGATTTGCAGGCGTAGGTGAACATGTGCAGCAGTGGCCCAAATCAGGGCTGTCCTGGCCCGGGCTTAGGATACGGTGCTGTGGTTGTCGTCCATCGCCGCTCCATTACACCCCCGGTACACCTCTGCAATGCCCTTCGGGATGTCCTGCACCTACATTTGCAACATCACTGGACCAGCACAAAAGTGCAGCACCTGCGCTACGCAAGTATAGGATTGTGCTCTTGGTCCCACTTCTGATCATGCTGTTAACTCAAGTCCCACCATTTCTGGTTGCTGTGCTGTTGTGTGTTTTTAAACTTATGGGGTTTTTTCCCTACAGTATGCATCTGGTTTTTTTCTTCTTCCCATCAATTCATGCTATCTGTCTCGTGTAATTTTTTTTTCGGGGTGGTGGTGGTTGCTCCTCTTCACAAGCAGCATTTCCCTCACTTTCGTCTCGCTGCAGTGATTGGTTCCTGACCACTTGGCCAGCGTGGGAGAAACAAGGGAGGGTGAATTCAGGCAAAATGATAGTCCAACACCCCTCTAAGACACTCTACCACCATCCTATCTGGGGATCATGGAAAATTCCATGATTTTTGGCTCAAAACCTGCCCTGGTCTTATCTATGAGAATGACTAATACCTGAGTATCTATGGTACTTTCACAGTAGTGTCTGCCAATTGTGATGTCACTTCCTGTTGTATCACTTCCTGGGCATCATTTTGCCCTCTGCACCGGGCTTCACTTTCATTAGCTACACGAGTGCAGTGTTTCCTGCTGTTCTGGGTGCAGTTTTCACACAGGGACTTTTCAGATAGTTTCTCCTCGCCAAAGTCCTTGTAGGTGTCCAGCAGAGCCTGCAGTGTGTTCTTTCTTTTTTCCTGCCTCAGATGTAGCTGCTCCCACAGAGGTTCCTTGGTCACTGACACTTGCCACACCGCTGGGTTTGAGCTCCTCCAAGCCTGTGATCACACCTGAGGCGAAGCCCCTTGGGCTTGTCCTCCACGTACCACTTTCCTTGGCGGCTGCTCCTCCCCCTGCTGCTGTTGAGCCTGCAGCAAACAGCTTGGCAACGGCTTTTTTGCCTGGGTTGGGGCAAACGCCCATGAGGCCCTCCTCAGCCCCCAAGCCTTCAGCTGGTCAGCCTGCAGCTGGGCAGTGCAATCCTAAAGGCTGCAGCGTTGATGCAAAGGAGTTCTGTCGGTGCTGCGCACTTAGTGCCAATGTGGGGGTGCTACATGGCACTGAGATGGAAGCAGGGGCGTAACTAGGGGATGGCAGGGGGTGGCACAAGCCATGGGCGCCATCTTGCAGGGGGCGCCGTTCGCATGGCGCCCGCCCCCCGAAAATGGCGCCCACGGTCCGCCCGCTCCCTGCGATGCATTCTCCTCGCTCCGGCTGGCCAGCCGGAGTGAGGAGAATGCACTGCCACCCGGCGCCCCCTCCCGCTTCTCAAGGGGGGCAGGGCGCATTCTGTTTGCTCCTGAACGCCCCCACCGCATTAAAGGGCCGCCAGCCTTAACGCCCCCACCCTTAAAGGGCTGGCAGCAGCGAACAGAACGCGCCTCTTAAAAGGGGCGGGGCGCTATGTCATGATGTCACGATGTGACGTCATGACATTGTGCCCCTGGGGCACATTTTCATTGGGTGCCATGGGCACCCTTTCAAATAGATTCGCCCCTGGATGGAAGTGAAAATGGGATGAGAATGTAATGCAAGTGTATAACTTCTTAAGGCTGAGCTTGGGTTTTTGAGCTTGAGAGAAGCTTGAGAGGATGCTGAGATGGAAGACACCTTCCTTGGTCATCATACAGCACAGTAGTTCAGTTTTCAGGCTCTGCTGTTCCTGGAGGCTAGGCAAGGACTAGTAAGTCCCAGATGGGTGCTGGAGGCCTGTCTCGGATCAGTGGAAAAGGTGCCCCGATTGATCAGTCAGCAAGCCGCCTTAATGCTCAAGAAAAGGTGTCTCCCATTGTGAGAGATAGGCAGAACAGGATGCTTCTCCTTAAGAACTGTGCTTCTCAAACTCTTACAAGGGAGTTGCACGGGGGAGGCACTATGGCAGCAATGCAACCCCCGGATTGCAGAGCTGCAGGGGCAGAGGATTTTTTTTTCCTACTTAACTCAGAGCGCAATCCTAACCTGGAGTTAAGCTGGCACAGTTAGGCCAGCA
>JAJKFI010000183.1:302113-336262 GCA_029204185.1 Lerista edwardsae | reverse complement strand
TGGAGAAGGAGATTGCCAGAAGAAGGGATGAGCACGTGGCCAGACTCTGCAGGGAACTCTGCTCTCTGGAAAATGTCATCCAGGAGATGGAGGAGAAGTGTCAGCAGCCAGCCAGTGAATTCCTGCAGGTGAGGTCTGAGTTCCAGTGACTCCCCTGGGCTGCATTATTCTGCCCTAATGGAAGTTCCCAGGCAGTCTACCAGGGCAGCCCCATGTACAGTGCCTTACATCAGTCTAACCGGGATGGTGCCAGGGCATGGGCCACAGTGATCAGGTTCAGATGTCTCGGGAATGGCTGCAGCTGTAGTAGGGCTGCCAATGTACACCCCTGCAGAGGAAGCACAAAACGGTTGACTCTGAGTAAACCCCACTGCGTTGTGTGAACTTTGCCTGCTGACTTCATCCTCTCAAGAGAGTTTTTGCTCCACTTTTTGGAGCTGCCCCCCAGTCCTTGAGTGGAGCCTGCAAGACGGATCCCTGCCAACTGACCACTGGAGGACAAGATGGCAGCTCTGTCCAGGGTCTGAAAAGAGAGACGTCCCTGTGAGAGGTTCTGAGTTCTCTCTCTTTTCTTTTCAGGATATTAGAAGGACCTTGCAGAGGTACGTGGATCCCCCTCATTCCCCTTCTTGCTCCCCGATGCTGGGGATGTTCTGTGAAGGACGTGGTTCTCTGGGGCTCCTGGGGGAAGAGTGCTGGAGTCCCCACCCTCCAGTGTTCCCTCTCCTTAGAACGGCCAACATGCACATCCAGCAGGGCTGCAGGCCGCTGTCCCCTCCCCTCAGCCACGCGTTGCCTGGAGGGGCTGCTGCATGGAGTTATTATACACTGGAGAAGCCATGACGTCACATTCTTGAAGCCATGGACCGAACAATATGGCTGACTCAGATCATGCCGCGAAGGAGGAGGATTGCCGCGAATTCTCGAATAAAAATCTCCCTGCACGCGTGTAAAAGTTAATTTCAACGTCTTTAAGCATGCCTGCGTGTTCTGCATACGGGTGTGCGAATCGCTGAACGAAAAATGGGATTTAATTTCCACGGAAAGATTCATGTGTTCTCATTACATCGGCTCAATAAAACGACCGGTCAGTGAGTACTGAACATTAACAGAATTTGTTTTTTTTTTCTTGGGGGGGGGGTGAGTGTAGAAGTTAAAAAAAATACTCTTAGTAGTCTAGAAGTAAAAAAAATTACTCTCATATTGACAACTACTTGTGTCATGAAGAGATTTTAATGTGGAGAGGCGGGGCTTGCCAACATGGATGGTCATGCTTCTTCCACTGGGGAAGAAGGGACCATACTCTTGCCTTTTATCTGAAGCCCGATGGGGCATTCAGCCTGTGGTTTTCAGGAAAGGAAACCCAGGGCATAGGCATTTTCCAGCTAAATCCTGGGAATGGCAATCTCAGGAGGAACGCTGGGAGCCTGGAGCATAAGGGTGAGAAGATCCTGCACCATTAACGTGGACTGCAGGCTAATGTTGTTTGCCTCGTTAGAAAAGATCACGGACGGCGTCGAGAATGTTTCCATCTAGATTTGTAATCAAGCCTCTGTTGCAAATTTTGGCGCAGAGAAAGCAGAGAGCAGGAGGAGGAGAAGAATGGATGATAATTTGGACAAATAAATAATAGACTGAGAGATTGGAGTCGTTTTAATTGCTTTTGGCGAGAGAGATGGCCGCCAGAATCTCAGAGGGGTGAAGGAGGAAAAAGCCTGAAAAACATCAAAGACCCCAGCTGGAGTGCAAAAAGAAAGTGCAAAAGTATTTGACAAGATAAATTTAAATTAATACAAAACCAACCGACTTTCATCTATTTGTGATTTAAAAAAAAGAAAAGTATGTTATATTTTTTTTACCCCCTTTAAAATGGAGTCTGTGGAATGCAGCTTGAAGAACAAAACATTGGAACTCATTGCCAAAGTATTTGTATTGAATTTTCAGATGGAAGTTTATGGCTATGAGAATTTTTTAAGACGATAACTCCCTCTTCACAATGAACTTAAGATTATGATGAAACAATTAGAAGATCAGAAGGAAAAGAAAACTTAAAAGGTTTAAATTGGACTATTTTATATCACTGAAATTCATTTGGATTTATAATTTACAATCTCTTTGGACTAACCAGTAACTATTTGTGATGAAAAAAAGAAGAGGAAACTATTTTATTTTATTTTTACCCCCCCCCCTTAAAGTGGAGTCTGTGGAATGCAGCTTGAAGAATACAGTATCGGACTTCACTGCCAAAAAAATTGTATTGAACTTTGAGAGGGAAGATTATGGCTGTGAGAAAATAACAATGAACTTAAGATTTATGATGAAAGAATTAGAAGACCAGAAGGAAAAGAAAACTGAAAACTTTAAATTGGACTATTTTAAATTACTGAAATGTATGTGGATTTTTAAGAAAAATGTTTAATGTGAAGGTGAGGAATCTGAATTATAGGGGTAAAAGATATACTGATAAAATATAATGGACGGTTTTTAGAATAGGGGTAACAGAATTAATAGTAAGAAATTAGAATTATTGGATACTTAAGACACTATAAGAAAGTAAGATCAGATGTTTAAAATGAGGATCAGTTGGTGGAAGAGATGAAATATCAAATAGATTAATCTTTTTTTTTAGCATAAAGTTTTAATTCTTTTCAGTTTTGAGTTTTAAAGTTAGTTTAATGCTTGGTTAGAAATGTGTGCACCCTATGGAAAGAGAATGTTAGAACTTCAACTGGGACAAGATTAATTATGTAGTTTGAATGTTTGAATCGAAGAATGTTTAAAGGGGCTATTTAGATTATTTGTGAGGGGGGATGTTCTAATTACAGATAAAGTTAAGATTTATAACTAAGCGATATGTTAGGACCCCCTACGACCTTGGACTAATTTGAATGCCCAGACATACTTATAAGGCATAGGCTGATGGAATGTATGAATTTAAGATTATATAAATGTGATATTTGGATCGATTTAATGAAGGGAGGGGTGTCTTTATTCTAGATATAAAGTTAAGATTTATAACAAAGCGATATTTAAAGACTACCCTTCAACTTAAATGATAAGATATTATAACCAAGTGATTGATACTAGTGATTGACTAGTGATTGATAACCCAAGGAGAAGATTCTGCATTTTTACCTATCTTTTTTTTTTTTTCCTCTTTTTTTCTTTGGAATGTTGAAGTTTAGAACAGGGGTGTTACACTAATAGTATTTATTAGGTTTGAAAGTAAAAGATAGATAGTAGTTTTCTCCTCTGCTGCATTTTATATCACTTATTATAATAGCAATGCAATCCTTTCCTTCTTGTCTTGTTTTTTTTCTTTTCTCTAGTGGTAATATTTGCTATGCTTTGCTTGCTCAGTGAGAAAGAATGTACTATGATAACATTTAGTCAAAACAAGGGAGAAAAAAAAGGGGGGCCAATGAGAATTAGGAATAGCGTAAGATAAGAATTGACGTCAATAATAATATTTTTTGCTGAAACTTTTTGGCTCCAAATAATCTTAAAGATTGAATTACACTGACAGACAATGGATTATTAAGACTACTAATATAGATTAATAAATTAATTTTGATGGATACATTTGTTTAACAATATATGAGGCTTAACAGTATTATATTATTAATAATTGTTGAAGAAATGTATTGTAGGTAAAGTAGATTTCAATATATGCATGTAATCTCTCCATGACCTTATGTGTATACCTGTGTTACTATCCCCTCCCCTTTCGTATTAATATTTTCCTTTTCCCATTACTGTATAGTAGAAAATAAAATCATTTTGGGGAAAAAAAAAAGAGATTTTAATGTAATTTTCCTTCGCGGCGATGATCTGAGTCAGCCATATTGTTCGGTCCATGGCTTCAATTCGTGCCTATTAAATGTTAAGGGAGGGCCAGGGGTTGGGCTGCTGCACCTGCTGTATGTTGTATTCCTCAATGTTGCCATAGCGAGAGAAGCTCCTCCCCAAAGCACCCTCAGTCTGCCCTGGCCTGTCTCTCCAGGCTTTCTGCTCTGCTCTTCCCCTCCAGGCCGTCCTTTTGCTCCAGTCAGTAATTCTAGATTGGTTGGATTGTGGGATCAGATTTTTTTTCTCTCCACACCAGGTCTGCACAGAAAGAAGTGTGTCAGATTCCTATGGCTTTTCCTCCTGAGCTGACCTGCAGAATCAGGGTTTTCCGTGATGTAGAACCCCTTCTGGAGAGTGTCATGAAGCAATTCCAAGGTAGTGAAGAATGCCTATGATGGGCAGGTGTGGGCCGGACCTGCCATGCAGCAGGACCTGCCATTCAGGGCAGCACTGACCTCACTTCCAAGTTTGGTACAGGGCAATGGCAGCTTTGCAATGTGGCTGCCATCCTGCCTCACGCCATTCCTGCCCTGTTCCTTCTCCAACCGCTTTCTGGCCAACTTTTGGCCCTGGAGCACAGTGGCACCCTCCCCCTCCGGATGTGGCCATACTTGCCATACTCTAGGTACACCTCTGCTTTCGTGGTGCAGGGCCAGAAAGAAATGGGGAGAGAAATTCCTAGAAAATAGGCTCAACAGTCTTCAGTGAGTGGAAAACAAAAACTATGGGGGAAATGGGTGTTATGCCACCTGCAGGGTACTGGGGGAGCGGTGCATTGCACAGGAAGCAGGTCACTGAGAGGCCCCTGTGTCAGACCTTTAGTTTGTGCTCTTTGACCTATAGAAGAGAGTCCCTACTTAGCTTCCTCTGTCCCTCTCAGGGTTCAATCCTAACCTGGAGTTTGGCTGGCACAGTTAGGCCAGCAAAGTTTGGCCAGCGCAATGTCCACTGTAAAGTATGTTTGGACCACTCTCTGAATCAGAGAGGCCAGCACCCTTGTGACAGCACTCTCCTTGTCCCTGGGAGTCAGAAATGGGCAGTCCAGACAAGGAATGTCAGGGAAGCATCAGCCATTTTCTCGCCTGCCTCCGTCATAACTTTTCTCAGGAACACAGTCAGTGTCTGGTGGGTGTTTTGGCTTCTTTTAAGCTGCCTGGAAGGGCAGGACACAGATATCTCAGGGGAACAAAAGAGAGGCCCAGTTGTGAGGATGACATTTTTCCTGTCACTGTGGTTCTGGCTGATAATCTCCTGGCTGATTCTGCTTCTTTTCTGTTTTCCCTCAACCCCCAGCAGCAAATGTGACTCTGGATCCAGACACGGCTCATCCGCAACTCATCCTGTCTGAGGATCGCAGAAGTGTGAGATGGGAAGAGGAATATCAAGATTTGCCCAGCAATCCAGAGAGATTTGACTGTTTCTCTTTTGTGCTGGGGTGTGAAGGATTCACTACCGGGATACATTTCTGGGAAGTCGCTGTGGGAAGTGAAGAACAGTGGGCTGTAGGGGTTGCCCGAAAGTCTGTGAGGAGAAAGGGCTGGTTTGACTTTAGTCCTAAGGAAGGGATCTGGGCTGTGGGGAAGTCGGGAGGTCACTACAAAGTTTTTACTGTCTTTGATCACACTCCTTTTTCCTTGAGCCAGGAGCTCAAGAGAATCCGAGTGACACTAAACTGTGCTGGGGGGCAGGTGGTCTTTTCTGATGCTGATACAGGAGTCCATATCTACACTTTTGCAGGAGCCTCATTCTGCGGAGAGACCCTCCTCCCCTTCTTTCGTGTGCTTTGGAAAGCCCATCTGAGACTCTCTCCCTAAGGCCGTCACAGGATCTTGTTCATAGGCTCTGTTGGTTTTTCTCTCCAGACCAGAATGAGGAACAAGAAAGTAAGAGCCACTTAGTAGCTGGTTGTGGAAGTTGTGCCTATGGAATTTCAACTGGGATTTCCATTTACACATGCAAACAATCGCTTCAAGCTGCTGGAGCCAACTGGGTCCTTTGCACTTGCCCTGTACATTCTATGGTTATTCCAACTCTGACTACAGACACACAGACAGAACTTCTTCTGTCCAAGGGACACTGTAAAGTATGTTCGGACCACTCTCAGAGTCAGAGAGGCCAGCACACAGACGTGCACCATCCTCCCTGACTCCGAGAGTGGTCTAAATGTGCTTTATGTTGGCCCTTTTGCCAATCAAACTTTGCTAGCCTAACTCCACGATTGCGCCCTTAATTACACTCTTTGCTCTCCTTTTCATTGTTTATATTAGTCCCTCTTCTGAGCATGCTGTTACCTCAACTCCCACCCTTTCTGGTTGCTATTCTGTTGTGTGTTTTTAAACCTGTGGGTTTTGTTTTCCTGTAGTATGAATCTGTGTTTTTTCTTCCCATCAATTCAATGCTGTCTTGTGTCATTATTTGGGTGTGTGTGTGTTTTGCTCCTCTTCAGAAGCACCTGACCAAGGGTGGTAAAATTGTAGTCAGACACCTCTCTAAGACACCCCCACCACCTGTCTGGGAGTCATAGAAAATTCCATGATTTTTGGCTCAAAACCTGCTCTTGCCTTATCTGTTAGATTGACTAATACTCGAGTATCTATGGTACTCTCACAGTAGCGACTGCAGAGCAAGGAGTTGTGACTATCCACTGTACTTCCCATAATAGAGACAAGGCAGACTCAAGGTTGAAGTAAAGAGTTTATTAAAATCATATTTAAAAATAAAGAGTCATATTTATTTAAATTTATATTCAAAACAGAACAAGAAAGAAAGGCAAAGGAAGGGCTACAGTAAAAGCAAAGAGATGCACTAATCCTTCCCACCAGCATATGGGGCACCTGGGCTGCAGAATCTTCTGGCCTTCCAATTGGAGCAGCTGCAAGTTAAACCGGGAACTTCATACAATCTCCATATGCATGCTGGGAAAACTATAAATAGCCCTCCCCAAATACCCCTAATGGGTTTAACTATGCGTATGCCCTAATTATTTAAGGCTTTAGGACCTGCTTTTCATTCAGCCACAGTGAGAGTCTCTCCTCCCAGGAGCTTTCTGGGTAATTTCGGGGTCATCTGGAACAAAGAGCCACAATTGCCATCAGGGAATCAAGTACTCCATTTGTATGGACTACTGGACAGCCCCGTTTACCCTGGACTGCGGCCACAACTTCTGCAGGGGCTGCAACTACTGCAAGACAGGGGGAGATCTTGTGTCTGCAAAGCTAACATTCTTTATTTAAATCCAGCAAAAGAGGAGCTATAATAGTCCCAAAAGTAGAAGAGCTGGTCTGTTTGATTTGCAAGCCAAACTTCAAACACAAATCACACACTGCAGTTCTCAGAGAAGGAGCTGTCCAGAGTAGAAGGCAGGAACCATTTGGAGCTTTAGGAAGGGGGCACTTAATTTTCCTGTGGTGCATGAATGGCCTCCTAGAATGGCCAGCAACTATATACAGTACTTCCAGGGCTGATGCTATAGTCTGCCATAGGCAAGATACCCTGCCCCACCCAACACACATTTTCTTGGTGCTGAAACCTTTAGAGTGCAATCCTATCCAATGCTCCAGCACCGGGATTAGGGCAGTACAGCTCTGAGGTGAGGGAACAAACATTCCCTTACCTTTAGGAAACCTCTGTGACTACTACTCCACTGCAGGATGCAGCACATGCCCCACTGGCACAGCTTGGTCAGTACTGGAAAGTCAGTTAGGATTGCACCCTTAACTGAATAGTTCTGTCTTTTCCCAGTCTGTCATCAAGTTGAATACCACCAGCCTTTCAGCAAGTCACTATCTGGCTCTTCATCAGCCATCTTGAAACATGTGTAAGCATTCCTACCCAGAAAAGAAAATATTATGTAATGGAACCTGATCTGAACAGGTTTCTGAATCTTCCAGGCGGTTTGTTCATTTTGCATCCTGTGCATCAAGGACAAGGGCCCTGTCACCCAGTCATTAAGGCTTCGCATAAAAACGTTTTGACATTCTGGTTCATTTCAAGTCTACTCCTGGATTCTTGCAGAAGTTTTCAACATTCTTAGCCAAAATCCCAATTTCCAATAGCACTCAGATAAAAAAAAAATGAACTGCAAGATATTTGAAGGATTACCAACATCCACCATTACAAATCAATTAGCATCTGAACAAGACAAGTCTACTAGATTCTGCCAATGACCATGCTTAGAAAATAAGCTGTGCTGTGTATGGGGGTTAGAGTGCTTGAGTAGGATGCAGGATACCCAGGTTCAAATCCCCAGCTCAGCCTATGAAACTCCCTAGGTGCCGTCGAGCCACAATCCTCTCTTCAGACTAACCTACCTCACAGGGTGGTTGTGAAGACAGAAGGCACCCTGAGCTCCTTGGGGCCCAGATATAAATAATGACACCCCACTGGCATTCCTGGCCCTTGTGCCTCCCTGGGGCCAGGAATGTCAGTGTTGCCCCCACCTGACCGGGAAGTAATTGCACCACCACAATTACTGCCAGCAGCTGTTCAGAATGGTCCTATCCTGCTTTTTTTGTTTGCTGCCAGAAGTGGAAAAAATGGGCGCCGCTCTAAACAGCCACATCTTCTCCCCCCTTTTTTCAATGTGGGGAATAAGGGGATGGCCCTTGGAGAATAATTTCTGGCCATCAGAATTTTGTTCTGTCATCTGAATTGGCCATGGATGGCAGTTGTTTTTTTTTGCCTACCCCAAACTGGGGAGGGAGAGTTGGGTGTTCAGTAGGTTTCATGATTTACACTTGTGCTTAATAAAGTTAAATCCCAACCTCAGTCAGGTGTCTTCCTTGGGAGTGATTCTAGCAGCTGTCAAAGAGAAATGCTGTGGAGTATCTTGAATGGCCACCAGTGTTTACCTCAGAATTTACCTCAGAATTCCAGATGCAGGAGAGTGGCAACAGGATGCAGGTATCTAGTTGTCTCTTTTTTTTCATAATTGTTTTTATTAATTTTTAAGAAAAGAGATGGGATAGGATTACAGAAAACAAAGGAATGGGTTAAACAAGGTAAACACATTAGGTAGGTACCTTGCAATGCATCATAATGTCTTAAAAATATCATCAATCCAATTAAAAAATATCATTTCTAAGGTTATCTATTTCATACTCAGGTATCTAGTTGTCTCAAGTGCTCCCTGAGGCACCTGGTGGGCCACTGTGGGATACAGGAAGCTGGACTAGAGGGGCCTTTGGCCTGATCCAGTGGGGCTGTTCCTATGAGTACCTGTCTGAAGAGGAGCGTCTGGTTCTGGTGGCTGTCCAAAAAAAAAGAAAAGTGCTGTGAAGAATCTTGATTGGCCACCAGTGTGTTTACCTCAGAATTTACCTCAGAATGCCAGATGCAGGGGGGCGGTGGGAAGATACAATACAAATATCTTACTGATTTGGGCGTTCTCTAAGGCATCTGGTGGGCCACTGTGAGATACTGTGAGAAGTTAGACTAGATGGGCCCTTGGCCTGATCCAGTGGGGCTCTTATTATATGTTCCTATGTTCCTATGAGTACATGTCTGAAGAGGAGCGTCTGGTTCTGGCGGCTGTCAAAGAGAAATGCTGTGCAGAATCTTGACTGGCCACCAGCGTGTTTACCTCAGAATGTACCTCAGAATGGCAGTTACAAAGGAGTGGCAACAGGATGCAAGTATCTGTTTGTCTCGTATGCTCCCTGAGGCATCTGGAAGCGTTTGAGGCTGAAAAGGGTTAATATCTCGCAAATGAGGTGCTAATTACGCTCATAAAAATAAGAGCCTTTCAAAGCCAGACGCTGTTTATGTTGGTGCTGCGCTTTTTTCAGACGCTGCTTTGAGCCAATCAGGAGAGATTCCGAGTCGGCGCGAGGACGGGAAACGCCCCCTGCTGAGCGAAGCGGCGAAAGCGAAAGTGACTGCGACGTCCGCGCGCCAGGAGGCGGCCATGGCAGCTGCGCGGGACGTCCAGGATCTCTGCGCCGAAGCCACCTGCCCCATCTGCCTGGACTACTTCACCAACCCAGTGACCGTCGTCGGGTGTGGGCACAACTTCTGCCAAGGCTGCCTGACCGAGTACTGGTCGGAGGGAGAGGAGGTCGTGGCTGCCTCCTGTCCCCAGTGCAGAGGAACCGTTCAGGACAGGAGCCTCATCCCAAATCGGCAACTGAAAAATGTTGTTGAAATCGCCAAGAAACTCAGCCTTCTGGGGGCTGGGGAAGCAGCAGTTTGCCAGAAGCACCAGGAGCCCCTGAAGCTCTTCTGCAAGGACCACGAAGCCCCCATCTGTGTGGTGTGCAACACATCCAAGGAGCATGAAAGCCACAACGTGATTCCTCAGGAGGAGGCTTTCCAAGTGTACAAGGTGGGGAATCTCGTTCTTCTTTGGACCACATCATATCACACACCTCCAGGACTGGTGTAGCCAAAGTAATTCCATCTTGAAAGTCTCTCCCCCTCCCTGTGGAATGTGCTGAAGCAGGACACTTTCAGTGGGTTAGTGCAACTGCAAGGTGTAGGCACAGGGAGTTGCTGGAACCAGTCTAGACAAGAGAGTCTGTGCAAAAAACCTTGCATTTTGACCCGCGTTCCAAAAAAGAAAGGATCAGTCTTAATGTGAGACTTTGTTGGGCATGCCACTCTCCTGAAGGGGTCGGCCATTTGTGCAAGCGCAGTGGCAGAGCTACCTATGGGGGGCGCAGTGCCCCAGATGCCATCCTCAGTGGAGGTGTCACCTCTGAACCCCAAATTTCAAAAATCGTGAGTCAATGGAATACTACTGTCATGCGGTATACTGTTGGATGTGGACTTTAACCCGGTTTTCAATGGAAAAAAGGATAGTGTAGTATTTTATTCTAGCAAAAGTTATGGCCAAAACATTAAAAACAGAAGATAAAACTTCTTTTGTAAAAATCACTGTTTTTCAAATCGCGTTTTTAAGAAATAATACCATCATGCTGTTTACCGTTGGATGTGGACTTTCACCCGGAATTCAATGAAAAAAAAAACTGTGCACTATCTCTATTCTGGCAAATGTAATGGCGAAAAACAAATAAACCAACCCAAAATGCAAGTGTCTTATGCAGGGGTGTCAGACATATAGCCTGTGGGCCTGCATGATGAATCCACAAATTTTGTCGGGGTGTGTGTCAAAACTTTATGGGCCCCAGGTGCAAAATGACCCACCTATGCCACTATGCAACTGTAATAAAACTCTTTGCTTCTCTCCCTACTTTAGTGTGAGTCTCCCTTTTGGTTCTTAATAGCCACTGTAGGGCAAATTGCTTCCCCAACTGGGGCAGCACTCGGAAAATGTAACATTTAGAACATACACAGTCTGGCCCAAAGTGCATCCTTGTTTTTGTGCAAAGTACGCATAATTCCTCCCTGCAGGTTGCAGGTATGTCGCTACCTCCAGACATAATGGTACGGCCTCTGCTCCTCCCACTCTCCCATGTTTTGACTCAGCACTCCCCTCCCCTCCACATTTCCCCCTCCTCTCTGTCCCCCACCTACCTGCTGCCTGAGGTAACTGCCTCAGTTGGCCCCCTCAATGGGCCAGACCTGTCCCCAGGCAGCACTACCGAATACGGAAACTAGAATTTTCCACACAAAATATCCTTTTGGCCTTGTAGGAGGTCACGCTCACAGGTCCAGATTTGCTCCAGAGTAATCAGGCCTGGATTCGGGGCACACTCTTCCTGCTTTCCTGGCTGGATAGGAACTGCCGAGGGACATCCTGTACAGCAGCACAGAAATGCTGATCAGCCTTCATGCCTCTGCAAGGGACCCCTGGAGGCGGAAGGGAGGGTGCCTGTTCAGAGAGCAAAAACCTTTCAGAAGCCCATCATGAGGGTGGCTGGCAGGTGGAGAGATCCAGGAACCTCCTGGAGGAAGGAGGCCTGGATGGACCAAGGAAGCCACCTGCGAAATGGCTCTGGACTGGCCAGGGAAGGCAGGAGGGGGTGATTGAGCCCCCTCCCAACTGTGATCATTGCCTGTCTCCAGGAGAGCACCTGAGGGGTCCCTAGAAAGTCACTGGCCTATCCACTGAAAGCATCTAGATTACAACAGTAGACCTGGATGTTGGATGATGCGTGTTTGTTTTAAAGTAAAACATTTTATGTCTACTCTTAGTGACCATTTTTACTACATGTAAACAGCCCCTGAAGTGAATTTTTGACTCAAAAAAGACATTGGAATTAACACTAGAGATGAATAAATGTGAATCTAGCAACTCTGTCCTACCAATGGATTTATGTCCTATGCAACTTTTCAGCACCAGTGCAGCCACAATGCAGCCCCAAGGTAAGAGAACAAACGTTCCCTTACTTTGAGGAGGCCTCCATGACCACCTCCTCCACCACTGCAGGATGCAGTATATGTCCTTTTGGCACCTCCACCTCAGCACTGGAAAATTGGATAGGATTTGGCCCAGTCCCAAACTTTTGAGCATTAAAAAAAATTAAGCATTAATTAAGCATTACCAGCTGCTCAAGTCTCTGTGGCTGTAATGGTGATTGAGCAGCAGTGCTCCCAGTCACCATGGAGCAGGTTGTTTAACCCTTGATATGCATAGCCTAATAACCTGTCAGTTTTGCAAACCACCAGTGGTTTGGGAACTGCTGTGATAACAAGCAGTGAGCCCAAAGGAAGCTTTGGAGAGGGGTAGGGGTAGGAGGTGTGCTCTTCGTTCCTGTTTCAAAGAGGTTTTTAACTTGGGCTCCTGCTATGATAGACAGAAGTTCTAGAACTATGGGAGAAAGACTCCAAGGAACGGAGGGCTGCCAGGAAAAAAAATGGAATATGGGACAGTGAGGAAACACTGTGTCCAGTTTCTTCGACCCCATCCATCTCTTTGCTTTTATCTCTGTGAGAGCGTAATCCTAACCTGGAGTTAGGCGGCACAGTTAGGCCAGCAACATTTAGCCACACAAGGGCCATAATAAAGCACATTTGGACCACTCTCGGAGTCAGGGAGGATGGCACATGTCTGTGTGCTGGCCTGTCTGACTCCGAGAGTGGTCCAAACGTGCTTTACGGTGTCCCTTGTGCCGGCCAAACTTTGCTGGCCTAACTCCTGGTTAGGATTGCGCTCTGTGTCAATGCAAGTCATCCCTCCAAAGGAACTAAACTTGAATTTTCATGTCTCACCAGGATCAGATCTCTAGCAACTTAAAGATCTTGAGGACAGAAAGAGACAAAACTCTGAAGTATAAAGCAGATGCAGAAAAAGAGAGCCAAGACCTGCTGGTAAGTGTCACAATTGCTGGGCAGTTGAAAGATACGTGAACCTCTTTCTGATGAAATGGACAGAAAATGCGAGAGGCAAGAGACAGCTCTGCAGCTCCAATCCTCCAGGGCTGGCACAGCTGGTCTTAGGGTGGCCCTTTGAGGTCTTTAGGAAACTCTTTCATGACTCAACGTTGATGTGATCTCTGAAAAGTCAGAAATGCTCTTTCTGTCCTGTCCTATTTTTTGGTTCTGCAAAACCGGCCCAGTCCTTTGGTCTTCCACCCTTTTCTTCCTGTCTTCTCATTGCAGGACCAAACAGAGGAAGAGAGACAAAAGACCATGGCGGAGTTTCGACAAATACACCAGTTTCTGGAAGAACAGGAGAAAATCTTCCTGGCCCAGATCGACGGGGTGGAGAAGGAGATTGCCAGAAGAAGGGACGAGCACGTGGCCAGACTCGGCAGGGAACTCTGCTCTCTGGAAAAGGTCATCCAGGAGATGGAGGAGACGTGTCAGCAGCCAGCCAGTGAATTCCTGCAGGTGAGGTCTGAGTTGCTGAGCTCCGGTGACCCCCTGGGCTGCATCATTCTGCCCTAATGGCAGTTCCCAGGCAGTCTTCAAGGGCAGCCCCATGTACAGTGCCTTACATCAGTCTAACCGGGATGGTGCCAGGGCATGGGCCACTGTGGTCAGGTTTAGGTGACTTGGGAATGGCTGCAGCTGTAGAAGGGCTGCCAATGTATACCTTTGCAGAGGAAGCACAAAACGGTTGACTCTGAGTAAACCCCCACTGCGTTGTGCTGAACAGGACGAACTTTGCCTGCTCCACTTTTTGGAGCTGCCCCCAGTCCTTGAGTGGAGCCTTCAAGATGGATCATTGCCAACTGACCTCTGGAGGACCAGAGAGCAGCTCTGTCCAGGGTCTGAAAAGAGAGACTTCCCTGTGAGAGGTTCTGAGTTCTCTCTCTCTTCTTTTCAGGATATTGGAAGGACCTTGCAGAGGTACGTGGATCCCCCTCATTCCCCTTCTGGCTCCCTGATGCTGGGGATGTGCTGTGCAGGACGTGGTTCTCTGGGGCTCCTGGGGGAAGAGTGCTGGAGTCCCCCCCCTCCAGTGTTCCCTCTGTTTGGAGCGGCCAACATGCACATCCAGCAGGGCTGCAGGCCGCTGTCCCCTCCCCTCAGCCACGCGTGGCCTGGAGGGGCTGCTGCACCTGCTGTAGGTTGTGTTCCTCAATGTTGCCATAGCGAGAGAAGCTCCTCCCCAAAGCACCCTCAGTCTGCCCTGGTCTGTCTCTCCAGGCTTCCTGCTCTGCTCTTCCCCTCCAGGCCGTCCGTTTGCTCCAGTCAGTAATTCCAGATTGGTTGGATTGTGGGATCAGATTTTTTTTCTCTCCACACCAGGTCTGCACAGAAAGAAGCGTGTCAGATCCCTGTGGCTTTTCCTCCTGAGCTGACCTGCAGAATCGGGGTTTTCCGTGATGTAGAACCCCTTCTGGAGAGTGTCATGAAGCAATTCCAAGGTAGTGAAGGATGCCTATGATGGGCAGGAGTGGACAGGACCTGCCATGCAGGGGTATTCAGGGCAGCACTGGCCTCACTTCCAGGTTTGGTAGAGGGCAGTGGCAGCTGTGCAATGTGGCTGCCATCCTGCCTCACCCCATCCCTGCCCTGTTCCTGCTCCAGCAGCTTCCTGGCCAACTTTTGGCCCCGGAGCACAGTGGCCCTCCTCCCCCTCGGGATGTGGCCATACTTGCCATACTGTAGATGCACCTCTGCTTTCGTGGTGCAGGGCCAGAAAGAAATGGGGAGAGAAATTCCTAGAAAATGGGCCCAACAGTCTTCAGTGAGTGGAAAATAAAAGCTATGGGGGAAATGGGTGTCATGCCACCTGCAGGGTACTGGGGGGGGGCAGTGCATTGCACAGGAAGCAGGTGACTGAGAGGCCCCTGTGTCAGACCTTTAGTTTGTGCTCTTTGACCTATGGAAGAGAGTCCCTACTTAGCTTCCTCTGTCCCTCTCAGGGTGCAATCCTAACCTGGAGTTCAGCTGGCACAGTTAGGCCAGCAAAGTTTGGCCAGCGCAATGTCCACTGTAAAGTATGTTTGGACCACTCTCTGAATCAGAGAGGCCAGCACCCTTGTGACAGCACCCTCCTTGTCCCTGGGAGTCAGAAATGGGCAGTCCAGACAAGGAATGTCAGGGAAGCATCAGCCGTTTTCTCGCCTGCCTCCGTCATAACTTTTCTCAGGAACACAGTCAGTGTCTGGTGGGTGTTTTGGCTTCTCTTAAGCTGCCTGGAAGGGTAGGATACAGATATCTCAGGTGAACAAAAGAGAGGCCCAGTTGGGAGGATGACGTTTGTCCTGTCACTGTCATTCTGGCTCACAGTCTCCTGGCTGACTCTGATTCTTTTCTCTTTTCCCTCAATCCCCAGCAGCAAATGTGACTCTGGATCCAGGCACGGCTCATCCCGAACTCATCCTATCTGAGGATTGCAAAAGTGTGAGATGGGGAGAGGAATATCAAGATTTGCCCAGCAGTCCAGAGAGATTCGACTTTTGGCGTTTTGTGCTGGGTTGTGAAGGATTCACTACTGGGGCACATTTCTGGAATGTTGATGTGGGAAATGAGGACAGATGGGCTGTGGGGGTTGCCCGAAAGTCTGTGAGGAGAAAGGGCTGGTTTGACTTTAGCCCCAAGGAAGGGATCTGGGCTGTGGGGAAGTCAGGAGGTCAGTACAAAGTTTTTACTGTCCTTGATCACATTCCTCTATCTTTGGACCAGGAGCTTAAGAGAATCCGAGTGACACTGAACTGTGCTGAGGGGCAGGTGGTCTTTTCCGATGCTGATACTGGAGTCCATATCTACACTTTTGCAGGAGCCTCGTTCTGCGGAGAGACCCTCCTCCCCTTCTTTCATGTGTTTTGGAAAGCCCATCTGAGACTCTGTCCCTGAGGCAGGATCTTGGTTCACAGGCTCTGCTGATTTTTCCTCTCCAAAGAATGATTAACAAGAAAGTGAGGCACTTAGTAGCCAGTTGTGAAAGTTGTGCCTGTGGTATTTCAACTGGGATTTCCATTCACGCATGCAAACAATCGCTTCAAGCTGCTGGAGCCAACTGAGTCTTTGCACTTGCTCTGTATGTTCCACGCTTATTCCAACTCTGATTACAGATAGAACTTCTTGTGTCCTGAACTTCTTGTGACAGAAAGTTTTGTGGCTGCCTAAAGCTTGAGTATTTTCCTCTCTCCTTAAGCTGTACCTGCTTGTCCACACCCCAAATCAGAGTAGAAGGAGGGAGTTTCAGCAGCTTTGAGCCAGGCGCGTACCTGGGCAAAACCGCGCCCAGGGCACGCGACGTCATGACGTTTGGCGGGCTCGAGGCATGCTCCGGCTGCTCCCTTCCTGGGCTGTGGCTGGAGTGCTTAAAGCGCCCCAGCGACAACCCGGGACGGGAGCTGCCGGCACGCATCCCGGCTCGGGGCACACGGCGGCTGCTTCCTTCCCCAGGCTGCCGCTGGGGCGCTTTAAGCACTCCAGTTGCAGCCCAGGAAGGGAGCAGCCGGCGCGCGTCCTGGCTTGGGGGGCGCGGCGGCAGCTTCCTTCCCCCGCTGCTGCTGGGGCGCTTTAAGCGCCCCAGCGACAGCCCGGGACGGAGTTGCCAGCGCGCGTCCTGACTTGGGGCGTGTGGCGGCAACTTCCTTTCCCCCCCCGCAGCCGCTGGGGCCCTTTAAGCACCCAAGCGACAGCCCGGGACGGGAGCCACCGGTGCGCCTCCCTGGGGGGGGGGGTGGCGGCTTCCTTCCCGGGCTGCTGCTGGAGTGCTTAAAGCACCCCAGCGGCAGGCCCGGACGCCGCCAAGGCACCTCGGGGCGTGGGGGCCGCAAATTTGCGGGCGGGGGGCAGGGCGCCAAGCCAACGGCACCCCCCACCTTATGGCGCCCCAGCGCTTGTGCCCTGTGGCGCCATACCCTCGCGACGCCTCTGTTTTGAGCTGATTGAGGGCAGTTCGGCTTAGTGGTTAGCATGCTCACTCCCTTTCTTCTTCTCTCCCTGCCCCTTTTGGTCATGCAGCTGAGTGGGGAAAGCCTTGATTGAATGAATCTGCTGCCAGCAGCCCAGGAGATCAGGCTGAGGGATTCCCCGGCCCAAACCTCCCTTCTCGAAATACTGAACTTCAGGGGTTTGTATCAAATGATATATTGTAATTACCTCCTCCTCTTATCTCAAGGTCAGCCAGGGGTTCGGCCATTCAGGTGCATCAGCTGCCTGTTGATTTTGCCTGTCTGCAAACTGCTTGCACCATCTTTTATTCTTGCAGAGAGTTTCCAAGGTTTAATTACACTCTTTGCTCTCCTTTTCATGGTTTCTAGGGCAGCCCAATCCTAAGCAGTGCCGGCTTAGCAAGGCTGGCACAGCAGGGCTGAATCCTAAGCCCAGTAGGAGGCAGCAGGACAGGGCATGGGGCGGTTTTCCCCTTGCAGCTGGGTAAGCCCTAGCCAGCCCTATGGGGCTGCTTGGGTCTGCGCCTGCTGATTTGCAGGGGCAGGTGAACATGTGCAGCAGCGGCTCAAATCGGGGCCACACTGGCTGGGGCTTAGGATTTGGGGCTGTGGCCGTCGTCCATTGGCGCCCTCTGCGCCGCCCCGTTACACCCCCAGCATGCCTCTGGAACTCCCTCCGTGATGTCCTGCACCTACTGAGTGGCAGCAGACGTGTATGACAGCACATTTGCAACATCATTGGACCAGCACAAAAGTGCAGCACCTGCGCTACGCAAGTATAGGATTGCGCTCTTAGTCCTACTTCTGATCATGCTGTTAACTCCTTAACTCCCACCATTTCTGGTTGCTGTGCTGTTGTGTGTTTTTAAACTTATGGGTTGTTTTTTCCTGCAGTATGAATCTGGTTTTTCCTTCTTCCCATCAATTCAGTGCCATCTGTCTTGTGTAATTATTAGGGGTGTGTGTGTTTTGCTCCTCTTCACAAGCACCATTTCCCTCACTCTCCCCTTGCTCCAGTGATTGGCTCCTGACCACTTGAGCAGCATGGGAGAAACAAGGGAGGGTGAATTCAGGCAAAATGATAGTCAGACACCTCTCCAAGACACCCCACCACCATCCCGACTTATCTGGGGATCATAGAAAATCCCTTAATTTTTGGCTCAAAACCTGTGAGAATGACTAATACGCGAGTATCTACGGTATTTTCACAGTAGTGCCTGTGCCTTAGCATCAGTGCTAAGGCAATGGGACCGGCGTTGGTACTGCAGGCAGCCTAAGCCGGCTGGCGCAGAGGAGGTACCATGTTGGGATGGGGGAGAAAGTCGGCGATTTTGGGCTGGCAGGCTTGGGATTCGGCCTGTTTAGCAGGCACAGATTCAAGTACCACAAAGGGGAGGACGGTGCCTCCCCTATGGTAAGGGCAGAATGTGCCCTTGCCCCGGAGAGGCACTAGCCTCCCAGATACTGCGCCAGATTTGATGTAGGCCCACCGGCCTCGCTAATCCAGCGTGGCATAGGGTTGCAGTCTCAGTGACAGCAGCCTCTGCAGTGGCCAGCCCAGGGCCAGTCCTCACGATCCTCTTTGGCACCCTGCCAAAGAATGAAGGTCCAGCTTTCTCCAGCAGCAGCAGCAGGGGGGTTCCTGTGACTGCTGCCTCCAGCCCGGCTCCTCCTGGGGTTGTGCCCTTCAAGGCCAGCGTTGGAGACCCGCCCCCTCCCGCCAGCACGGCTGCTCCTCCTCCTGCAGTGGCCACACCGGATTCTCTTTTCACCTTCAGGCAGCGTCTCCAGCTGGCGCCTGCCCAGAGCCTGCCCAGCAACCCCACCTCTGGCGCTTCTGGGTTCCCTGGTCTCCTGGAGGCCGTCGTTGGCACTGTGGCATCTTCGCCTGCTATGACCAATGCCACGCCTGCCTCCCCAAGCAAGCTGGCATTGGGTGGTGGGCTTGGCCTGCCAGCAGCAGCACTGCAGCAGCTGCCACCACCACCACTGCTGCCTGCACAACCCAGCCCTTCCTGTTTGGGTCCTTGCCCAGCGCCACTGCCTCTGGCATAGCATCAGCACCCATCTTCCAGTCTGCTGCCACAAAACAGGTGTCCCTTGGCAGCACCGCTGGGCCTGCCCCCCCACGTCTTTCAGCCTCTCCGGCCAGGGTGCTCAGACCTCTCCAGCCACAGCAGCCAGCACCACGGCCACTTGGGTCAAGCCCCTCTGCTTTTCCTGCAGCCTTTGCTGCCCATTCAGAGCCGTCCCCCTTGCCCAAAGCAGCATCACCCTGATGGCTTTTCCAGGCCGTTTTCCCATGCCCTGCACCCTGTGGGCATCTGAGAAAGCAGGCCGGGCTGCTTTGAAAAGTGCATTTTTTCTTCTTTGCTAAGTAGAAAAGGAGGCCCTCAAACTCAGTGGGGCTTCTGGGTAGGCAAGCCTAGGGCTGGACTGTGGGCGCAATCCTAACCTGGAGTTAGGCCAGCAAAGTTTGGCTGGCACAAACAAAGTATGTTTAGACCACTCTCAGAGTCAGAGAGGCCAGCACACAGACGTGCACCATCCTCCCTGACTCCAAGAATGGTTCCAACGCGCTTTATGGTGGCTTAACTGCCGGCTTAACTTCAGGTTAAGATCGTGCCCTCAGTCTCGTTGGTCAGTTCTGAGTTAAGAAAATCACTTTTTGTTTTACATAAGACAGTTGTGTTTTCATTTTCTGTTTATTCGGCTATAGCTTTTGATAGAATGCAGATATTTCAATGTAGTTTGTTTCATTGCATTCTGCACTAAATCCCACCTCAAATGATATACAACATGATGGTATTATTTGAAAATGCCAAGATTGTACAGGGTTGGCCATTAGTGATGTCACACACCTCGAATGTGTCATCTGTTGCTGTTATGTGCAGTTGCACCCCCCATACCCTGCTAATGATGCTGTCCTATCCTGTCCCCCCAATTTTCCCGGATCTCACAGTGATGCAGCCCTTGCCGAAGTTGTGGCCGCAGTCCTGCTGCTTCAGCCAGAACATGTGCGTGGAGGCCGGGAGATTCCTGTGCTCTTTTCTTGTGGTCTTCGTTGTGTTTTCAGCACTTCTTTCTCCCATGTACAGTATATCACCCCGTTATCAGGCCCTGTGAATAATTCCCCAGAATGGGCAGTGGGAAGCACCTCTTTTGTCCAGGAGTAACCAAACTGCGGGCCTCTTACTCTCCAATGGGTGTATTGCAGTGAATAGGCCAACAGTTCCTTACATATAATTCTTCTGCAGCTGCCTTTTGGGTGGCTCTTTCCACAGGGCTGGTGAACTGGGAATGATGGGGCCTGGAAGGGCATTGATGAAACTCCAAAGCACAGGACATTTCAGGTAATTCACGGGGCCAGTCATGGAAAAGGTCTGACCCCTAGTGGTTGGTTGCAGAAAGGCCTTGTGCAGACACACCACCCTTCCCATTGCAAAAGGAAGCTTGCCTCTTGCCTGCTGAGCCAAGCCCTCAGGCCGTCTCTCTCAGGACTGTCTGCACTGACAGGCAGCAGCTTCGCCTGGTTTCAGGCGAAAACCTTTCCTGACCCCACCGGCTATGCCGGGCATTGAACCAGCAACCTGCTCTCTCCACAGCCAGTGCTCTCCCCCTGAACTGCAGCTCTACAGCGTGAGCTTCCTGCACCAGGGAGCGGAGGCTGCAGCCAGCTGACTTAAATAGGGGGGCTCAAGCACTTGGCCGGAGGAGCCCTCCGTTGTCCCTGATCCTGTCATTTCGCTCCAGTCCGCCTTGTCACCCTGCTTCTCTCAGCGGCCCCTTCCCTGGCAGAGTGTCGCTTGATCCAGTGCCTGCCAGAGCATTGCTTAAGAACCTGATCGAGAAGAAGAGCATGTGCAGAGTGCTTCTGACTCATCACTGAGTTCATTCTTCCACAGTAGGAATCACTGACTCCTGCAGCTTGCTGGCTTCTTGTCTCTTCCATCTTTTCTCTAGGTAGCTCCAAGGAGGAAGGACCCTAGCCCCGCCCCACCCCACCCCACCCCACTCCACGCCAAGGCTGGCCCAGCCAGGAGACCCACAGTGCAATCCCAGACTGCCCATCAAGCCAATGCTACATCATAGCATTGGCACAACAGCATTAGCGGTGGGTTCAGTCACATGGGGCCCCATACTTGGGAGTGATGGTGGGGTTTGCTGCGGCCAGGGTCTCAGTGGGCTGTAATAGAGTGGGACGAGTGGAGCAGCTGCTCACTGGGCCATCGTACCTGGCCTTGCCCCCAAACAGCCCAAAACGGGCCTCCCAGAAGCAGTTGATGGCAACGTCACCGCCACCTATGTCCATGTGCTGCGCTTTAAATGTGGCACCACAAGCGCTGTTCTCACCATGATTGTTTGGTGACTGGGGCACTGTGGAAAGGATGGGGGCCCCATGGGAATGCCCCTCACCGGGCACCGCCACTTGTGGTTGATAAGCCTCTCCCCCTGCAACCTAGAGGAGCCTCTGGGATCCTCTCCTTGCCTGGACAGCACAGGTATGCCTGCATACTCACCCCCACCTCAAGAACTCAAGTGTTACAGACCCAAGAACAAAACATGCAGCCCAGGCAGGGCTGCATTATTTATTGGGCCGAGTAGGCTGAAGCCTAGGGGCCCCACAGGGACTAGGACCCATCACGGTGGCATGTCTGGGTGTCAGCCTCTCGATTCGGCCCATGGGGACTCCCATCCAGTCCACCAACCCTTCAACCAGCAAGAGACGACAGCAAGCCTGGCCTTGCAAAGGCCAGGCTTTCAAAGCTCTACCACATGGGGCAAGCCCCATCTCCCGGGAGTGAGCTGGGCTGCACATGGAGGCTGAATCACTGGGAAGCTTCCATGCAAGCCTGAGTCTGTTTGTGAGTTTTTTCCCCACTTTGGGAACCATTTAGAAGTGCCTGGCTTTTCCGGGGTTTGCCTCTCAGATTTCTGCTTGTATTTCTGCTGTTTTAGGAGTGGGGGTGGGGAGCAGTGGTAGGATTCAAATAAATTAACAACCAGTTCTATGTCCTTCAGGGCGGCCACTGCCTTTCTTCCCTCTCCCAACCTAAAATTAGCAACTGGTTCTGCAGAATAGGGGAGAACTGGCTGAATCCCACCACTGGTGGGGAGCTTTTATGCACGTCTGGGTCTGTGAGAAGCCTGCCTGTGGCTGGATTGCCCAAGGATAGGGGTCTTATTTGTAAGCTGCAGAGGCCTTATTTGTAAAGGGGGAGAGGAGAATCCTGCTTGCCTGCCTCTCCACCAGGGGCTTCCATTCAGTGTGGCAGGAATTTTCCTGAAAAGTTTTGAATGGGGCCCCAAATATCTGAAAGCCTAGGGTCAATTCAGCCCTGGTCCCAGGGCGCAGCAGGGAGGGCAGCAGCCAGCAGGTCCAGTCCTCTCAGTGATGGGATCAGCTAACGACTCGGGGGAACGCTGGGCAGGCAGCAGGAAGGCTGGGCGGGACTTCCAGGTGATTGACAGCCCGTCTGGGTCTGCCGCCTGCCCGCCGGCCGCATGGGCTGCCCTGGCCTCGGAGGGGGCACCTGCTCGCCGGGGGGGACAGAGGGCCCCCAGGTGCCTGGGCGCACAGCGGCGGGGCACGCCACCCAGGGGCAGCCCGGGAGGCGGCAGACCCAGACAGATGGGCTGTCAATCACCCGGAAGTCCTGCCCAGGCTTCCTGCTGCCCGCCCATCGTTACCCCGAGTTGTTAGCTGATCCCATCACTGAGTCTGCTGCCTCCAAAGAACCAACAGGCTAATTTTGAATGCAAAGAGTTGCATTTCCACACCTTTAAGGTTGAAGGAAGTCAATCAATCAATCAATCAATACTTATATACCGCTTTTCAACACAAAGTTCACAAAGCGGAAGTCCAAGGCAATTTAGCTTAAATACAACAATCAAGTTTTGTTTAAAAAATGTTTTCTTTTAACATTTAGAATCAGGCAGGCGCATGCAGACGTCTCGTTGTCTTGTGTGTTCCCTGAGGCATCTGGTGGGTGACTGTGACTGGAGGCTGGACTAGATGGGCCTTTGCCTTGATCCAGTGGGGCAGGACCTATATTTCTATGAGTACAAGTCTGAAGAGGAGCATCTGGTTCTGGTGGCTGTCCAAAAAAAAAGTGCTGTGGAGAATCTTGACTGGCCACCAGTGTGTTTACCTCAGAATTTACCTCAGAATGCCAGATGCAGGGGAGTGGCCGTGAGATGCAGGTATCTAGTTGTTTTGTAGTTGTCTTGTGACACTGTTCTACCAAATTCCCTGCTGGGCCTCCCCAAGGGCCCCGATGACCACACTAGGCTAACTAGTTTCCCCTCCAGAACAGCCTCAGAGATAGGCAAGAGGGAGGGGGTTCCTTCACCCACTGGTTCTCCTCTCTTCCAGTAGCCTTGCTTGGTTTCACTGGCTGGCTGGCCAGCCTGCCCTCCTCACCAGCTTAGCTCAAGATACACTAAGTCTAACTTGGCACCACAACACCCCACCAAACAATAGGCAGTCAGTTTGCCCAAACCACAACTGCCTCCACCACTTGGTGGCTCCAGGGGTGTGGCAGCCATACAACAGTTCCCCACAGTTACTCCTCACAATAACCTTACCTTATCCAGTCCTTTAACAGTCAGTCCACTACCACTTTTCTTCCTTCACCTACCTGGTGCTCGCTTACTCCAGCGCCAGCCTCCACCTTTATAATGAGGCAGGCCAATCGGTGTCTGTTGCTGGGCAGGCTCTAGCTCATCAGCCACACCCACCTGCACCAGTGCTAACCTCCCTCCATAGCAAGAGCCCTCATCAGCCTGCAGCTGTGTTCCTGCTGCAGGCAGAGACCTTGGGGGTTAACCCTGTAATCCCTGCCTGATATGGACAAGAAGCCACTGGTGATATCATTTTCCAACTCCTGGGGATATCTCCTGCCTTTTCCAATACAGACACCATATCATACACCTCCAGGGCTGATGTAGCAAAGTAACTCCATCTTGTAAGTTTGAGTGCAAGGGAGGGATAGAGTGCATGGAGGGATGTTCTTTTCCCTCTCTCACAACACCAGAACCAGGGGACATCCACTAAAATGGAGTGTTGGGAGAGTTACAAAGGAAATACCTTTTCACCCAGAGGGTAATTAATCTGTGGAACTCCTTGCCACAGGAGGTAGTGATGGCATCTGGCTTACGTGCCCTTAAAAGGGGATTGGACAGATTTCTGGAGGAAAATTCCATTATGGGCTATAAGCCATGATGGGCTGTGCAACCTCCTTATGTTAGTTGTAGGCTACTTCAGAATGCCAGGTGCAAGGGAGCGGCCACAGGATGCAGGAATCTTGTTGTCTCTTGTGCTCCCTGATGGGACCACTGTGAGATGCAGGAAGCTGGACTAGATGGGCCTTTGGCCTGATCCAGTGGTGCTCTTCTTATGAGGGAAATCTTCTGATGCACTGCCACTGCTTACTCCTCACCCCGGGACCACGGACAGAGGACAGCCTTGCCTGTGCACCATGGCTGGAATGCAGCAGTTCAGTGGCAGTTACTGCTGCCATCTCTCATGCAGAGACTCAGCTAGAGCTGTTTGCTGGGGGAAAGCACCCAAACCCCTTTCCCTTCTCACTCCAGGCAGTTCTCCAGAGCAGAGAGGGAAGAGGCCCTTTGTGCATGCACAGCCAGGGAGGGGCCGGCAGCCTTTTTGCCCCAGGCCCATTCAAGACACTAGCCCTGCCTCGATGCTACTGCCCACACCCAAGTAGGCAGGGATCTTCTCCCTCATGACAAGCACCTCCACAAAATGTTTACAGCAGATCCAGCATCACCAACATGCTGCCATGTGTGCCAGTTCATTCTTCCTCCAAACTTGATTTGCAGAGCCATTAAAAAAAAGTGTCACAATGCTATGAGCAACGCAGGAGGAGTGGGGGTGCTTCAGGGGAGCCACCATGAGCAGCTGCTCCCCAGAACCTCATGGGAAGAGCAGCAGAGATTCCTTCTGTAAGGTATAAATTTCTGACTCCAAATGTATGGTTCAAAAGAAAGGTTTATTGTCATATTTGCAAATATGGGTGGCAAGCAAATGCCAAACAGAACAAGCTGCATACCACACCTTGCACAAAATGGGTGCAACAATTTATACTACTGAGGCGGGTCTTACCATCTTTCTTTCATTGGTTTAGGCTTCACCAATCAACCGTACTCAAAATATGTAGACCTCCTACTGCATAGCTCATTACTCCACCTTCTACATATCTTTACATAGGATGTATGTTCAGGCAAAACTCGATTTAATGAGGAAAAAAGCAAGGCCTAATAATTCATGAGCCTCATTATGCAAACTCACTCCAGTTTCTCCCAAGGTTAGAATTTATATCTGGGTCAGATTAGGAATACGCATAGCCCCCTCCTTTTCTTTCTCTTGTCCATTGTTCTTAACTTTCTCTGGCAACTTATCTTGGTCTCTTCTACTCTACCACGTTCCCTCTCCCTTCTCTTCCAGCCAGGCCTTGCCTTGGACTGAAACACCATTAACCACTTCTGTGCTCTAGAGAGAAACAATATTTTCTTATATTTTAGTGTTGGAGTTCAAAATCACCATGGGTTTGTATTACTATTGATTTATATCTCACACTTTTCCCCGCCTCACCAAGATTTCCAAGTGGGCCTTCGCTGATGAGGCAGGTAGCTACAGTCATGTTTCAACAAGGGGGGCCTTGAGAAGCAGCAGCCTTGCCCAGTAGTGAGGGCTTGGCCTTGGCCCAGACTTGGGGCTTGTGGCCAGTGGTGCACAATTGCATCGCTGAAATGAAGGCTTCCAAGGGCTCGTGTGGGTCACTGGCCAGCCCTGCAGCAACATCCAGGGCACACAGCACTGGCAAGGGGGTCAAGGAAGTGGAGAGAGGAAAAGGAGAGGAGGCAACACTTCCTGCTGGGGACATGCACGTGGCCACGCGTCACTTCACTTGGCAGCCAAAAAGGAAATGGGGAGATGGAGACATGGGAGATCGATCCAAGGGAAGATGGATTCATGGGGGGCGGGAAAAGAGAGAAGGGAATGGAGAAAGGACAGTAGTGGATGCACAACATTTTATTCAGACTCAACCAGGCACTGCTCAAGTAAAAAGGACTTCGTTCCTCCTCTCCCATTTGAGTGGTAAAAGCCACAGTGTGACTCACAGGGGCTTCCTGTGGATTCCACAGACTCAGGCTAACTCTGCAGAGACAAGCACCAGATGCAACATCCCATCTCAAATTCCCAGGCACAGAAAATCACTGTGACTGGGAGCCCAACACTCCCAAGAGAGCCAGCGCCCAATCCTTTCCAACTTTCCAGCCATGATGCAACCTTGCCATCAGGGCATGCCAGCAACGTTCGGGGCAGGTGTGGCAGGCAGGCCCCACCAGTGTTCTTTTAAAAATGCCTCCATTGCTGCTACAATGGCTGTGATCCTGCAAATACTTACACATCAGGGGCTCCAGCTGCTCAGAGCCTGTGGGTTGGGAGTGTTCGCATGATCGCAGCAGTGGCAGCACTTTTCAAAGAACTGCCCCTCTTCTGCCTCACCTGCCACACGCTCTCTGCATGTCGCTGGCATACAGAGGCGGAGGAAGGGTGTAGCCCGGGGTGGCCTGAGCCATGGGCGCCGGCAGAGGTGCGCCATTGCGCAGAGTCCACGTGCTAACCTGCATGCTGTCTGGGCTGCCCTCCCTCCCTCGGGTCCCTTCTGCTCCAAAATGGAGCTATTCCGGGCACAGGGAGGCATGGCTGGGCAACGCATGGGGGTGGGGTGACGTGCTGGGGGCGCGGTTTTGTCGCCCTGCCATGGGTGCACTTGGGGCTCCGTTCATCCCTGCTGGCATACGCTGCAAGCAGTGGCGGAGGAGCACTCACAGAGGCCTCCTCAACGTAAGGGGATGTTTGTTCCCTTACTGTGCAGCAATGCTGTGGCTGCATTAGTGCTGGAAAGTTGCACAGTATTGGGCCATTAGGACAAAAGGTTATTTATCCTCACAGAGATTCATTGGACACGCCAACATTAGCACGTGGGCACTTCCTGGGCCTTACAATTCAATCGAGGTCAGAGAACGCGGGTGGTGGAAGCAAACCCACCTCCAAGCCAAGTTCTGAACATGCCACGGAGCACAATCCTAGCCTGGAGTTAGGCCAGCGAAGTGTGGCTGGCACAAGGGAAACATGTTTGGGCCACTCTGAAAGTGGCGCCAGCGCTCCAGTGATTATGCTGGTGCTGGGGAAAAGGGGCTTTTTCTACACTTACCAGGAGTCACGCCAGCCCTCTGGAGGGTGCGGATCCTGCGGACCCCTCTTCAGGCATCCCCACCTCAGAAATGCTTCAGAGTGATCGCATCCTACTTCCAGTTTTCAGTCAAAAACTGCAAGTGGGTCGCGTTTGCAATCTGAAGCATTTCTGAGGTGCAGGGAGGCCTGCAGAGGGGTCCATGGGCTCCCCACACCCTCTGGAGGGCCAGTGAGACTGGGAGGGCCAATATAAAAAACAGTTTTCCTCGGCACCAACGCAAGAGTGCTGATGCTGCCCCCTGCAGGCTTCCAAACTCTTCCAAACTCTATGAGGTTCCAAACTCTTCCAGTACAGGGAGTTTGGGAACTTCTGCAATAAGGTATTAGTATGAGCCAGCTCTCATTTCCATGTTTTGGAGCTAATAGTAGAACTCTTAATCAGTTATGGGCGCAATCCTAACCTGGAGTTAGGCAGGCACAAGTTAGGCTGGCACAGGAGTGTTGCAAACATGCCAGAAAGTGTGTTTGGACCATACCACTGTTAGCATCAGGGAGGCTGACACACAGACATGTGCTGGCCTCCCTGACAGTGGTCCAAATGTGCTTTACTGAGCATTTGCAACACTCCTGAGTCAGCACAAGTCACTGTGCTTGTGCTAAATCCTAACTCCAGGTTAGGATTGCATCCACAACTGATTAAGAGGGAAGCCAGGAGGTGGTGATTGAGCCCCCTCCCAACTGTGATCATTGCCCGTCTCCAGGAGAGCACCTGAGGGGTCCATAGAAAGTCACTGGCCTATCCACTGAAAGTATCTAGAACAGTGTTGTTCAAACTTGGTGGGTCACGACCTGATGCCAGGTGGGTCACGGAAAGCTGGGAGCAGCCATCTTGGAAGCTGCAGACCTTACTCTTGCTATTTTCCTTTTGTGAATGTTAACAGTTTGAATTTTCAAGGGAGGTTTTTTATTATTATTTTGTTTTTAGCTCAGTGCTTTGACATATTTTGTCCTAATTTTGCTTTCTGTCAAAGATGTTTCATGGTTGTGCATTTGCTGCAGTCCAAAAACGCCAGTTTGCATTCCAGGAGTGTCACTTGATTGTGTCACACTGACAACACTTTCTGCTTGATGATGTCACTTCCCGCCATGACCACACTTTCAGGTTAATGACATCACTTCTGGTGGGTCCCAACACCAAATAGTGTTATTCCAACTGTGAGTCAGGACGCACTTGGTGGGTCCCAACCTGATGTCAGATGGGTTGTGGAAAGCTGGGAGCAACCATCTTGGAAACTGCAGACCTTACTCTTGTTATATTCCTTTTGTTAGTTTGAATTTTCAAGTGACGGTTTTTTAAAATTTTGTTTTAAGCTCAGTGCTTTTACATCATATTTTGTCCTAATTTGCTTTCTGTCAGAGATATTTCATGGTTGTATAGTGGCTGCAGTGCCAATTTGCATTCCACAAGTGTCATTTTATTATGTTACAATGACAGTATTTCTTGCTTGATTATGTCACTTCCTGCCACAACATCGCTTCCAAGTTAATGACATCGGTTCCGGTGGGTCCCGACATGAGTGTCATTCTAAAAAGTGGGTCTCGGTCTGAAACGTTTGAGAACTATTGGAATAGAAAAATTGAAGAACATTCCAGAAGGTTGAAAGATAAGGACTTTTTTTAAGTCAGGGTCTGAGCCTGAGTTCCTTTGTGTAACATTTTGTGTGCCAGGATTTCACAAGAGTAAGATGCGGAATGCAGACTGGCCTGAAAATATAGAGAGCAACTTCAAGATTTCAGGCCAAGGCTTCTTTTCTCGGTTCTCTGCATACAGCCCCAAACAGGCGCAAGGAACGGATCTCTGCGAGCCATTCCACTTCGAAGGAGACTTTTGGGAGCTCCTGCAGTGGCCAGTTAGGAGTTTCCTTTCCTCCCTGGCAGAGACCTTTGCGAACTTTGTACTGAATAAGGAGGGGAGGGGCTTCCTTGGAGGCTGGAGGTGTAATTCTTAAGCTTTGGAGGCTGAAAAGGGTTAATATTGCGCAAATGAGGTGCTAATTACGGCCGTTGCTTTTAAAAAAAGAGCTTTCCAAAGCCAGGCGCTGTTGAAGTTGGTGCTGCGCCTTTTCCACGCGCTGTTTTGGCCGCACCAGCGGAGATTCCGAGTCGTCTCCAGGACGGGAAACGCCCCCTGCTGAGTGAAGCGGCGAAAACGAAAGTGACTCCGACTTCCGTGGGAGGAGGCGGCCATGGCAGCTGCGGGGGACATCCAAGCTCTCTGCGAGGAAGCCACCTGCCCTGTCTGCCGGGAGTTTTTCACGGACCCTGTGACGATTGTGGAGTGTGGGCACAATTTCTGCCGAGCCTGCCTGAGCCGGTCCTGGGGGAAAGAGGAGGTCGCGGCTGCCTCCTGTCCTCAGTGCAGAGGAACCGTTCAGCAAAGGACCTCCATCCCAAATCGGCAACTGAAAAATGTTGTTGAAATCGCCAAGAAGCTCAGTGATGAGTCAGAAGCACTCTGCACATGCTCTTCTTCTCGATCAGGTTCTTAGGCTACGCTCTGGCAGGCACTGGATCAAGCGACACTCTGCCAGGGAAGGGGCTGCTGAGAGCAGCAGGGGGACAAGGTGGACTGGGGCAAAGTGACAGGATCAGGGACAACGGAGGGCTCCCCCGGCCATGTGCTTGAGCCTCCCCCCCCCATTTAAGTCAGCTGGCTGCAGCCTCCGCTCCCTGATGCAGGGAGCTCACGCTGTAGGGGCTGCAGTTCAGGGGCAGAGCACTGGCTGGGGAGGGAGCAGGTTGCTGGTTCAATGCCCGGCGCAGCCGGTGGGGTCAGGAAAGGTTTTCACCTGAAACCAGGCGAAGCTGCTGCCTGTCAGTGCAGGCCGGTACTGAGAGAGACGGCCTGAGGGCTCATCAGTAGGGATGATTTTTTCAGTGATCAACACTGAACACTAATGAGAATTTCTACTGAAAATGCTACATAAAACGAAATTTAGGTGAAAGCAGGAAAACAAAATGGGATCCATGTTGAAATGGGATCCATGCACTATAACCTGTAGATGGAAGATGACAAAGGAAACAGGGGTGGCAACTCAACTGGACAACAGAACTTGCAAAGCGGGGCAGGGAGCAAAATTCACATCACTTGTACCACCTGCTGGCTGAACAATAACTATTATTGAATAGGATTATTGAATAGAGCAGTGTTATTCAAAGTGTGAGTCAGGACCCACTTGGTGGGTCGCGACCTGATGTCAGGTGGGTCGCAGAAAGCTGGGAGCAGCCATCTTGGAAACTGCAGACCTTACTCCTGCTATATTCCTTTTGCGACTGTTGTTTGAATTTTCAAGCTGTTTCGGTTGCACCTGGCAGAGACCTTTGCGAACTTTGTCCTGAATGAGGAGGGGAGGGAGGGGCTTCCTTGGAGGCTGGAGGTGGGATGCTTCGGCGTTGGAGGCTGAAAGGGGTTAATATCGCGCAAATGAGGCGCTAATTGAGGTCGTTGCTTTTAAAAAAGAGCTTTCCAAAGCCAGGCGCTGTTGAAGTTGGTGCTGCGCTTTTTCCACACGCTGTTTCGGTTGCACCAGCAGAGATTCCGAGTCGTCTCCAGGACGGGAAACGCCCCCAGCCACAACTCTGAGCCAAAGCGCGAAAACGAAGTGACTCCGACTTCTGTGGGAGGAGGCGGCCATGGCAGCTGCGGGGGACATCCAGGCTCTCTGCGAGGAAGCGACCTGCCCCGTCTGCCTGGAGTTCTTCACGGAGCCAGTGACGATTGCGGAGTGTGGGCACAATTTCTGCCGAGTGTGCCTGAGCCGGTCCTGGGCGGAGGGAGAGGAGGACGGGGCCGCCTCCTGTCCTCAGTGCAGAGAAACCGTTCAGCAGAGGAATTTCATCCCAAACCGGCAACTAAAAAATGTTGTTGAAATCGCCAAGAAGCTCCGCCTCCGGGGACAAGGAGGGGCCAGAGAAGCGGCGGAGGGAGTTTGCGAGAAACACCGGGAGCCCCTGAAGCTCTTCTGCAAAGACCACCAAGCCCCCATCTGTGTGGTGTGCGACAGATCCAAGGAGCATCGACATCACAACGTGATTCCTCAGGAGGAGGCTTTCGAAGAGTACATGGTAGGGAATCTCTCTTTCTTCTTTGGACCACATCATGCAACACACCTCCAGGACTAGTGTAGCCAAAGTAACTCCATCTTGAAAGTTCTTGAAGTAACTTGAAGTAACTCCATCTTGAAAGTTTGAGTGCATGGGAGGAATAGCGTGGATCGAGGGATGTTCTTTTCCCTCTCACACAATACCAGAACCAGGGGACAGCCGCTAAAATGGAGTGTTGGGAAAGTTAGAACAGATAAAAGGATATACTTTTTACCCAGCAGATAATTCAGCTGTGGAACTCCTTGCCACAGGAGGTGGGGATGGTGTCTGGCCTAGTTGCCTTTAAAAAGGGATTGGACAGATTTCTGGAGCAAAAGTCCATTGTGGGCTACAGGCCATGATGGGTAGTGCAACCTCCTTATTTTAGGCTATTTCAGAATGCCAGGTGCAGGGAAGTGGCCACAGGATGCAGGCATCTTGTCTTGTGTGCTCCCTGAGTCACCTGCTGTGAGATGGAAGCTGGACTAGATGGGCCTTTGGCTTCATCCTGCAGGGCTCTTCTTATCAGTGTAAGTCTCCCCCCCACCCCTGCGGAATGTGCTAAAGCAGGGTACTTTTCAGTGGGTTGTGGCAACTGTAAGGGATAGACACAGGGAGTTGCTAGAACCAGTTTAGATAAGAGAGTCTGTGCAAAAAACCCTTGCATTTTGACCTGCATTCCAACAAAGAACGTATAAGTCTGAGACATTGTTGGGCATGCCACTCTCTTGAAGGGGTCTGGATGAGGGATCGCCCATTTGTGCAAATGTAATACAACTCTTTGCTTCTCTCTCTACTTTGGTGTGAGTCTCCCATTTGGTTCTTAATAGCCACTCTAAGGGCAAATTGCTTCCCCAATTGGGGCAGCACTGGGAGAATGTAACATTTAGAACATGCACAGATTCAGGCTGGCCCAAAGTGTGTGCTCGTTTTTGTGCAAAATACGCATAATTCCTCCCTGCAGGTGGCAGGTATGACCCTACCTCCAGACATAATGGTATGGCCTCTGCTCCTCCCACTCTCCCATTTTTTGACTCAGCACTCCCCCACCCACATTTCCCCCTCCTTTCTGTCCCCCACCTACCTGCTGCCTGAGGCGACTGCTTCAGTTGGTCCCCTCGATGGGCCGGCCCTGCCCCCAAACAACACTGCAGAATACGGAAACTAGAATTTCCCACTCAAACTGTCCTTCTGGCCTCCTGCAAGTGGCACTCTCACAGGTCCAGATTTGCCCCAGGGTAACCAGGCCTGGATTTGGGGCATACTCTTACTGCTTTCCTGGCTGGATAAGAACTGCCAAGGGACAACCTGTACAGCAGCACAGAAATGCTGATCAGCCTTCATGCCTCTGCAAGGGACCCCTGGAAGCGGAAGGGAGCGTGCCTGTTCAGAGAGGAAAAACCTTTCAGAAGCCCATCATGAGGGTGGCTGGCAGGTGGAGAGATCCAGGAACCTCCTGGAGGAAGGAGGCCTGGGTGGGCCAAGGAAGCCACCTGCGAAATGGCTCTGGACTGGCCAGGGAAGGCAGGAGGGGGTGACTGAGCCCCCTCCCAACTGTGATCATTGCCTGTCTCCAGGAGAGCACCTGAGGGGTCCCTAGAAAGTCACTGGCCTATCCACTGAAAGCATCTAGAACAGTGTTGTTCAAACTTGGTGGGTCATGACCTGATGCCAGGTGGGTCACAGAAAGCTGGGAGCAGCCATCTTGGAAGCTGCAGACCTTACTCTTGCTATTTTCCTTTTGTGAGTGTAAACAGTTTGAACTTTCAAATGAGTTTTTTAAAAAAAAAAAAATTAGTTCAGGGCTTTTACATCATATTTTGTCCTAATTTTGCTTTCTGTCTAAGATGTTTTATGGTTGTGCAATTGCTGCAGTCCAAGAGTGCCCGTTTGCATTCATTTGATGACATCACACTGACAGCACTTTCTGCTTGATAAGGTTTGGCCCAGTGTTTCCCAAACACTTTAGCATTAAAAAAAGTTCCACTTTACCAGCTGTTCTGCCAAATTCTCCCTGCTAGGCCTCCCCAAGAGCCCCAATGCCCACACTAGGCTAACTAGTTTCCCCTCCAGAGCAACCTCAGAGATAGACAAGAGGGAGGGGGTTCAGTCACCCACTGGGCCTCCTCTCTTCCAGCAGCTTTGCTTGGGATCACCGGCTGGCCAGCCTCCTCCAGACGGACCTCCTCATTGGGTTAGCTCCAAACTACCCTAAGTCTAGCACCAACAAACCCCACCATCAAACAATAGGCAGCCAGCTTGCCTAACCCACAACTGCCTCCTACACTCAGGGGCAGACCTAGTCAGAATGGCACCCCGGACACCCAATAGAAGTGCGCCCCCACGGGAGCCCAGGTCTAGCCACTAGAAGCAACCACAGGCAGACCTAGGCTACACGGAGCCCAGACAGCCACGGGTAGACCTGGGCTCCCTATAGGGAAACAACAGCATTAGGAACAACAGCAGAGCCCATATCTACCCATTAGGACCAGCCACGGGTAGACCAGTGCTCTGCAGGTCAGGAAGGCATCCATAGTGCAGACCTTCCCCCACCCATTCAAAACATGTTTCCAGTGCCAAGGCATCTTTAATCATAACTTTTAAGGTCACGATGAGCTTAGCCTTAGTGGTGTTGTTTATTGGTAGTTGGTTCTTAATGTTTCCTGACTTCAGTTTGAAATCCCTGTGTCTCCACTTTCAAAAATCTGAGTCAGTGTCTGAAAAAGCCACATG
>JAJKFI010000183.1:266796-289869 GCA_029204185.1 Lerista edwardsae | reverse complement strand
AAAAAAAAGGGTGACTAACCTACTGGGTAATCCAAGAAAATGAAAGGATTACTGTGATGTCACTTCCTGTTGTGGCATAACTTTTGGGGCATCATTTTGCCCTCTGCACTGGGCTACACTTTCATTAGCTCTTAATACTAAAATACCTTAATGTCGAGGTGGCGCTGCGGGTTAAATGGCTGCTGCTGAGCTTCCTTTCCGGGAGGTTGGCACTTCGAGACCACGCGACAGAGTGAGCTCTTGTCACTTGTCCCAGCTCCTGCCAACCTAGCAGTTCGAAGGCATGTAAAAATGCGAGTAGATAAATAGGTACCACTTTGGTAGGAAGGTAATGGTGTTCCATGTGCCTTGGCGTATAATCATGCTGGCCACATGACCACAGAAACTGTCTTCAGACAAACAGCTGTCTTTGGCTTAGAAAAGGAGATGGGCACCACCCCTTACAGTCAGTCACTACTAGACCATTTGGTCATGGGATAACCTTTACCTTAGTATCAGAACTACTCTTAGGACAGCACCCTCCTTGTCCCTGGGAGTCAGAGTTGAGCAGTTCACACAAGGAGTGTTGGGGAAGCGTCAGCGATTTTCTCTCCTGCCTCCATCCCAACTTTAGCCAGCAGAGGAACACAGTCAGTGCCTGGTGGGTGTTTGGGCTTCTCTTAAGCTGCCTGGAAGGGCAGGATACAGATATCTCAGGGGAACCAAAGAGAGGCCCAGTTGTGAGGATGACGTTTTTCCTGTCACTGTGGTTCTGGCTCAGTCTCCTGGCTGACTCTGCTTCTTTTCTCTTTCCTCCTCTCCCTCCAGCCCCAGCAGCAACTGTGACCCTGGATCCAGACACGGCCCATCCCCTACTCGTCCTGTCTGAGGACCGCAAAAGCGTGAGATGGGGAGACAAATGGCAAGATCTGCCCGACAATCCTGAGAGATTTGACTGTTTCTCTTTTGTGCTGGGGTGTGAAGGATTCACTACCGGGACACATTTCTGGAATGTTGATGTGGGGAGTGGGGAATGGTGGGCTGTGGGTGTTGCCCGAAAGTCTGTGAGGAGAAAGGGCTGGTTTGATTTCAGTCCTAAGGAAGGGATCTGGGCTATGGGGAAGTGGGGAGGTCAGTACCAAGTTTTTACTGCCCCTCACCGCATTCCTCTCTCCTTGGGCCAGCAGATCAGGAGAATCCAAGTGACACTGAACTGTGCTGAGGGGCAGGTGGGCTTTTCCAATGCTGATTCTGGAGTCCATCTCTACACTTTCTCGGGAGCCTCCTTCTGCAGAGAGACCCTCCTCCCCTTCTTTCGTGTGTTTGACAATGCCCACCTGAGACTCAATCCCTGAGGCAGTTGCAGGATCTTGTTCACGGGCTCTGTTGGGTTTTTTCTCCAGACCAGAATGATTGACAAGAAAGTGAGAGCCACTTAGTAGCCAGTTGTGGAAGTTGTGCCTGTGGCATTTCAACCGGGATTTCCATTCACACCTGTTTATATCATTGTTTATATTATGAAACAATGTTTATTGTTTCATTGTTTATTTTTCAGTTTATATTAGTCCCTCTTCTTAACTCCTTTCTGGTTGCTATGCTGTGTGTTATTAAACATGTGGGTGTTTTTTTTCCTGCAGTATGAATCTGTTGTTGTTTTTCTTCCCATCAATTCAAATGCTTCTGTCTTGTGTCATTGTTTGGGGGGGGGGAGATGTTTTTTTGTTCCTCTTCGCAAGCACCTGCCCAGCATAGGAGAAACCAGGGAGGGTAAATTCAGGCAAAATTATAGTCAGTCATGCCTCTAAGACATCCCACCACCACCATCACCCCGACTTATCTGGAGATCATAGAAAATTCCAATATTTTGGGCTCAAAACCTGCCCTTGCCTTTTCTGTGAGATGGACTAATTCTCTAGTTTCTCAGTCACAGGAGTCACAGGAGTGACTGCAGAGCAAGGGGTCGTGACGATCCGCTGTACTTCCCGTACCAGAGACAAGGCAGACTCAAAGTTGAAGTAAAGAGTTTATTAAAAGTCATATTTACAAATAAAGTCATATTTATTTAAAGTTATATTCAAAACAGAACAAGAAAGAAAGGGTAAAAGCAAAGAGTTGCACTAATCCTTGCCACCAGCATGTGGGGCTCCTGGGCTGCAGAATCTCGTGCGCTTCCAATCAGAGCAGCTGCAAGTTAAACCGGGAACTTTGTACAACCTCCACATGCATGCTGGGAAAACTATAAAGAGCCCCCCAACAAACCCTAATGGGTTTAATTCTGCATATGCCCTCAGTACGTGAGCCTTGAGGACCTCCAGCCCTCTACTCCTGCTTTTCATTCGGCCACAGTGAGTCTCTCCTCCCAGGAGCTTTCTGGGTAGTGTCGGGGGCATCTGGAACAGAGAGCTACCCGGGCAGGGAGAGGCATCCCCACAAGCATCCCTGTTCTTTCTCCGTTTTCCCTCCCCTTAACCTTTTTGCACCTCCCTACCTGCAGCCCTGAGAATCTGTCATCTTACAACCTTGCCTATTTTCCGGACTCTTTAAATGAGGATGCCGAGACTTCCAACTTCTTCCCTTTCTTTCTTCCTTCAGCCCTCCGCCCTGAAGCAGGGAGCATGTGAGACAACAAGATGCCTGCATTCTGTTGCCACTCCCCTGCATCTGGCATTCCGAGGTAAATTCTGAGGTAAACACTCTGGTGGCCAGTCAGGATTCTCCTCAGCATTTCTCTTTGACAACCACCAGAACCAGACACTTCTCCTCAGACATGTACTCATAAGAACAAAAGAGCCCCCCACTGGATCAGGCCAAGGCCCATCTAGTCCAGCTTCCTGCATCTCACAGTGGCCCACCAGATGCCTCAGGGAGCACACAAGACAACTAGATGTCTGCATCTCACTGCCACTCCCCTGCATCTGTACTGGCATTCTGAGGCACTGAGAATGCATGTCCCTGCCTGATTCTAAATTTTAAAAGAATGAAAACACTTTTAAACAAAACTCTATTTTTGTATTTAAGCTAAATTGCCTTGGACTTCCTTCAACCTTAGTTGGCAGAGGTGTGGAAATGGAACCCTCTGCGTTCAAAATTAGCCTGTCAGCTCTGTGGAGGCAGTAGGCTGGGACTTGCAGGCTTCTGCCCTCCCCGCTGCGCCCTGGGGCGCATGTTGTGTTCTCGGGTCTGTAACCTCGAGTTCTCGAGGTGGGGGTGAATGTGCAAGCGTACCTGTGCTGTCCAGGCCAGGAGAGGATCCCAGAGGCTTCTCTAGGTTGCGGGCGGGGGAGAGGCTTATCAATGGGGCTGGCCCCAGGAGTGGCGGTACCCGATGAGGGGCATTCCATTCCCGTGGGGCCACTTCCTTCCCACATCCTTCCCACAGTGCCCCACTAACCATACAACCATGGTGAGAAGAGCACTTGGGGTGCCACATTTAAAGTGCGGCACCTGGAAATAGTTGGCGGTAGTGGCATCGTGAGGGAGGTGTGTGACACCACCAGTGACCAAAATGGCTAAAATTGCGGTTTTAATAATACCATCATGCTATATACCGTTGGAAGTGGAATTTAATCAGGAACACAATGGAAAAAAACCGAGGTGTAATATCTTCATTCTATCATGGGAACGATTCTCTACTGGCCACATCATGATTACGGGCCTGGGGCATCTCCCTTATAAAGAAAGACTGCAGCGTTTGGGGCTCTTCAGCCTGGAAAAAAGGCGCCTGAGGGGGGACATGATTGAGATCTACAAAATTATGCATGGGGTGGATAGAGTGGATAGAGGGACGTTCTTTTCCCTCTCTCACAACACCAGAACCAGGGGGCATCCGCTAAAACTGAGGGTTGGGAGAGTTAAAACAGATAAAAGGAAATACTTTTTTACCCAGTGGGTAATTAAGCTGTGGAACGCCTTGCCACAGGAGGTGGTGATGGCATCTGGCTATAGGAGTCAGTGATTCCTACTGTGGAAGAATGAACTCAGTGATGAGTCAGAAGCACTCTGCACATGCTCTTCTTCTCGATCAGGTTCTTAAGCAATGCTCTGGCAGGCACTGGATCAAGCGACACTCTGCCAGGGAAGGGGCTGCTGAGAGCAGCAGGGGGACAAGGTGGACTGGAGCAAAGTGACAGGATCAGGGACAACGGAGGGCTCCCCCGGCCAAGTGCTTGAGCCCCCCTATTTAAGTCAGCTGGCTGCAGCCTCCGCTCCCTGGTGCAGGAAGCTCACGCTATAGGGGCTGCAGTTCAGGGGGAGAGCACTGGCTGTGGAGGGAGCAGGTTGCTGGTTCAATGCCCGGCATAGCCGGTGGGGTCAGGAAAGGTTTTCGCCTGAAACCAGGCGAAGCTGCTGCCTGTCAGTGCAGACAGTCCTGAGAGAGACGGCCTGAGGGCTTGGCTCAGCAGGCAAGAGGCAAGCTTCCTTTTGCAATGGGAAGGGTGGTGTGACTGCACAAGGCCTTTCTGCAACCAACCACTAGGGGTCAGACCTTTTCCATGACTGGCCCCGTGAATTACCTGAAATGTCCTGTGCTTTGGAGTTTCATCAATGCCCTTCCAGGCCCCATCATTCCCAGTTCACCAGCCCTGTGGAAAGAGCCACCCAAAAGGCAGCTGCAGAAGAATTATATGTAAGGAACTGTTGGCCTATTCACTGCAATACACCCATTGGACAGTAAGAGGTCCCCAGTTTGGTTACTCCTGGACAAAAGAGGTGCTTCCCACTGCCCATTCTGGGGAATTATTCACAGGACCTGATAACGGTGGTATACTGTACATGGGAGAAAGAAGTGCTGAAAACACAAGAAAGAGCACAAGACAAGAGCACAGGAACCTCCCGGCCTCCAAGCACATGTTCTGGTTGAAGCAGCAGGACTGCAGCCACAACTCCTGCAAGGGCTGCGTAAGATCCAGGAAAGTCTGGGAGGGGGACACACACAGTAGTGTTGTTAGCAGGGTGTGGAGGTGTGAACAGCACGTTGACACCACTAATGGCCAAAATGGTAAACTCTTGGCATTTTCAAATAATACCATCGTGTTCTATATCATTTGAGGTGGGATTTAGTGCAGAATGCAGTGAAACCAACTGCATTGAAATATCTGCATTCTATCAAAAGCTATAGCCAAATAAACAGAAAATGAAAACACACCTGTAAAGCAAACAGTGAATTTCTTTAACTCAAAACTCACCCATGAGACTGAACGTTCCCAGAGCCAAAGTTTTGTTATTGAGGGAACAATCCTAAGTTGTGCCCGAACAGGCAGGCCGGGGGCCAGCGCTGTATCCAGCGCAGCTTGGCAGCAGGCAAGAGCCTCCCTGGGGCAAAGGCACATGCGCAGTTGTGGGTGCAATCCTGACCTGGAACTAAGCCGGTACAAGTGACTTTTGCCAGCCCAGACAAACATGCGGTAAAGTATGCCACAGTGGCCCACCAGATGCCTCAGGGAGCACAGGAGACAACCAAATACCTCCACCCTGTGGCCACTCCCCTGCATCTGGCATTCTGAGGTAAATCCCGAGGTAAATCCCAAGGAGTCAAGATTCTCCACAGCATTTCTCTTTGACAGTGTTACAGGACGATTTTAGTGTCTCATAAAATATATGCTTGTCTGCTTCTGTACTGGCTTATGCTTTAGGCAGCGCAGGATAGCGTTTGGTTAGAACCCAGCTTGAAGGTTAGGACTTTGCATCCGCTTCTGTAAACAAGTTTGCTTTGCTTGGGGTGAAACAAGATTCAAGAAGTTTGGGCAAAGAGTCCTTGGGATGGCGCCTCTCTATTGTGCCAGCCAGGAAGGATAGAGAGAGAGAGAATGTAAACTACAAGTGAGTTTGGGTCAGTTTGACATCTAGCGATCGAATTGTATTCTAAATTGAAACTGTATCCTTCTCTAATTACGTAGGAAGTAACGCCCTGTGTTTTCCTTACATTGACCTATAATGTTGCTCCTTTTCCTATGAGATGCCTGCGTAATTTCAAGTATATAATTTCTTGTAATATGTTGTTCGAGGCTGGTCCTCAGGAAGTTAGTCGTGAGACTCCGAGGCAGCCCTCTGCGCAGATGGAATAAAATACTGATAAAACCTACCTCCGGCTATCCTTAGTTTGAAGTAATTTGGCCTTCATGTTTTAACAGCCACCAGAACCAGATGCTCCTCTTCAGACATGTACTCCCAGGAACATAAGAAGAGCCCTGCTGGATCAGGCCAAAGGCCCATCTAGTCCAGCTTCTTGCATCTCACATCGAACCCTAACCCTCAAGGAGCACACAAGACAACAAGATGCCTGCACCCTGTGACCACTGCCCTGCACCTGGCATTCTGAAGTAGCCTACTTCTAGCGTAAGGAAGTGGCACAACCCATCCTGGCCTATAGCTCAGGATGGACTTTTCACAAGAACATAAGAAGAGCCCCACTGGATCAGGCCAAGGGCCCATCTAGTCCAGGTTCCTGCATCTCACAGTGGCCCACCAGATGCCTTAGGGAACACACAAGACAACTAGATACGTGCATCTCACTGCCACTCCCGTGCATCTGGCACTCCGAGGTAGCCTAACTCTAAAGAAAGGAGGTTGCACTAACCATCATGGCCTGTAGTCTGTGATGGACTTTTCTTGCAGAAATCTGTCCAGTCCCCTTTTAAAAGCATCTAGGTCAGATGCCATCACCAGCTCCTGTGGCAAGGAGTTCCACAGAACAAATTACCTGCTGGGTAAAAAAAAAGTCCTTTTATCTGTTCTCACTCTCCCAACACTCCATTTTAGTGGATGTCCCTTGGTTCTGGTATTGTGAGAGAGGGAAAAACACCTCCCTCTATCCACCTTATCCATCCCATGCATAATTTTGTATGTCTCAATCAAGTCTCCTCTCAGGTGCTTTTTTCTAGACTGAAGAGACACAAACACTGTAGCCTTTCTTTATATGGGAGGTGCCCCAGCCCCGGAATAATTTTGGTTGCTCTCTTTTCCTCCAGAAATCTGTCCAGTCCCCTTTTAAAGGCACCTTGGCCAGATACATCACCGCCTCCTGTGGCAAGGTGTTCCACAGATTAATTACCGGCTGGGTAATTAGAAATAACATTCAAGAAGGATGAAAGATGAGGATTTTTCTTAGGTCAGGGTCTGAGCCTGAGTTCCTTTGCGTAACATTTTGAATGCAGAATGGCCTGAAAATATACTGAGCAACTTCAGGATTTCAGGCCGAGGCTTCGTTTCTCGGTTCTCTGCATACACCCCCAAACAGGGGCAAGTAACAGATCCATGCAAGCCATTCTACTTCGAAGGAGACTTTTGGGAGCTCCTGCAGAGGCCAGTTTGGGGGTTTCTTTCCTCCCTGGCAGAGACCTTTGCGAACTTTGTACTGTATGAGGATGGGAGGGGCTTCCTTGGAGCCTGGAGGTGCGATGCTTCAGCGTTGGAGGCTGAAAGGGGTTAATATCTTGCAAATAAAGTGCTAATTACGGTCGTTGCTTTTAAAAAAGAACTTTCGAAAGCCAGGCCCGTTTGTGTTGCGCTTTTCCCACGCGCTGTTTCGGTCGCCCCAGCAGAGATGCCGCGTCGTCTCCAGGACGGGGAACGCCCCCAGCTGCGTCAAAGCGCGAAAAGGAAACTGACTCCGACTGCCGTGGGCGGAGGCGGCCATGGCAGCTGCGGGGGACATCCAGGCTCTCTGCGAGGAAGCCACCTGCCCCGTCTGCCTGGAGTTTTTCACGGACCCAGTGACGATTGCGGAGTGTGGGCACAATTTCTGCCGAGCCTGCTTGACCCGGTACTGGGGGAAAGAGGAGGTCGCGGCTGCCTCCTGTCCTCAGTGCAGAGGACCTTCATCCCAAACAGGCAGCTGAAAAATGTTGTTGAAATCGCCAAGAAGCTCCGCCTCCGGGGGCAAGGGGGGGCCGGGGAAGCGGCGGAGGGAGTTTGCGAGAAGCACCGGGAGCCCCTGAAGCTCTTCTGCAAGGACCACCAAGCCCCCCTCTGTCTGGTGTGCGACAGATCCAAGGAGCATCGACATCACAACGTGGTTCCTCAGGAGGAGGCTTTCCAAGAGTACAAGGTGGGGAATCTCATTCTTCTTTGGACCACATCATATCACACACCTCCAGGACTGGTGTAGCCGAAGTAACTCCATCTTGAAAGTTCGAGTGCAAAGGAGGAATAGAGTGGATCGAGGGATGTTCTTTTCCCTCTCACACAATACCAGAACCAGGGGACAGCCGTGGTGATGGCGTCTGGCCTAGTTGCCTTTAAAAGGGGATTGGACAGATTTCTGGAGCAAAAGTCCATCCTCGGCTACAGGCCATGATGGGTAGTGCAACCTCCTTATGTTAGGCTATTTCAGAATGCCAGGTGCAGGGGAGTGGCCACAGGATGCAGGCATCTTGTTGTCTTGTGCGCTCCTTGAGACACCTGCTGGCCTACTGTGAGATGGAAGCTGGACTAGATGGGTCTTTGGCTTGATCCTGCAGGGCTCTTCTTATTAGTGTAAGTCTCTCTCCCCCCCTGCCGCCCCCGCGCAATGTGCTAAAGCAGGATACTTTTCAGTGGGTTGTGGCAACTGCAAGGGGTAGACACAGGGAGTTGCTGGAACCAGTTTAGGCAAGAGAGTCTGTGCAAAAAACCTTGCATTTTGACCCGCGTTCCAAAAAAGAAAGTATCAGTCTTAATGTGAGACGTTGTCAGGCGTGCCACTCTCCTGAAGGGGTCGGGATGAAGGATCGCCCATTTGTTCAAATGTAATAAAATTCTTTGCTTCTCTCCCTACTTTGGTGTGAGTCTCCCATTTGGTTCTTAGTAGCCGCCCTCAGTGTAAATTGCTTCCCCAATTCGGGCAGCGCAGGGGGAATGTAACATTTAGAACATACACAGATTCAGTCTGGCCCAAAGTGCATCCTTGTTTTTGTGCAAAATACACATAATTCCTCCCTGCAGGTTGCAGGTATGTCGCTACCTCCAGACATAATGGTACGGCCTCTGCTCCTCCCACTCCCCCATGTTTTGACTCAGCACTCCCCTCCCCTCCACATTTCCCCCTCCTCTCTGTCCTTCACCTACCTGCTGCCTGAGGCGACTGCTTCAGTTGGCCCTCTTGATGGACCGGCCCTCCCCCCAGGCAACACTACAGAATACAGAAACTAGAATTTTCCACTCAAACTGTCCTTCTGGCCTCCTACAAGTGGCACTCTCACAGGTCCAGGTTCGCCCCAGGGTAACCAGGCCTGGATTCGGGGCACACTCTTCCTGCTTTCCTGGCTGGATAGGAACTGCCGAGGGACATCCTGTGCAGCAGCACAGAAATGCTGATCGGCCTTCATGCCTCTGCAAGGGACCCCTGGAGGCGGAAGGGAGAGTGCCTGTTTGGAGAGGAAAAACCTTTCAGAAGCCCATCATGAGGGTGGCTGGCAGGTGGAGAGATCCAGGGACCTCCTGGAGGAAGGAGGCCTGGATGGGCCAAGGAAGCCAGCTGTGAAATGGCTCTGGACTGGCCAGGGAAGGCAGGAGGGGGCGATTGAGCCCCCTCCCAACTCTCACCTGTCTCCAGGAGAGCACCTGAGGGGTCCCTAGAAAGTCGCTGGCCTATCCACTGAAAGCCTCCAGAACAGTGTTGTTCAAACTTGGTGGGTCATGACCTGATGCCAGGTGGGTCACGGAAAGCTGGGAGCAGCCATCTTGGAATCTGCAGACCTTACTCTTGCTATTTTCCTTTTGTGAGTGTGAACAGTTTGAACTTTCAAATGAGGTTTTTTTTTAAAAAATTGTGCTTTTACATCATATTTTGTCCTAATTTTGCTTTCTGTCAAAGATGTTTCATGGTTGTGCAATTGCTGCAGTCCAAGAGTGCCCGTTTGCAATCTAGGAGTGTCATTTGATTACATCACACCCACAGCACTTTCTGCTTGATGATAGGATTTGGCCCCATGTTTCCCAAACACTTCAGCATAAAAAAAAATTTTCACTTTACCAGCTGCTCAAGTCTCTGTGTCTGTAATGGTGATCGGGCAGCAGTGCTCTGTCACCACGGAGCAGGTTGTTTAACCCTTGAAATGCATAGCCTAATAACTTGTCAGTTTTGCAAGCGACCATAAGAACATCAGAAGAGCCCTGCTGGATCAGGCCAAAGGCCCCTCTAGTCCAGCTTTCTGTATCTCACAAGTGGCCCACCAGGTGCCCCAGGGAGGCACGAGACAACAAGATGCTTGCATCCTGTTGCCACCCCCTTGCACCCGGTACTCTGAAGTAGGCTGTTTGTGACCCACTGGTGGAGGACACTGCCCCACAGTTTGGGAACTGCTGTGATAACAAGCAGTGAGCCCAAAGGAAGCCTTGGAGAGGGGTGGGTGTAGGAGGAGTTCCCTTCTTTCCTGTTTCAAAGAGTTTTTTAACTTGGGCTCCTGCTGTGATAGGCAGAAGTTCTAGAGTGTGGGATAAAGACTCCAGGGGACTGGTAGAAAGATACTGAAATATGGGGCAGGGAGGAAACACCGTGTCCAGTTAGCTCCATCCCATCTGTCTCGGCTTTCAGCGCTGTGAGCCTGTGTCGATGCCACAGATTCAACTAAACTTGAATCTTCATTTCTCACTAGGATCAGGTCGGTAGCAACTTAAAGAACTTGAGGGCAGAAAGAGAAGAAACGCTAAAGTAAAGCCACTGTAAAGCATGCTTGGACCACTCCTGGCGCATGTCTGTGTGCTGGCTTCTCTGACTCCGAGAGTGGTCCAAATGTGCTTTACGGTGTTCCTTGTGCCAGCCGAACTTTGCTGGCCTAACTCCAGGTTAGGATTGCGCTCTGTGTCAATGCCAGTCATCCCTCCAAAGGAATTAAACTTGAATTTTCATGTCTCACCAGGATCAGATCTCTAGCAAGTTAAATATCTTGAAGGCAGAAAGAGACAAAACTCTGAAGTATAAAGCAGATGCAGAAAAAGAGAGCCGAGACCTGCTGGTAAGTGTCACAATTGTGCTGTATTGTGCTGAACAGGCAGTTGAAGGATACATGAACCTCTTTCTGATGAAATGGACAGAAAATGTGAGAGGCCAAAGGCAGGAGGCAGCTCTGCAGCTCCAATCCTCCAGGGCTGGCACAGCCGGTCTTAGGGTGGCCCTTTGAGGTCTTTAGGAAACTCTTTCATGACTCAACGTTGATGTGATCTCTGAAAAGTTAGAAATGCTCTTTCTGTCCTGTCCTATTTTTTGGTTCTGCAAAACCGGCCCAGTCCTTTGGTCTTCCACCCTTTTCTTCCTGTCTTCTCATTGCAGGACCAAACAGAGGAAGAGAGACAAAAGATGGTGGCTGAGTTTCGACAATTACACCAGTTTCTGGAAGAACAGGAGAAAATCTTCCTGGCCCAGATCGACGGGGTGGAGAAGGAGATTGCCAGAAGAAGGGATGAGCACGTGGCCAGACTCGGCAGGGAACTCTCCTCTCTGGAAAAGGTCATCCAGGAGATGGAGGAGAAGTGTCAGCAGCCAGCCAGTGAATTCCTGCAGGTGAGGTCTGAGTTGCTCTGGTGACTCCCCTGGGCTGCATCATTCTGCCCTAATGGCAGTTGCCCGGCAGTCTTCCAGGGCAGCCCCATGTACAGTGCCTTACGTCAGTCTAACCGGGATGGTGCCAGGGCATGGGCCACAGTGATCAGGTTCAGGTGACCTGGGAATGGCTGCAGCTGTAGAAGGGCTGCCAATGTACACCCCTGCAGAGGAAGCACAAAACGGTTGACTCTGAGTAAACCCCACTGCGTTGTGCTGAACAAGAAGAACTTTGCCTGCTGACGTCATTCTCAATGAGAGTTTGTGCTCCACTTTTTGGAGCTGCCCCCCCCAGTCCTTGAGTGGAGCCTTCAAGATGGATCATTGCCAACTGACCACTGGAGGACCAGAGAGCCGCTCTGTCCAGGGTCTGAAAAGAGAGACTTCCCTGCGAGAGGTTCTGAGTTCTCTCTCTCTTCTTTTCAGGATATTGGAAAGACCTTGCAGAGGTACGTGGATCCCCCTCATTCCCCTTCTGGCTCCCCGATGCTGGGGATGTGCTGTGCAGGACGTGGTTCTCTGGGGCTCCTGGGGGAAGAGTGCTGGAGTCCCCACCCTCCAGTGTTCCCTCTCCTTGGAATGGCCAACATGCACATCCAGCAGGGCTGCAGGCCTCTGTCCCCTCCCCTCAGCCACGCGTTGCCGGGAGGGGCTGCTGCACCTGCTGTAGGTTGTGTTCCTCAATGTTGCCATAGCGAGAGAAGCTCCTCCCCAAAGCACCCTCAGTCTGCCCTGGTCTGTCTCTCCAGGCTTTCTGCTCTGCTCTTCCCCTCCAGGCCGTCCGTTTGCTCCAGTCAGTAATTCTAGATTGGTTGGATTGTGGGATCAGATTTTTTTTTTCTCTCCACACCAGGTCTGCGCAGAAAGAAGCGTTTCAGATTCCTGTGGCTTTTCCTCCTGAGCTGACCTGCAGAATCGGGGTTTTCCGTGATGTAGAACCCCTTCTGGAGAGTGTCATGAAGCAATTCCAAGGTAGTGAAGGATGATGTGCAAGGATGCCTATGATGGGCAGGAGTGGACAGGACTTGCCATGCAGGGGTATTCAGGGCAGCACTGGCCTCACTTCCAGGTTTGGAAGATGGCGGTCTCAGCTTTGCAATGTGGCTGCCCTCCTGCCTCACCCCCATCCCTGCCCTGTTCCTGCTCCAGCAGCTTTCTGGCCAACTTTTGGCCCTGGAGCACAGTGGCACCCCTCCCCCTCCGGATGTGGCCATACCTGCCATACTGTGGATGCACCTCTGCTTTCGTGGTGCAGGGCCTGAAAGAAATGGGGAGAGACATTCCTAGAAATGGGCTCAACAATCTTCAGTGAAGGGAAAACAAAAACTATTGGGGAAGTGGGTGTCATGCCACCTGCAGGATCCGGGGGGGGGGGGCGGCGGTGGCAAGATATTGCAGAGGAAGCAGCCTCCCTATGTCAGACTTTTACTTTGTCTCACTCCCTCTTAACCTGGAGTCCATCATTCAAGACTTCACTCCATGAGATCTGACCAGCAGGATGAAGTCAGCAATGAGGGTCTCTGGCGCACACATGCAAAGGGAGCCACTCTAGGATTCTGGGACGCTGCCTTGTTTGTGCAGCCCAGGAGACAAACCCCCCATTGCCTGTCTGCCCAGCTGTGGACTTTTCAGAAGCATCGAGTTGGCCGCTCTCGGCAAGAAGACTCCAATGTCTTCATTTCAGTTGAATCTTTCTTCTTTTCTTTTCTTTTAAGATGGTCCTTGGTCTGAGGTGAAGGGAAAGCAGAGGCGAACCGAGCGCCGAGCGCGCCCATTGCAGGGCAACGAAACTGCGCCCCCAGCACGTCGCCGCGCCCCTGTGCATCACCCAGCCATGCCTCCCTGCGCCTGGAATAGCTCCATTTTGGAGCAGAACGGATGCGAGGGAGGGCGGGTGGGCCAAAACCATGCAGGTTAGTCCGCGCAATAGCGCCCCGCTGCTGCCACCTCCCATGGCTCCCACCACCCCTTGCTTCACCCTTCCTCCACCCCTGAGAGAGAGTGCTATGGGGGGAAGTGAGGCAGAGGATGCTAGTGTACGAATGGGCGCAGCAGCACAGTTTTTCGGGCCCCCACCCTCCCTTGCGCTCCCAAATGGAGCTATTCCGGGCGGGGGTAGGTGTGGCTGGGCAGCGCATGGGACGGGGTGGCCTCTCCCCAGGCGCACTGCGAGCCAAGTACGGCTCTGGTCTGATCAGCAGGGCTCTGATGTTCTCAAAGGGATGTTGAGGGGGACTGGATTGATGGTGCAATCCTAACCTGGAATTAGGCCGGCACAGTCAGGCCAGCAAAGTTTGGCTGGCACAAGGACCACTGTAAAGTATGTTTGGACCATTCTCGGAGTCAGAGGGGTCAGCATATAGACGTCTGCCATCCTCCCTGACTCCGAGAGTGGTCCAAATGTGCTTTATTATGGCTTGCTTTCCGGAAGGTTGGCAGTTCGAGACCACGCAACGGAGTGAGCTCCTGTCACTTGTCCCTGCCAACCTAGCAGTTCGAAAGCACATAAAAATGCAAGTAGATAAATGGGTTCCACTTTGGTAAGAAGGTAACGGCATTCCGTGTGCCTTGGCGTGTAGTCATGCTGGCCACGTGACCACGGAAACTGTCCTCAGACAAGCACCGGCTCTTTGGCTTAGAAAAGGAGATGAGCACCACCCCCTACAGTCGGTCACTACTAGACCATTCGGTCAGGGGATAACCTTTCCCTTAGTATAAAAACTACCCTTATGACGGCACGTTCCTTGTCCCTGGGAGTCAAAATGGGCAGTCCACACAGGGAGCGTCAGCCATTTTCTCTCCTGCCTCCATCCCAACTTTAGCCAGTAGAGGAACACGGTCAGTGCCTGGTGGGTGTTTTGGCTTCTCTTAAGCTGCCTGGAAGGGCAGGACACCGATATCTCAGGGGAACCAAAGAGAGGCCCAGTTGTGAGGATGACATTTTTCCTGTCACTGTGGTTCTGGCTCACAGTCTCCTGACTGACTCTGATTCTTTTCTCTTGTCCCTCAACCCCCAGCAGCAAATGTGACTCTGGATCCAGGCACGGCTCATCCAAAACTCATCCTATCTGAGGATTGCAAAAGCGTGATTCGGGGAGACGAACGTCAAGATCTGCCCGACAATCCTGAGAGATTTGACTTTTGGTATTCTGTGCTGGGACGTGAAGGATTCACTACTGGGACACATTTCTGGGAAGTCACTGTGGGGAGTGAGGGAGATTGGGCTGTGGGGGTTGCCAGGAAGTCTGTGAGGAGAAAGGGCTGGATTGATTTTAGTCCCAAGGAAGGGATCTGGGCTATGGAGAAGTTGGGAGGTCAGTACGAAGTCCTTGCTGATCCCATTCCTCTATCTTTGGACCAGGAGTTCAAGAGAATCCGAGTGACACTGAACTGTGCTGAGGGGCAGGTGGGCTTTTCCGATGCTGATACAGGAGTCCATCTCTACACTTTTGCAGGAGCCTCGTTCTGCGGAGAGACCCTCCTCCCCTTCTTTTCTGTGCATGGCAAAGCCCACCTGAAACTCTTCCCCTGAGGCAGGATCTTGTTCACAGGCTCTGTTGGGTTTTCTCTCCTGAGCAGAATGATTAACAAGAAAATCAGAGCCATTTGAAGTAAAATGTTTATTAAAAGTCATATTTAAAAACAAAGTCATATTTATTTAAAGTTATATTCAAAACAGAAAGGGCTACAGTAAAAGTAAAGAGATGCACTAATCCTTCCCACCAGCAAATGGGGCTCCTGGGCTGCAGAATCTCGTGCGCTTCCAATCAGAGCAGCTGCAAGTTAAACCGGGAACTTCATACAACCTCCATATGCATGCTGGGAAAACTATAAAGAGCCCCCCTCCCCAAATACCCCTAATGGGTTTCACTATGCGTATGCCCTTAGTACGTGAGCCTTGAGGACCTCCAACCCTCTATACTACTCCTGCTTTTCATTCAGCCACAGTGAGAGTCTCTCCTCTCAGGAGCTTTCTGGGTAATTTTGGGGGCATCTGGAACAAAGAGCCACAATTGCCATCCGGGAGTCAAGTACCCCATTTGCATGGAGTACCGGACAGCCCCGTTGACCCTGGACTGCGGCCACAACTTCTGCAGGGGCTGCACCTGCTGTGAGATGCGGAGGGGGGGGAGATCTTGTGGGTGGCCTGTCTGCAAAGCTAACGTTCTTTAAGAGCGCAATCCTATGCCGGCGCTGTGCTCTTGTGCCAATCCAGTGTCTTTGCAAATGTGCCGTCAGGCGCATCGGTGTCAGCGAGTTGGGCGATGGACCAGCGCAAGCAGCACTGCCAGTGCTCGGGTGCCGCTGCACACATCGGCTGTGCCGCTTGTGCACCGATTGAGCGCCAGTGGCGCTCAGTTGGCGGAAGGCGTGCCAGAGGCATAATGGAGCAGCGATTTGCACAGAATGCTAAGCCCTGCCATGGTGGCCCCGATTCAGGCCACTGTTACGCATGTTCACCTGCACCTGCAAATCAGCAGGTGCAGTTCCGAGCAGGCCCATATGGCTGGTTGGGGCTTACCTGGGTGTAAGGGGAAAACCTCCCCTTGCCCTGCACTGTGCTGCCGCCGCCTTCCAATGACCTTAGGATGCAGCCCTGCTGCACCGGCCTTGCTTTAGCAGCGCTGCTTAGGATTGGGCTGTAAATCCAGCAAAAGAGGAGCTGTCACAGTCCCAGGAGGAGAAAGAGCCGGGGGTGCATGATTTGCAAGCCAGCCCGCAAGCACACATCCCACACTGCAGTTCTCAGAGAAGCCGCTGCCCAGAGTGGAAGGCAGGAAAGCGTTTGGACCTTTGGGAAGGGGGCACTTAAGGCTCCTGTGGTGCATGAACGGCCTCCTAGAATGGCCAGCAACTATACACAGTATGTCCAGGCCTGATGCTAGTTATAGTCTGCCATTGGCACAATACGCGCGCCCCCTTTTCTTGGTGCTGAAACCTGTAGGGCGCAATCCTAGCCGACTTTCCAGCACTGGGATTAGGGCAATGCCATTCCGAGGTGAGGGAACAAACATTCCCTTCCCTTGAGGAGGCCTCTGGGACTGCCCCCCAACTCCAGGGTGCAGCACATGCCCCACTGGCATAGCTCGGTCAGTGCTGGAAAGTCGGATTGCGCCCCTAACTGAATAGTTCTGTCTTTTCCCAGTCTGTCGTCAAGTTGAACCAGCACCTTTGAACCAGCCCCTCTGCCTTTCAGCAAGTCACTCTCTGGCTCTTCATCACTCTCTGTCCCTCTTCACCCCAGCACAGTGTCTTTCTCGTGGCTGTTGCTGGTGGTGTTCTCCATTCTTTTAGATTGTGAGCCCTTTTGGGACAGGGAGCCAGTTAACTTTAATGTTATTATTTGCCTGTAAACCGCTTTGTGAACTTTGTGTTGAAAAGCGGTATATAAATACTAGTGATTGATTGATCAGCCATCTTGAAACATGCGTAATCATTCCTACCCAGAAAAGAAAATATTATGTAATGGAACCTGATTTGAACAGGTTTCTGAATCTTCCATACGGTTTGTTCATTTTGCACCCTGTGAGTCAAGGACAAGGGCCCTGTCACCCAGTCATGAAGGCTTCGCATAAAAACACTTTGACATTCCGGTTCATTTCTACTCCTGGATTCTTGCAGAAGATTTCAACATTCTTAGCCAAAATACCAATAGCACTCAGATTAAAACAAAAACAAAAAACGAATTGCAAGATATTTGAAGGATTACCACCATTACAAATCAATTAGCATCTGAACAAGACAAGTCTACTAGGTTCTGCCAATGACCATGCTTAGAAAATAAGCTGTGCTGTGTATGGGGGTTAGAGTGCTTGAGTAGGATGCAGGATACCCAGGTTCAAATCCCCGGCTCAGCCTATGAAACTCCCTAGGTGCCGTCGAGCCACAATCCTCTCTTCAGACTAACCTACCTCACAGGGTGGTTGTGAAGACAGAAGGCACCCTGAGCTCCTTGGGGCCCAGATATAAATAACTCAACGCCCCACTGGCATTCCTCTCCTATGATGGAAACTGGGGGGCTAACCTATAGCCCTCACCAGCCCTGGCACCCCAATTCTCCATTTTGCACCTCAGACAGACTGCTATCACCATGGGAGGACACCTTCCCTCCCTTTTGAGGATGCTTGAGTAAGAATCAAAGCGCAAGGTATTGCTACCTCTTCAGTTGTCTTGTCTGGGGGTCAGCAAGTTCTGTGTGCAGAGCGGTGGACACTCAAGAACTGACCCAGTGGTGGGATTCAGGGGGTTCACCCAGGTTCTATAGAACTGGTTGTTAACTGGCTGGGCCCCGCCCACTCGCTTACCTCAGCTGGCTTCGGGGTTTTTTTGGCTCCGGCTATGACATCATCGAACCGGTTGTTAATTTATTTGAATCCCACCCCTGGGTACAATCCTATGCATCTCTACTTGGAAGTAAGTCCCACTGTGTTCAATGGGGCACAGTGGGGCACACCCCCAGGAAAGTGTGCATAGGATTGCAATGTAGATGTGGGTTTGATTAGTGATGTTGGGAGTCTGTCTAAACCTGGAGGCCTGCAGGGATTGAAATCCTCTGTAACATCACGGCAGCTCTTTCTTTTCTTTCCACCCTTTCCTCCTATCTTCCTGCTTCCAAGGGCAACATAAGTTTGTGCTCACAGATTGTTCAGATTTCTTGCATGAATACTTGCGAGGGAAAAAAATACAAAATAGGCTGTGTTCAAATGTAGGGTGTGTGCAGGGGGATGAATAAAGTGTATAGGGGGATGTTCTTTTCCCTCTCTCACAACATCAGAACCAGGGGATATCCACTGAAATGGAGCATTGGGAGAGTTAGAACAGATAAAATACTTTTTTTACCCAGTGGGTAATTAATCTATGGAACTCCTTGCCACAGGAGCATCTGCCCAGGCCTTGTAATGCCTTAAAAGGCATTTAAAACATCACTTCTGGTTTTTGCCAAAAACTGGAAGTAACATTTTTCAGCCAGAACAGCTATTCTGAGTCCCGCCAAGGCCGTGTGCAGGAAGAAGAGCCTCTGGAGGTGACAGTTGTTCTTCTAGGGGGCCTGCATTGAGCCAAATCCGCAGATGTAAAATTCGCAGATATTTAAGCTCAACCTGTAATGGCTAAAGACAGAAAAGAGGCTGAGAGAAGAATTCCCGCAACTTTCTATTTAATTAAAAAAAAACAGCTGCAGAGAAGACAAAAGGAAGCATTTTTAACCTTTTAACACTTTTACTTTTTAGGGCTCAATCCTAACCTGGAGTTAGGCCAGCAAAGTTTGGCCAGCACAAGGAACACCGTAAAGTACGTTTGGACCACTCTAGGAGTCAGAGAGGCCAGCACACAGACATGAGCCATCCTCCCTGATGTCAAGAGTAGTCCAAACACGCTTTATGGTGGCCCTTGTGCTGGCCAAACTTTGCTGGCTTAGTTTATGCGGCCTAACTCCAGTTTAGGATTGCGCCCTGAATCTTTAATCATTTAGCTTTATCATTTACCTGCCTAAAAATCATCTACTACCCAGGAGGTTGCTACTACACATGGAATGGAAAACATTCCCCAAGACTGTACTTGTCTTTTTCCTCCCATCTGCAGTTAGCAGCAGATTGTACAGGAGAGATTTAAGGAAGAAAAACTGCACATGGCAAATGGTGGGGGGAGGGGTTAACCCTCCAATTTTCCCAAATTAAATCACCTCCATAAGAACTGAGAAGCAAAAAAGAGACAATAAAGTAATTTTTTCTTCTTTCAATGACCAATAGCAGGTTTATGTGTGATATAAGGCAGGAAGGCAGTGCAGGGAGGGAAGGGTTAACTTTTCTCCCAACATCTGATCCAAATTCCGACCTCCACCCTTGCCCCTTTTAATCTAAAAAAGAAGAAAACCAATCACAGATCTCTGGCATGACATCGAGTTTGGCCCAGAGGGAAGAGGTTGATGAGAGGGGAAGTTGGATCAAAAACAGCATTGAAATTCCACACTTCTGTTATTGCACAGAGCACACTGGATGTACTTATGTCTGCATCATGTGGGGTTTTTTTGCAGACCACCAAATGTATAGTTGTCAAACACTTTATTTAATTAGTTACAGAAGATTCCCTATGTCATCTGCTGCCCAGGTGCACCAAACAAATGTCTTTTCATGCACCTCGCATAGAAGTACAGCACAGGTGGGTTGATGTGTGTGCATGTGTGTGTTCCTTTAAAAAAATAATCAGAATTCAGTATTAATGAAAATGGATTCGAAATCAGAAGGATAATTATGTCAATTTGAAATTGGACTGTTAATGAGCTGAAACAAGACCATTCATAGGCCACAAACATTTGCAGATTTGACATGAATGAATACTAGCAGTGTGCATTTTCTAATGTAGGCTACTGCATGGGGTGGGAGACAGTGTTGCGTAAGATGGTATTTCTGGATCATGAAAAACGTTTTTTCCCCTTTTCAATATCCTGTACTTGTTTTCCTTATGCTTAAATAATATATGTAAAAAAACAGTTTCTCCTCAGTCACAAATGTGCCTTTTCTCTCAGTGTTAAATCAGTAGTGCCGGAATCAGTTCTGTAATGTCACCAAATGACCTGGATGTAACTGATTTTTATCACATTCTGAGCATTTACAGTCTGTTTTCTTTTAATATCCATGAGCAATTAGGCCTTTCTCTTGTCATCACTCGTGTAGTTTCTTTTTTGAATGGATTTTCTCCCATTAACTTATTGCAGTTTTTATTGCAGTTTTTACTGCAAATAGAAAATTTACATGGATTTCTTTTGATACACATTATCTTGCATGAATTTTCTCATGTCTCCTCAGATACGCTTTGCTTCTGAAACTTTTCCCACAAAGAGAGCACGGGTGTGGTTTTTCTCCCGTGTGAATTCTCTCATGATGAATAAGATTTGATCTTCGATTAAAACTTTTACCACAGACTGAGCATGTATGTGGCTTCTCTCCTGTATGGCTCCTCTCGTGGGAAGTAAGGCTTGACTTTTGCTTAAAGCTTCTACCACAGACGGAGCATGAATATGGTTTCTCTCCTGTGTGGATTCTTCCATGTATAATCAGGTGCTCCTTTCGGCTAAAGCTTCTACCACAGACAGAGCAGATGTATGGTTTTTCTTGTGTGTGGATTTTTTGGTGTTCAATATAGCTTGTTCTGTGCTTGAATTGCTTCCCACAGACTGAACAGGTATATGGTTTTTCTCCGGTGTGAATTCTCTCATGTATAACAACTTGTGATTTATTGCCAAATCTCTTTCCACACACCGAGCATGGATATGGTTTCTCCCCTGTATGGGTTCTTACATGTCCTAGAAGATTTGCTTTGCAGCTGAAACTTTTACCACACACTGAGCACATGAAAGGAGTTTCTCCTGTATGAATTCTTTCATGACTGGTGAGGTTTGATCTTTGTTTGAAGCTTTTGCCACAAAATGAGCATGAAAATGGTCTCTCTTCTGTGTGTGTTCTTTCATGTGAAATAAGGTTCGTTCTCCCACTGCAACCTTTCCCACAGACAGAACATTTATAGGGTGTTTCTCCTGTATGGACACGTTCATGTCTAATAAGGCTGACTTTGTGAATGAAAGTTTTAGCACAGATGGAGCACGTATATGTTTTTTCTTGTGTGTGGGTTTTCTCATGGCTAAGAAGATTTGATCTTTGGTTAAAGCTTTTCCCACAGACTGAACATATATAAGATTTTTCTTCAGTGTGACTTCTCTCATGGACAGTCAAGTAGCTTTTCCAGTTGAAACTCTTCCCACAGACCGAGCACGTGTATGGTTTATCTCCTGTATGAATTCCTTCATGTCCAAGGAGGCAATCTTTACGACTGAAGCTTTTTCCACAGATGGAGCATTTATATGGAATCTCTCCACTATGAATTCTTTCATGCTGAAGAAGGCCAGAGCACTGACTGAAATTTTTGCCACAGACGGAGCACGTGTATGGTTTCTCTCCCATATGAATTCGCTCATGTCTGATACGGCTTGCTTTACGACTAAAGCTTTTCCCACAGACCGAACATGCATATGGTTTGTCCCCTGTGTGAGTGATCTTGTGAGCAATAAGGCCAGAGTTCTGACAGAAGCTTTTCCCACATACAGAGCATTTATATGGTCTTTCTCCGGTATGAATTCTCTCATGTCTGATAAGGAGTGCTTTACGACTCAAACTTTTGCCACAGATGGAGCAAGGATACGGCTTCTCTCCAGTATGTGATCTTTCATGACTAATAAGATGGGATCGTTGACTGAAGCTTTTCCCACAGACTGAGCATATATATGGTTTCACTCCTGTATGGTTTATTCTGTGTCTAATAAGATGCGATCTCCTAAAGAACTTTTTCCCACAGACTGAACATGTATATAGTTTCTCTCCTATATGATTTTTCCCATGAGTCATCAAGTAGCATCTCCAACTAGATCTCTTCTCACTGTCTAGATGTTTACAAGATTCCTCTCCTTTTTGAAGCACTCTCCCAGACTTCTGGATTCTGTTTTGGACTTTGGCTTCACAGATGTTTATTCTCTCACAAGTTAAGGCTTTTCCCGTTCTTTTTCCTGGGTGCATTTCACCATTTATCCTGCCGTCATTAACAGAGAAACGAGCCTTCTTTGGATACTGGAAGGTGCGCCCTTTGACGATGCCTAATTGCTTCTTATTTGTTGACATTTGACTAGTGCCTTCTCGTGGGAGGTTCAATGCAGCAGAGACTGTTTCTCCTGCTTAACGAAACAGAGAATGAAGACAAACATTAATGTTACAGCCACCTCAACTGTACATCTCTTATATAACCTTCATTAATATGGAGCTATTCTAATGCAGTGGTTCCCAAACTGGTGGATCATCATGACCCACCAGCCAGGGAAGCACTCAGCCCTGGCCCCTTAAGGGGCAGAGCAGGGGGATGTTAGCAATGCGACCCCCAGGATCGCACCACTGCTGGGACAAAAGGGTTATTAAAACTTACCTATGGCTAGCACTGGTCTCCGAGGGGCTGCAGGGAGCCCTACAGATGCCTCCACGAGGCATCCCAAGCCTCCGATTAACTAAAAATAGCAAGGGGAAACCACTTCCGGTTTTTGATTGCATTTGCCACTTCCAGTTTCGCAGACACACGACCCAATTCTAACTGAGGGCTCTGCTGCCAGAGCTCACGTCCGGGAAGTGCAGTGTCATTTGCAGCATTGTCAAATGTGACACACTGCTTTACACAGCTGGGTCCCTGCTGGAAACAGCAGGTGGTAGCAGCGGCCTTCTAGGATGCTCTAGTGCTGGTAAGCTGGCGTGGGGAGGAACAGGGCAGGAAAGGAAGGGAATAGGGGAATGTCTGAACAGGGAGGGGAGGCAGGACGGGAGGGAGGAGGCTGATACTGGCAACAGTGACTTGCACTAGTATCCGAGTCCATTCCTTCCCCCAGTCCCTCTCCCTTATTCTCCTCGGACCCATGCCAGCAAAATAGTTGGTGCAGATCCAAGCAGCAGAGGTTTGCAGAGCCGGAGAAGGCTCTGAGCGCGCAGGGGGCGAGGTGGTGACTGTTACAGGACGATTTTAGTGTCTCATAAAATATATGCTTGTCT